>VXBI01007740.1:506533-856314 GCA_013397375.1 Toxostoma redivivum
CGGAAAGCTCCCGCTCCCCCAGCCGAGGAAGGTCCCGCTTTCCGCTTCACCTGCGCATTCATGGCATTCCTTGTCCCCGCCTCCGCTCCGGGTCTGGCCATGGCCCTCGCACCCAGTGCATCTGCTTGGCCGGCTCCTTTCACCATCGGTGTCTGCCCCAGCCCGCACACACACACGGTCTGCCCCCATAGCCCACAGCAGGATGCGTGACGGTGAGGATGATGATGTTGAGGAATCTCAGATGGAAGCTGAGCGGGGCAGCTGCAGGACACCCCGCCGAGAACTCGCATTTGTCACAGCCGAAATAAGCCGCGGGCCCGCATTTCTGTGCAGAATTTTGAAACCTGCTGAAATCAGGTCCCGAGCCTATCGGTAGTGCTTTGCTGATGCCCTGGTCCAGTACTTTAGAGTTCACTTTGGGTATAAGTGCTTTTCCAAATTGGTGGCCTACTTAGTGGAGTCTTTGTGAAGTGGGCACAGCCGGAATGTTACTGCAGTGCACCAGTTTTCCTTTTGGACTAAGCTTTTTGTAGTTGGAGACACTTTAGTTGAATAAACCCCAGAGATTAACATAGGGATGTGTTTATTGTTGTGTTTGTCATGTCTCTTCTGTTAATTTCTGTAGGAATAAAGTTGTCTTTCTATGTGAAACTTCTTCAGAGCTTTCCCATGATCTTAGGTTTTGCCAATGCCTATTTTTTTTGCTTTCTGATCTAAAATGATGTTGTATGCCTGCTTGATCATGTAGAGAGATTGATAAATTAGTGCACTGCCTAATAATACTGCAAAGGCTCTTCTGACTGAATAGTGTTTCCTTTCCTGTGGCTAGAACTGCCTCCTTTCCTTTTAAGCGAGCAAGAGGTAAACAAGCAGTGTGGTGGATTAATAGCAAACTCTTCTTGGTTCTCTATAACCCTAACAGTGTGATGCTTAAACATGAAATCCAAGTCATAGAAAGAAAACTGTCTGGAGCTTTGTGCTGCACAAAAAAAAGATGCAAATATTTTCAAAATCATTTTATCCTTTGATCCCAGGAGCAGAGTGTATATGACGTCTAATTTAGGTTGACTTTTATTATTCGTCTTGCTCTTAGGTATCCATGGTAAATCCTTTCATTGAGAAAGTTACATGGTTTTGCTCTCATTTTCTGCATACTTCAGAGGTCACCTGTTCTTTCAGCCATTTGGAAGTCGTAATGCTTTATATTTCTTTTCAACATGGCTCTGATAAAATTTTGAGCATCAAGCAGAATACATTTCCATGTCTCAAGGAGTAGCAGCTGCTGGGCAACCCGTTGGCTATTATTTTGCGAGATTTGATCAAAAGCAAGGTATAAAATGCCTGCGTTATTCAATGCTTGTAGGAAGTCTCCTTTGGTAATCTTATTGGCAACCTGTTATGTGACCAATATTTGTAGTTATTTTGTCAAAATTTATAGTTCACTTTGTTCCTTTCAAGATGAGTTGGAACAGCAAAAGTCAGGGCACAGATTGCTCAATTTAATTGGTGTTATTTTATTTCAGAAGGAAGCTCACTATCCTAGTGCCAGGGAGTTTTAAGAGGTGTAGATGAACTAAGAAATATGTAGAAGCAGGAATGATGACCAGTAAACTTCTGTGGTTTGAAAGCATCAGGAAAGATCTCATTAACAAACCTATGAAATCTGACACTTCAAATTAAACAGTGATTTAAATCTAAGGTCACGTTTCCTTGCTTTGGTATTGGGATTATGAGTGTTTGCAGCACAGTGTGTTAGCTGCTTCTCCTTTTCTTGTTTGAGATCCAGCTGGTCAGCCTGGTTTGTGATGACTCAGACAGTCCTACTGCTTCAGGACTGGGAAGAAGTGTCCACCCTTGTTGCCTGCAAAGTCTCTCCTAACAGGGCTTTGTGCTGGCTGGAGCCTGTAGGTAGAAGGAATATTTCCTGGTTGCTGTTTCATATGCCTCTTCTTTCTTTGTGTGCCTACAAGTATCCCTGCCCCACAGGGGGACTCCCAGTGCATGCAGTCTCTAATCAGGATATCTGAGAGTTGAGAAGTCTGTATTGCTGGATGGGAGACTTCTCCCACTATAGCAGCAACAGCAGTGGTGGAAGACAGAGAAAGGGGAGGTCAGGTTTAATTTTACACTTTTTTGAATTTTGGAAAAGCAACACCAGGTCCTTCCATCTATTTGTTTTTGTTGAGACTGTTTTCCCCACAGGTAATACTTAGTGTTACTAATACTGTTGCAGTAGGAGCTGCTGAGAGTGAATTGTTTCTCTGGTGTCACAGGATTTATTTTTTTTTAATATATTCCATTGTAGCCTCTTTTGTGTTAAAAATCTCTTAGCCATTGTACTGGATATAAGTTTTTGATCGTTACTACTAAAATATTGTTCTTGTAAGAACAAAAAATTTCCTAACTTAATTTCATTCTGATTTCCTTGATTTTTTTTTTTAATATTCCTGACAAATAATCATGGACCTTTAACAAGAGAGTAATAAAATTAGACAAATCCGACTACCTACCGAAAAAGCATTTTTCAGTTACCACATCCATTATTTTTTCACCATGAACAGCTTTAAGCCTCTTGCCCTAAATCAACCTGACTGAAAATCCTTAAAATGAACAAGGGTTATATATATTATTTTGCACCTAACCATCTGAAATATGATTTAGATTCTTGTGCTGCATATAGTTTGCAGACTCAAGTCAAAATAACACAGGAAAACAAGGTTGGTTTTTTTCCCCCTGTTTTACAGCCTTTGTGCTGAAAAAGTGAGTGATTGGCCTGAGAACAGAGAAACTCTGTGCTGGTGGGTGCCAGAAATTCATTCCAGGTGTTCTAAGTGTTAGGCTGTTGACTGATAACTTTCAGTCTTGGGTTTAATCTTAGCCAAATATTAACATTCAGTCCTAGATTTTTAAGCTAGTATTCTATCCTAATTAATATTCTCTGTGTATATGGAATAGGGGGGATAGTGGCAGCTTTTTGTTCTCCAAATCTGTAATATTAAATTTCTACCAGGTCAGAGGGGCAAGTTTACTTTCAGTAATTCTGTACTGTTCCATGTGTTTTATAGTTTGCAGATAGCTATTTCAAATATATGTCTTCTATCCGCAGATAAATGTTTCAAACCTAAGTATATTCATGTCTACAAGGTCATCCCTATATACACCAGTTGCATCTGTTGACCAATTGCCCAATTTCCTGATTTCCCTAGGGTTTTTTGTGAAGGGAGATAGCAGAAAGACTAAGATCTTTTCTCTTTTCCTGTCTCCTTGTGGAAGTAATTTATTGCATTACCCTGTTTGCTATTCTCTTCACCAGCCCAAATCCACATTTTTCTTTGAGGATTTTAATATACCTTCTGACCCCAGAAGATATATTTGCATGTTACTGCAGGTCTGTTCTTAACAATGTTACATGATGTTATTGTACTGGCTCAACAAAGTAACTGACCAACTCTGTAAAATGCAAGTAGCAGTCCTTGATTTAGAAAGGTGTACAAGCCTAATTTGCTCTTAGAAATAGTCTTTTGTCACCATCCATATCCATATTGTTTGTTTGTTTCTTTGGTCTCAGACCAAGTGAATATTTCCATTGTCTGAGAGAAGCAATCAAGAGAGAAAACAATATTGCTTATATCTGAATTATCTGTATGCATTGCATCAGGTAAAGATTGTGTATTTTCCAGACAGAAAATCTAATTGCTCTTTAAATGTTAGTTACAAAAGACACATTCAGAGTTTAGAGACTTGGTGTGTTTAGTTTTTAAGTATCCAATTTGTTTTAGGAGTTGTTATTGAATTTTTTTTTTTTATTTTAAAGTATCCAGTTCAGTTTAAGATTTGTTCTTGAAACATCTCTTACTTGAAATCTCTGCTTGGCAATGATAAAAGGTACCGTGAAGAGATTTCAAAGTACTTTTCATTAATTAATTTATTTTTTCAATGTAAGAAAGCAATACTAGCTAAGCATTTCTTTCATGTATTTGCACACAACTTGTAAATGCTACCACTACTATACCTTGATGGACAGCTTGCCTATGAAGCAAGATTTCTGCCCATTTAGAGAGAATTGTACATGCACAATATATGCTTGCATTTTTATTCTTTGTTACAAGAAAGAAACTGACCTTTTAAGACATGCAGCAGCCCTGTTTTATATATTTGTGGACTGTACATTTTTGTTCACTATTGGCACTGACTGTGGCTGTCACTGGAAATGTAGTCTAGAGGAACTACTCAGACAGGACCTTCTTGGTGACAAAATGTCAAATTAAGTGAGAATTGGAATAAAAGAAATCTTTGAAATCAAAACATAAAGAAAAATACATGAAAGCTAAGTGAGTTGAAGTAAGGCAAGCTATTGATATTCTGAGGTCAGTTTGTAGTATGTTGGTCTTCAGATCACTTAATTAAATTTGTAATATCTTCCAAGTCAGGACAACACATATGAATTTTTTCCTTATAGCACCCATATGCTAAATATGGTTTTGAATGTGGGAAATTTTGGTCTTTGGCTGTCTTTGTAACAGGAAATCTTAGAGGTATATTCATAGTTGTTTTAGGATTACTTTCCTGAAATCCAAAGTATCAGGATAGCACACAAGTGAATACTCCTGCCTTAAATTTTAATAAGAGTTTATGTCTCTGATCACTCAAGTAGGAATGGTAGAGTAGGATAAATATTGACATTATTCTTTTGTAGTGATAATACATTCATTATCAGAAAAGAGAAGAAAATTCTGGCATGGACGGTTTTGAAATTCACTGTGCATTCATGTGAATGGGTTTCTTATATGGTTGCTAGTTTGTTTCTTCTAATCTGATAGTTCTAACTTACTTAATTTGCTGCCTTTTGCAAAGTCTTTGTCACTTATTGATACTGAGATTTATTTTATTACACCTACCTATGGTGCAGCAAGTTGCTAATACTTCTTCAAGTTTAAAAAATGTTTGTGGTTTGTTTTTTTTTTGCTTCCTAGAAGGTGGTATTCCAAAAATACTCTTCCTCAAGTAAAGCTAAAATTCCAACCTCAGCACAAGTTGTGATAAAATTTTAGGGTCTACTTGTTTTCATCCAGGCAGTTTTAGGTTTATGTTCACTTTTCCAATACAAATTATGAAAACTTTTGAAGGCTTTGGAGGTAGAAAAGTGGAACAGAAAGTTAAATTAATTTGATTTAGTTAGCAAAAATAATTAAAAGCCATTAACAGCTTTTTAGTGACAGTTTGCATACTTTTGGCTGAGAGATTAGTTTACAGGAATGAAAATTGACATTGTTTAAGAGCCAGATGGTGTTACATAAAAACCTGGAGAGTTGACAGCATTTTTCAACCAATAAGATGAAATCAGGATCAGTCAGAAAAGAAATCAAGTGGGGTAATTGAGGAAAAGCAAGCATTACTAAACAATTTAGGATCAAATCTGGAATGACAACTTTATGGAAGATAGAAATCTAGAACAAAGGAGAATAGAAATGAATTGCCGCATGGCTTGTGTTTATTCTATCTTGCTGAAATGTACATAGGCTGTGTCTGAAGCAGTTGTTTCAAGAGAGAAATTATAATTTTTTTGTATATTGCTTCAAAATAATGAGACCTTTCAAATAATAAGTAGAATTTTGAGAACAATGGACGTTTTAGGGGGCTATGCTGTGCTCCATGGTAGATGTTACAGGACTAATGAGAGCATTAAAGAAAAGGAGATTTAGGGCAGCACGGTAGAGGTGCTACTGCTCAAACTACTGCTACTGTATGAGAAAATGGGATTAAGATTTCTTCTGTACTTTGCCAGAGCACAGGTTAATTAAGGTCATCTGGGCATTTGTCTGCAAAAACAAAGCAGCCAAGGTTATTTGATGTTATGCGTTTAAATCAAAATAATTTTAACTTCCATGGAAATATCATCCCCTGTTTTCACTGATGCACCAGTAGAATTTGATGTCATGGTAGACTCAGAAGGTATGTAGTTTAGGTAATTTAAACCTTCTTCTCAGTTGTTTTTATGTGCCTGTTTGAATGCAACAGGTTGCATTCAGTAAATCTGATCCAAAAGCACAAATATTGAAACATGATTCTAACTGCTGCATTCCTCAAGAGGTTTCCTTGCAAACAGCGTGATAATTTTGCAGTGTGAAATTTTTAACTTAATCTTATTTCCCAGACCACCAATATACTTCCACATGTACGTGTTTATAAGCACATTTATCTTTGGAGATTAAATGCAAAGCATTGGAAGAATTTTTCTAGTTTTTTTTTATTAGAGACCTATACTATTTTTGGTTTTATTTAGACTTATTTAAGTTTAAGAGCTGATTTCTTGAGTTGGGGTAGAGAAAATGCACTATTTGAATTTCTGTCCTACGTGTTAACATTGTCCAACCATCTTTGCTTTTGCCCTGAAACCTGTGCACAGACCTTCCAGAGAACTACCCCTTCTACAGATGGCTGTCAAAGAAACAGTAATTTAAATTTCTGGGAATCTGGTTCTTAGGACAAGAGGTTTATTTATTATTCGAATTTTTTTTCCCTGTTAAGTTCTAGAAGGTTTTCTTAAGAAAAAACTGATTTGGTCTGTGCTTTCTGGCTGAATAAATACGATCCTAATCTCTTCAATGCAACCTGACAAATAAGCTCTTTGAATAAAAGGTTGATGGCTGAGTTTTGTTTGTCTTAATAAAGAAAGAATTTTTTTAAGTGATGCAAGTTTTAGAATAATAAGCATGCCTTTTCTGCTTGAGGGGTTTTTTTTAATTATTTGTTTATTTTTATGTACCTAGTGAAAGAATTTTTAGATTTCTGGGTGCTGTCCAATGGATGACTCTTTGCTAGCTGGCACATAGATTACAAATCAACTGCTTTTCAATGCTTCATTTCAGTCTGAAATATCTCAAATTCCAAAGTTTTTGGCTGAAACTCTTATTTCAAGAAAAACTTGAAGTGAAAATGGTGCTTCTTTCTAATTTATGTCTTTATGGAAGGCTTTTCTCCACTAAATTAGACGTGGTCTAAAACATTTTTAATGTACATGTTTTTAAGAAGCATTCTCTTTACAACATTTCACAGGTTTTCAGCTAAACAGATATACAGCTTTCTAAGTTCAAGATGCCAGGCACCCAGGGTGCTGGTGTGCATATTTTAAATTTCAATTAACATAAGATGTGGAGTAAATGCTTTTGAAATTATTTTATTCAACAAATTATGCCTTTTGGAACGGTGGGGAGAATTTTTAGACTGAATTTAAGTCTTTGTTCCTTCTAAAATTTTTGACAGCACATATACCGATGTGTTTTTACGTATAATTCTCTCTCTTCAACACAGAATCTGTTGTACCAGTTTTTGTGTATTTTTCAGACATACAGCTTGACAGTTAAATATCATATAAATAAAATAATACTGTACCAAATTCTATTCTATAAAGAGATTCTACCAAAAGAAGTATAACTTTTTCTATAACTAAAGTATATAAAGTAACTGCATAACTCACTCTGCCTTGAGTGAAAATCTACACTTTTGTGTAGGAATTGGTAAGAGATGTTTGTACTATAATTCCTGAACAGTTATCTAAGTACTTTGGCTCAGACCAGGTGTCTTGGTTTTGGCTGGGATGGAATTCTTTTTCTTCCTGGTACAGTGTTGCAGTGCTGTGTTTTGTATTCAGTATGAGAACAAAGTTGATAATAAACAGATGTTTCAGTTGTTGCTCAGCAGTGTTTACCCTAAGTCAAGGACTTTCCAGTTTTCCATGCTCTGCCAGCGAGCAGGTGCACAAGAAGCCAGGAAGGAGCACAGCCAGGACAGTTGGCCCAAGCTGGCCAAAGGGATATTCCAAACCACACATGACCATGCAGTGTGTCATGCCCAGTACACAACCTGGGAGGAGCTGGCCAGGAGCAGCCCATCACTGCTCAGGTTGGGCTGAGCACTGGTCAGCAAGTAATGAGCAGTGGTATTGTGCATCACTGATCTTCTTGGATTTTATTCCTCTCTCTTTTTGTTGTAACACATTTCATTTATTATTATTGTTACTCTTACTAACTTTATTTCAATTAATAAAGTGTTAGGCCCTGGCTTTTACTTCTTTCCATTCTCCTTCCCATCTCACCAGGGCAGGAGAAAAATGAGCAACCTTAATTGCCAACTAGTGTTATACCACAATACCAAGATGTTGAACGATAGGAAAGGAACAATAGGAAAAATACTGGATTATTGAGTTCTGATTTCCAATGTTTTGAATACTCAAGACTTGGATTTCCATATTTGTAGATACAGCAGTTCGGTGTTTACAGAGGCTTAGTATGGAAATCATTTATATAGAAGAGCAATTCACGTAAAAGTTGTAAATTTCATAGACATAAAAACCAGGATTGGCAAACCTGCTTTGGGGTGGTTTTTCAGCTAGGAGAGTCTAAGCGTTAAATTCCCTATAAATAAAATAGAGTTGAATATATATTTTTCCTTCTTGATAACAGGAGGGCAAACAAAATTATTGATCCAGTGATCAGTAAGGGCACAAGCTTTCTGATACTACCTTTACCGTGTATTTCAAAAATGTTATTCAGGCAATGTACTTCATGGTGTAATTAGAAGAAAACAAACCCCCTTCTCCTTTCCCAGAACTCTTGCTTGAGTCATCAGAATTTATTGCAACCATACAGGTGTTGATCACTCCAGCAGTAAGCATGGAAGAATGGTCTACATTCATCTCCAAGCAGGAAACAGTTACCACCAGGAAACAGTTATTACCACATCTTTTCCTTAGCCAAATGCCTTCACTGTAGATATTTGTCTGAAACAGTGTTAGGTGGTCCCCCATAAGAGCAAAGTACACATAGCTTTGAAAGTGGCAGTTTAGTATTCTCAAAATGCACTAGAAGTATTTTCTCTCCCCAGGGGAGGGCCATTCTCTGTGTGATTTATGTAATAGGCCATGCTTGCTTATCAGTGTCTGATTGGAAGAAGACCAGTTCTATGGAAAGCTCTGGCTGAAGGGTGTCAGTAAATTTTCACCTAAACATTTTATGAGGAAACAGTTATATACTAACCTGTGCTCTTTAGAACTCCACAGTATTACTCTGAAGAGTTTGGCCTATGGTTTTAAGATGTAAAAATGAGTTTGTGGAACACAGAACTGAAGTCCACAAGTCACTCATGCAGCTAATAAATGTGTCATAAAAACTGATGATAATGCAAAGCTCCATGTTCACATCTGTGTTATTGACAGCTTTCATTTATTTCTGTGATTATCTCTGGAATTCATCTAAGGATAGATGGTTATTAAAAATGTATCTACTAAGGCTTTTCAGAAATAACTAGCACTAGCTGCTGATAGTCTAAATAATTTAATTTTTGATTAAATCTTCTCTTATGCTTTGTGTTTACAAAGTGCAACTCATTCATAGTTCTAGAATGTGTTGTCAAAAACCCAAACCCCTAACAGCTGAAATGAAAGAATCAAATTAATTTATTTAACATTTGAAACAATTTGGTAGATCTGTGCCTTCCCTGTATCTCATGATACAATTAAAAATATCTTTTGTCATGCCCCATAAGTTTTTATTATGTTTACTGACTGCAATATTGTATGATATTGTTAACCTTCAAAATTTCTTAGCTGGCTCATGACACTTGAATAACTTCGTACAATCCAGTTTCTGCAGTTAATTGTCCCAGGTGCTCTGAAGAATTTCCCTTTTAATTGGGGAAGCTGTCAAGTTTTGATTCTTACTTGTGTAGTTGAGAATAATTTCATCATCATATACAGAAACTGTTGTCCCTCTAAGTTCTAAGGTCAGCATCTTACCGAAAAATATTTGCCAACCACTTCTACTAGCCTAAAATAGTCACAGAATGAAAATACCATTCAGGCTGGTAGGAGTTTCATGAGGTCTCTAGTATGACTTGCAGCTCAAAATAAGATCAGTACTTAATTCAGATCAGATTGCTCAGGGTTTTGTCTTCACAGCCATCAAGGTTGGAAATTCCACAACATTTGTGGACAGCCACTGCTTAATTATCCATTGATATCACTCCTATTTCATTTTACAAAAATGGTTTCTCAATCTTCCACAGTGGAGTTGAGTGGCAGGCTTAGCTCCATCACACTTATATTCTTCCATCATAGAAGAGCAGAGGTTGGAAGGACAGCCGGAGGTCAGCTAGTGTGGCTTGCTCAAGTGTGCTCCAGTTGGAACGCATTGCTCGGGTTCTTACACAATTAAGCTTTTTGAAAGTCCTACTTCGTAGTGGTCTGCCACCTGCTTAGCACCTCCAGTAGCTCTTTCACTTCAGTGCTCTGGACCAGAGGACATCCTTCACAGTGAGGCCACTGTTGCCATCAGTGCAGGGGGCAGACATTTCTTACAGCCTCAAACCCAGGTGGCTCTATCCCAGTCTGGGCACCTCATAACTGGGTTTTTTTGCAGCCCTGCACTGCCTACAGCAGAATTTCTTGTGCCCTTGTTGTGCAAGCTGTCCTGTTAACTGCTGAAGTAGTTATCTAGAATGCATAATTTCTGTACATTGTTTTAGCCTTTGCCTTCTTAAAACCCCCGTTTCCCCAAAAAAAAATTCACAAAATACTGCAGAATTCAAGAGGGGAACAAGTCTTGGTTATGTCTCTAGTAATGATTTTTATTTCCACAGCACTTGTAGAAGAAATTAAACAATTTGAAGACCAATCTGTTTTGTTTATTGCTTAAACAAGAGAGCGTGTTCAGTAAGCTTCACTTACATAGCATTTTTCTACAAAACAGAAGGAGTGAAGTATATGAAGATTTCATTCTGGAGCCTTTAATTTTTGTCATATGTGTGTGTTAGAAAAGCTAAAGAGTACAGTCTATTTTTTTTTTTTTAAAGAAGGGGGGAAATGCCCTAACTTTTATTAATAAGCGAAAGTACTACAGAAACTCTTATTCTGTTGCTATGCACAATGTTGATAATTCCAAGAAAAATTCTGAATCCTGACAGTGGTGGTAGCATAATAAGTGGTTTTCAGATCCCTGCATGTTGAACTAACCATTTGATAAGCTTATGATAGATATATGCCAAGATACGGGGACCGTATTAGCTTTTCACCAGGGAGGCCTTCAAGGACATAGATCTCTGACATATGGCTCACAAACAGTTTTTCTAATCTGTGTTGCTGTGGCACCTGAGGGCTGACACAAGCTAGATGAGTGAAGTCACAAGGGATGGTCTTTCTTGGAAACATCACAGTCTAGATAAAGAGCTGGTAATGTTAAGGCATGGGAGGTTCAGTCAGAACAATTCAAAGCTCTCCAAAAATGAAGAGTCCCTGTTTGGTGACTACATTAGCTGCTTCAACTAGATTAAATTTTTTTTCCTCAAACATTGGAGCAGGAAGACTGCAGTATCAAGAAGGTGGAATTACATGACTTGGAGGCATCTTTCAGAGAGGATGCTACCTTGTTAATCCTTGTTTGCTAATCCTGGTCTGCATTAGTGCAATTGTTTTAAACAGCAGGTGACAGCTGTGATTACAGTGAAACTAATAGTATGATTTAGTTGTGAGCATAAAGTAGGTCAAACATGTTTTGTGCATTTTTTGAAAGATACACCAAGCCTTCTTAGTAAGCATCTGATCTTACCTTGAAAAGCTAGTAAGATGTGTGTATGTACACACATGCACACACTTGTATATCAATTTTGGTATTGATGGATGTATTTGAGACCAACAAAGAGTGGCCAATGGTAATTGCTAAGTCAGGGCATTTTGTGTGATTCTATAAACATTCATGCACAAGCACCATGAAGACCCTATAGAGTAGACATGGTACTAAGCCCAAACAATTTGAAGGTCTGCATTTGTTACAAACTTCTGCTGCCTAGAAGCCGGATAAAAAATTCTTCGCTTGATTTTTTCATCCAGCACCACATCTCGAACTTAATACTTACACGCAGTGAAAGATTTTTAATGCTGAATTATATTACCAAGAAAAATAGTGGGAAAACATGATGCAAAGCTGTTACAAGTTTTGATTTATTGAGCTATGATTGGGCAGTTTTGATAGAGGTTGTAATAATTTTTCTCTACACTTCTCTGTTGGTTTTCTTGAGCTGGCTGAATTATACAAAGGTGCTGATTTGATACATTTATTTTATAGAACATTCTTATAATTCAAATTCTCTACAGATATAAAAACCCATCTTTATATTTGGATAAAACCTTCAGAGTGAGCTTATGTATTTGCATTGGAATTCATATACTGGTCTGCTCAGGATGATTGGTATTACAAGTTTGTGTTGAATGTGAAAATTAGTGGCATGGACATTTTCTTTAATGCAGTCTTTCTTTTTGAGGTTTTCAAGGAATACTGGAGCAGTTTACTACTACAGCAGTATGTCCTGAGCTTGTTAGAAATACTATGAAGTAGATTTTCATTCTAAAAATCCAAGTGTGCTCAAAGGGTGCCTCTAGGCTTCCAGCAGTGGCCACGTTTTCTACTATTTTCACTCCCCTTCCTCCTCTTTTTGCAGAAAAGCTCTGCAGCAGAAACGCATTGGATAGCCAGCTGCCCTGTTTGCAAATCTGAGAGATTTCTTGTAAACATGCCAACTTCCTATGATTTTGTTTCTGTTGGTATTCTCATTTGATCCAGTGCCTTGGTCAGTGGCTTCTTACTGGTTTTAGCTAACTTCAGCTTTTTAAAGTTAATTGCTTTTATCTAGAAAAATTAACTTGTTCACTATTTCTATTCAGATCTCTGATTTAAAGTGCTCAAAACCAGCAATTGAAATACTTTAGTTTTTTTATTGATTTAGTTGAATTTCAATTCTTTTCACTTCACACTCTTTTTTTTGTGAGTTAGGATATTTGCCAGTAAAACAGATAGAAGAGCTGATCTTCAAACACGCCTGGATAGCAAAGTCAGCAGTGCATGAGATTATAATTCATACTTTCTGTGTCTAGATCTGTTTGACTTGACTAGACATGCTCTAAAAAAATTATTCAATTAAAAACAAAATTCGTGAAAGCTTGTTATGAAGACAAGTTTTAGTGTTATGCTGTGATATAGATTTACCTCATCTTTGTGTTTGAAAGAATGATTTGTATAAAAATCTTGCTTTAACATTGGTTCTGTAGGAAACAAAAGAAAATGTTTAACTTTTTTTTTGTGCATTATGACATGATAATTAATTTTAATGAAGCCACAGTTGATTTTAAAGTAGTATTTCCTATGCAATAATTAAAATATTTAATTTTCTTTATTTTCTCTATGTGTAAATAAAATTATGGACAAAAATCTACTAAAAATTCAGTGTTTAATCTTTTTATCTTTGAATGTCATGCTTGGAGCTCTCAATATTTCCTTCTCATGGAAAGGTTATGGGGAGAAACAATTCAATTATTGCAATCTAGATCTATTCCTTTTTCTATTTATTTTCAGTATTAGTAGCAGCTGTCAGTTTTTGCATACCTCCCATGAGTTTTAAAGTATTCAACATTTATTTCTTCTTGACATTCTAGGTTTTTTGCATTGACCCCTTGGAGAGTATATCATCTGACTTCCCTTATACTACTTGGAGTGTTAATTTTTCAGATAATGAAGGATTTGGTATTCTCAAAGCTAAAAGGTAAGTGTACTGCTAGAGTTCTATGCTAATTCATTACTAAAACCAAGTCAGTATTATGATTATTGTAAAACTATCAGATAATTTTAGAGAGTGATAGTAGATCTGAGATGGTCTATTGACATTTTCAGTTAAGTTTTGCTATATTTTATAGGGAGGGCATTAGGCGATTTGTTTTAGCATTTAGATGAATGTAATTGTTAAGAGTGGACAGTCATTCTTGTTTCTTAACTGCTAGGTCTGAAAATGCATTCTTTTCTAAAATAAAAAGTTTTCCTAAACATTCATACTTCTTCCAGTATTAATCATGTAATTTTTGGGAATTTTGTGACATTCAATATAAATCTGTGAAATTTGTAAATAGATAGAGAAATTACCTATCTTAGCACAGTTGAAATAAGAAGAGAGCAGTATTTTCTTTTTACTTTGTAAAGCATTTAGTCTTCAGAGTATAAAAAGTCCTGTATGAATACAACCAATTTTGAAAGGGATTTTGAGTTTGTTGGCTGGTCTGGTGTTTTGGAAGATTTTTTTTTTTTTCAATTCCTGTCCTGTACTTCTTTGCCATCTTGGAAAGTTCTTTCACAAAATGCTCATCCTAAGTTTTAATTTTCATTGCTATGAAGTGTTGGGGGTTTTTTAAGATTCTTATTTTGCTTTTTGTTTGTTGTTAAATCCCATGCAAATTGAGGGAGGGGCCCCTTGAATTTGCATTCTAGAGGAGACCACTTCAGAAGTTTCAGAAGTTTGAAAAACCATCTGAACATAGTCTAAAAGTAGGAAATAGACATCAGAGAAGAATGATTTTCCTCTTTGATGTACTAACATATCATTTCTGACTGCTAAAGCCATGTTGTTCCTTGCTAAATTACAGCAGGTATTTGCTACGTTTTCTGAAGGATGATTTATTGGCATTCCCTTTTCTGGGAGTCTTGGTTACCATTCTATTTTCTGCTTGAGTATTACATGCCCAGAGGCCAACTTATAAAGCTAAGCAGAATTTGATTTTTTAAGCTCTATGCTGTATAAATCACCACAAACACTGAATACCTTGCTAGCTGGAAGGCAATGATTTAGGTAAATTCACTCATACCTGTAAATAATATTTTTGTAGTGACCAAATACAGGATGTACTACTCTCATGTCTGTGTGATTATTTAACCATTCATTTTAGAGATGAGGCTAGGAAGACTTCTGTTTCCTAGCTTATAGAATAATTATTTACTGTAGTAAACTCATTTATTTTACTATTTTATTTGATACCATTGTAGACAGAATTAAAGAAAAATCAGGCTCTCAAAGTAATACTGCAGAAGTCTTGTGGTAATGAAGAGAAATCAATGAAGTGCCACCCCAAAAAACAGAAAAAATTCCAGTATAACAAATCTGTGTAGCTGCTTCACACTTCCAGCCAGCCACTAGATGGCAAGAATATTACAGATTCATGAGGAATGTAAAGTGGTTGTCAGTGTGTAGAAGTAAAGGCTTTGTTGATGTAAAAGTTATGTTGATTATCATCTTCATGACATCCTTCCATGTGGAAATGTAGCCACAGAAGTTCCTGACTTCTTCCATTTATGATTTTGACTGTATGTTAATTCACGGAAAGCAATTCAAGAATGGTTACTGTAAGATAAAGATAACATAGCTTTCCTGTTTGACTGATACAGAGAATTCCTTGGTCATTTTGTCCCAGTTCTGAACATGTTCTATGAATAAAAATAAAAATTCTTTGTGATTTAGTGCATTGTGTTTCATCTTACATTCCTACAATTGCAGGTGCGCAGCTTTGGAGGACCATCACTGGCAAGTACGTATTTTATTTTTAATGCATGGTTATTTATTACTTTATTTTTTATAGTTGGCCTGGAATTTTTTTAAAAGTCTGTTTTCCTCTAATAAATTGCTGAATTATTTTGATCTGAAAATATTTTCTAAGTTTGTTACTGCTTGTTCATAGCTTTTAATAAATTCTTTCCTCTGATTTGAGTTATATGAAAGTATAGAGCAATATATCAGAATAGTTCTAGAAATGCTTTTTCTTACACTAGGATTATCATGTTTTGTGTTTTCTGAGAATGAGTGCTTTCTTTGAAAAGTGGGATAATACTGTGTTGGTCAAGGAGGTAACTTTCAGAACTTCATTATTACCAGTGCTGCTGACTGAAAGTAGGTAAGCTTGCTGGGGTTTCTCTTTAAATCAACACAAGTAATTGATCATCAAAATTGCCAATAAATATTAGTCGATATCTGTATGAATAGAAATTAATAATTCTGAAGCTTATTGACTTGTCATTGACCTGTCTTAGGCAAACGTTTATATCATGTTAGTGGTGAGCATATAATTTATTTAATTTGTGTCAGGTGTCCTGGTTCCAGCCAGGACAAGGTTAATTTTTGCAGTAGCCAGAAGGAGCATGGCCAGGATCCAGAGGTTATTCTCTACTACCTCTCATTTTTCAGGGATAGGGGCAGGAGTCCCTTCCAGGTCTAGTAGTGTGGCAGCAGGGTCAGGTGTGGTCAGGGATTTACGCATGGCATGTGAATCATTCACCTGCCACATACATCTGATATTGTTGCTGTTTGTTGTTCTTTCTCGTTGCTGTTTCCCGTAAATTTTTCTTATTTCAATCCGTGACCTTTACCTTTTTTGTCTTCATTTCTCCTCTTCAGCCCTCCATGGGGGAAGGAATCATGGGGGAGTGAGCAGTGTATGGTTTGGAGTGTTTAGGTGGGAACACTGAACTGGGGAGCACCATTCCTTAAGCACAGCAGCAGTATAAGCAATGTCTAAACAATTTTGAGACAATCCATTTTCAGAAAAAGGGTGTCATATTTAAGGCATTATTCTTCTAAACAGACCACCAAGATTTATTATATATCTGACAAAATTTGAAAGCATATCCACTGGTACACTATCGTATTATAGCCTGACACCGAAGAAACAGTAATGCAGAGTTTAAAAAGAGAAGATGCCAGGTTTTATTCTCCTTCTAGAGACAGATACCAGTATCATAAAAATTATAGAAAGCAGTTCAGATGTGCAGCTCCTGTTCAGTTTCATATCTCTAAACTTCCACAGGTATGAAATCTCCTCAGACTTTCCTTTAAGTATGAAATGAAGCAATGTGGAATTGATGACGGCTTAGTTCATGAACTGAGCAGAGTAAAATGCTTCTTTTACTATAGCTGGTGCTACTTTGTGTATCTGTGTAGAGTGGCAGTGCTTCAATAATTTTAATTGAGAAGCTATTGCTGTAGCACAGTAGATTAGTGTGAATTATGTTTCATTTCTTCCACCTGTAAATTTGCATAAAATTTACATAAAATTTACAGTCTTTTGGGGTTTTGAATCTGACTTTACCTGTCTGTTTGTATTTGAGAAGAGGAAGGCAAAGAAAGTCAAATTACTTGTGAAGTTGAAGGAAACATAGGGGTTTGACTGCCTTTTTATTTCCATGAAAAATAATTCTGCAGTCTGATACTTTTTTTTTTCTTACTTCCCAGTTCATCAGGTCTCCAATCCAGAATAGTTGATTTTAATGAAAAGACTATAAGTAGTACTTTAAATATCTTGGATTCAGGTTTTCAGTTGTTCAGAATTCTGGATTTGATTTGCTGTTCTGTGCAGAGACAATGCAGAGAAGGGAAAAGAGAATTTGATGAGCTCACCATAGCTCATGCCCTTGGGTAATATAATGCAAGCATTGTATGTGTCCATCTAGCCCAGCACCTGCTCTCTGAAGAAATCCAGCCAGGAGAAACACAACCTTGGATAATGTCCTGCATTAAAGCAGATAAGCTTGCAAGGTTCTCCTGGTGTACCTTCCCTGCAGCTTCCAGTTGAACCTTACCCTCCGTCCCCCCAAGCTGTTCTAGGTAGACCTTCAGTGAATTAGTCTCATTGCTTTTGTTCTTACAAACTTCTGTTGGCAGCATCCTGTAGCACAGAGATCCACAGCTGAATCATGTGCTCTGTGAACAGTCTTCTGTTTGTTTACTGCTCTATAATAGTTTGTAAGCTCTTCCTACATTTTTTCTTGTTGGAAGAAATACTGAGCAATTGTTCTCTATTAGTATTCTCTAGCAAGCTGTGACTTTATAAACTTCTGTCCTGTCCTATCTTTTTCAGTTCATGACTGCTTAATTGTTCCCAAAATAGAGGTTCTCTGAGTTTTGATGTCTTCATTGATGTCTTCTGTGAGTTTTGATACTTTTCTTCCATATCTGTGCTCCTTTTTGTAGGGGGAACAGAATTTCAAATAGCATTCAGCATTCAGAGATATCCTTGGATTATATGTTGTCCCTCCCTTCTTTTCATGACAAATCCCAATATGTGATAGGGGTTTTTTTTAACTCTGCTGAGCTCTGAGATGATGTTTTCATGGATATATAATCACTTCAAGGTAATGTCATAATAGTAGTAGTAAAGATCAGCTTAAAGCCCATGTGACTTTAAAAGTTTTTTGGTTTTTTTTCTCTTTGAATTTCTTCACATTTTATCTGCCTTTTTGCAAGAAATCACGTGATGCTTGATTAAATTCTGCTGTTCCTCACAACTAGTCTCTGTCAGAATAATTCCTCTCATTTCTCATGGCTTCTCAGGCTCCATAAAAGCATTTGATGAGAAGCCTTGTTGAAAGCCTTCTCAGAAATCCAGGTGATTTTTTTATGGACATCAGTGTTCATCTAAAAGCAGGTTCACTTTTTGAAAGGACAGAAGGTTTGTGATACGATGTCCTTTACAGCTTACATTAGGACAGGCATGCATGTCCTTTGTTAGTTTATGGCTGGATAACCACAGAGCAGAGATGAGTGTTTGGTGGTTTGTAATTCTCTGTCTCTTGCGTAACTTCCCTAAAAATAGATACTGCTTTAGACACTGCACAGTCCTCTGCGTTAAGGCAGCTTTAAGAGACACTATTTAACATAAATTAAATTTCAACTGTTGCACCCAACCTTTCATTTATATATTTTATACGTTCACATAAAGACTTTACATTTGTTTGCACCGTGGGTGGGTTTTTCTTTTTCTGAATGCTACTATAAATGTGCCTATTGATTGTGTTGAAATTGAAAGAACTTCTGTAAGATGTTGAGGCAGAGTGCATGGTTCCTTTTCATTTTACTCAAAATTGGCTATGAAAAACTGTTTTCATGTTATCAAATATGAGCAAGATATGCCAAGTATATCCCCATATCTAGCAGAGAATCACTTGATCTTAAGTAGCTTACAGAGAAAAAATGTGGTAGATCTGTGATACTTTCAGTGAGAGATAACGCCTATTCTAATAAATGTCTATTCTAATAAATGTGTGCATGATTTTTCTTTGGCATCATTGCCCTACAGCTCTGCATCAATAGTTTGTAACTGCCTTAAGGACTGTGCAGAATGGCTGTATGCAGGCAGGGAAGGATTTCTGGTCTGTGCCAACTTTGAAACTCTTTTGGATTGTTTTAGCAAGTGCTAGTTGGCATCTGCCAAAAATGTTCTAAGAGCTATTTTGATGGTTTAACTGCAGAACTGACCAATTCTAGTGCCTGACAGAATTTCCACACAGTTTGGTTTATCAAAACAGATGTAGATAGACAGTACCAAAAAATTACCTGGACAGACTCATTTCCTGCCCTACCTTTTTGTTAATGTGGTTCTGGTTTTGAAAATTAATATCAGTCAGGCACTATCACAGTACGATGTTTCATAAATGATGGCACCAATTTCTGCTGAGTTTTATAGTGAAATGGTAAACTTCTAGTAGTTGGAGGGTGAATTACCAACTGTGACTGTTCTGAAACTTGCATTTTTTCAACATTAATGTGCATTGTGTATTTTGTCTGCTGCATGTACATTCCAAGTATCAGAGTTTGAAGTACTTCAATGAAAATTCTGATTTGTGGTACTTGTTTTTGGTCCTCCTTCATCTTTGTTGAGACTGCTAACTAGTCAAAGCAAGCACAGCCTCACTTTTTTCATTGCCATAACTTAAATATAGAATGCATGTTGTCTCACATGTAAAATGTGTCTGTGTAAGAAGACCTGTGATTGTATTTCTAATGGAGTAATTTAGTACTATTTTATGTTTAAATTTCAAACTGAAAATAAGCTGAACCTTCCTTAGGGAAGGTAGCACTGTAGCACCTGGGGTTTTTCTAGTCAGTAGATGTATTAGAATAGCCACAGGAATTGTAGCACAGCTTCATTTCTTGAGTGGTCAAACTTAAGAAGGTGAAATAAATGTTAATGCAAAATTATTCTTTTATAGCAAGCCAAAAAAATGCCTCTAGTGACAGCCTGAGGAGGGACTAAGCCACAGTCCTTTTAAATGGCCATCAGAGAGTGACTGAAGAGAATAAGCCAGAAAGAAAGGACTTAATGCTCTGAAGACCAGCAGCTCTGCATAGCTTTTTTTCAGTCCCCTGTTATGTTTTATCATTTTCTCAAATCAAAGCTACTGATTTCTGGGAGGAGCCTTCCCTGACCAGTCATGTTGTTAAGTCCCCTACTGCACTAATGGCTGCTTCAGCCACACAGACTGCAGTACGTGTGAAGTACTGACTGTATTATTATACATTGAATGTTTTGGATATAATCCTTTGGGCTGTGAAAATAAATCCTGAAGGGGTTCTCCTGGCCTTGTAGGTTGAAAGAATGGTTTTTTTATTCCCAAAGAACACATTCTTCTCTGCTCCCAAGAGGAGGGAAAAACAAGCAAGTGCAGCGCCATGATCAGCATGTCTCATCCACTGCCGCTTATATGATCATGTCAATGAAGATTTGGAATTCCTTAAGAAGAAACAGTAACATTTACAAGAGAAAAAGTACACTTCTTGGTCAAAGCTTTTAACTGGCAGCTGTCTTTACTGAGGCACTTTAGGACTTGATGTTGAAAACCATGGGTTAATATTGAAGCACCCTTGAAGCTCGGTAGTTAGCTAACTGGGATATTTCTGAAATAATAGCCTTCACTGATAGAAGGTTACAAACAGACACACAGAGGTTATTTTCTAAGCCCAGGACATTCCTCTTCCTCACCACCTCTCTCCTCCGGTCCCTTCTTTGTGCATTCTTTTTATGAGAGTTAGCTGTGGTGATACTTCTGGACTCCCAGAGCTGCTTCTAGGCAAGAGTTACTGTTTGGTAGGTAACAACATCCATTACTGGGTCAGCTGATGTGACAGATCAGCTTCAAATTCAGGTCATAGCTTTTCCAGACCTGAATTCATCTTTTGAGCTACACTGATTTCACTCTTGCATCAGCCCAGCTCATAGACATTTGTATGCATTACAATGGTCAGTGTGTTCTGAAGAACAATATTCTCTGCTAGCCCCATTCAGAGCTTGACAGACTTCACGTAATGTGTGACTACTGGCTTTTTTCCAAGAAGAAGAAAAAAACTTTTGAACTAATCATAATTCCATAATGCACTTGTGCAGAATTATTCCTACTATGTCACTGAGAGCAATGAAGAAAACTCTTCTTCTGTTGTCCCTAAATATAAATGAGACAGTTGCCCCTTTCATCTAATTACCATGCTTTGTTTATTATAACAGAGGCTTTACATACCTCTGATTTGCATATGTTTTGCCTGCTGGGTTTGCTTAAGACAATCTGCAAGTCATGTGCTTAAATATTTCTGATGTAGTCTGCTTAGTCTAATTTCATGATCAATGGAGAAAGATTTGAAATACTTCATGAGATGTATATCCTGATCTGTCTCTTCCCAAACAAATGACTGTAGGCTGGTCAGGTATACTGAGTCTTAATGATGACTGTTTCCCTTGAATATATGCAGGAAGCCTAGGGTGGTGAGACAAGTGAGGGCATTTACAGCCCATGTGTCATTGCTCCCTATCGATCTGAAGGCTTGGCTGTTGTGGAGATGCCATTGACTGCTGCTTGTGGCTACAATAAGAAGCTGACTCCTGCCACAACAGACGAGAATACCAACCAACAGCAGTAACAACCTAAAGGCATGGGAACTTGATTTATTTATCTGAAATGAAGCTCAGGCACAGTATGATTGTGCATTCAGATCACTCTCGAGACACCAAGGATCTGCTGCTTCACTGTATCTCAAAAGTCCTGTCCTTCAGGATGTTGCAAAGAGGTTTCTTTGTAGATGAGTGGATTAGGAAATAAGAGGTCTTCTTCCATTAGGAAATCCAACAAGATCAAGGCTGTAGCAGAAGTGTTCCTGTTTTACACTTGTTAATCCGTTTCCTTGATGTTATAGATAGGAACAAATATAAGCCAAGGGTAGTCATGTGGGCTAGTCAGTACCAAAACATGGCACCATCAGCTCCAGTTTCTGTTGCGCAGTCTCTTTGTCTTGTTTTGGTCATCCAGACAGGATACGTTCCTCACATGGCCCTACACAACTACAAAATCTGGTTACAGACTGAAGAAAATACTTCCCATGGACCTACAGCAAGGCAAAGGGCAGAATACAGTCTAACAGATAAATAGATACAAATTAGCTTCAGAGAGAAAATACTTGCTGCTTCAGTTATGTCAGTATAATCTGAAGGCATCTGGAGTACTCAAACACTTCCAGCCTTGGTATTTCATAGTGGTTGCTGTTCTCTTAATTTTGGTTCATATATTCATATGAGTTTGTGTTGGAAGATATATATATGGCTGGATAACATATCTCAAACAATTCTGCTTCAAATAAGGTTCCCCCAAATGTTCTAGGCATATTGTTGTATATTACAGTCCTTCAGGAAGTGGATGCATACTTGTGTAAAGCAAATGGAAATTGAGTTTTATTTGCAGCCTAAACCCGTGGCTACTTTTTCAGTAGCCACTGTACTGTTCGAATACCAGATTGTAATTGTCCTTTGTTTTATATAATGTGTTGCCACAACTCAGATAGGCAGCAATATGTGTGGTGGGGCTTTCTCTTAAGGCACTTTACATATGAATGATCAAACCTAATGCAGATTGCAGAAGGATTTGTCTACATTGCCAAAACCTCTCAATGCTTCAGTTTTGTTTTGTTTTTTTTTTTTTTTTTGTAATATTGTGGGACCTTATTCTTGCTTTCTGGCTGGTTACTTCCAAATTGTTAGCTACCTTTCCAAATAATGTGTTCTGCTGGGTTTGTTTGTTTTATGTTGATACATGATAAAACAAACATGCTGGTAAAGTTTTTTCTTACAGGAGCAAAACCCAATACTTCAGTAGAAATGCTGTAACTTCAGCAAAAGTGTCATACTTCGTCTGAAAAATGTTTAATACCTTTTTCTATACAATTACACTATATTCTATATGGTTGGTGGTTAATTGGTTCTTTTTTTGTTTAAGGGAAGAGGAAATGAGGGATGTTGCACAGCATTTGTAGGTGTCATGTATCTCACTAGTAGAAATAATTGGCTTGTTTGACTTGTTATTTTCCTTCTGTTTGCCAGAAATAATATGTAGTGCATATAACCAATTTCTTCTCACATAGAGTGGTTTGCAGACTTTTGAAGTCAGGCCTACTCTCTGTGGTTCTCTTGTAATTTGGCTATATCTCAATTCTGTCTTAGCCATCACAAGGCATTTTCCTCTCTTCCTTCTCCCCAGAAGCTCAACTCACCTTTCATTATGAAGGGTGCACAGAAGAGAGGAGGAGAAAATGGTTGGAATGGTCCTGTTTCTTTACAATTACCAAACAAATACCGCATTTCTCTTTCTGTAAGCCTTACTTGCCTTCTGTCCCTGTTAGTTAAACATAAAGGTTAAACATTACTTGGCCACAAGAAGAACAACTTCTGAAGAAGTGAGGGCAGAAACAAATGACCAGAAGAATTGTACTGGGACTGCTTTAACTGTTTTTATACAAGAATATATTCTAACCCAGTTATGTTTACAGAAACTGTCATTATTTGTGTGTCAGTATCTCTGCTGCTCTGAGCCTGATGCTCAAACTGAGCAACATCAGTAAACACTTATATCGGTATTATGTAAAAGACATGACTTGTGCTGTATATGGTAAGTGTAAATGCATCTCAGGCATAGATTTTTTTTTCTAAGACTTGTAAATAACTCAAGTAGAAACATTCTCCTTTTCCACTGCACTGCTTTTTTAATAAGTTATTTCCCATTTTGTGTTTATGCACTTGGCTTGTCAAATACAGTGTGTCTCTTATGAGTCAGGGTAGTTGTTTCTGTGCCATTTCCCAGTCTGAGCTCCTATATATTTTGAACCCTGATTCTGTCCTTTCCAGTGTCTGCCAGTCCTCCTACGGTATTGCAATTCAGTCATCTGAAGGATTAAGGCAAATACTGAATGAAAATGTTAAGGACATACCAGTCTCATATAATGAGGCACTTCTAATACCCTGTCCTTGCCCTTTGGTATAGCTTTTCAAATAAATGTGAAGTTATGGGGATTGCATGTATGCTGTATTTTTGCAGTTTGCTTTTAAGTGTCCTATAGTAGAATTTCAAAAGCATTGTAGCAGTTGAGATGTATGCTTTCATCATTTCTTCAGGACAGGCTGTGTACTTTTAAAAAAGAAATGTGCCTTCTTTTTACTTTTTTTGATATTGATAATTCTCCTTGACTGCTTTAACAGCTTCTTAATTACTTGGATAGCCCTTTTTTTCTAGTTTTACTTCATAAACTGTAATTCCTAGAGAAATTTATTACTCTACTTATTTGTCCCACAATCTTGTCCTTTCCTCTACCCCACTGGCTAGGAAATCAAAATTATTCAGAATTATTCTAAACTTTTAGTTCTATTTAGAGAGCTCTGAATGCATTCCATGTTGTTTATTTTGGGGTTCCAGTACTGAGATACTAAGGAATCATTTGGAAGACTGCTGAAGTGTGCCTCTGGGAAATTTTTTTCTTCTGTTCTGGTAACAGAAGTGTTCTTATACAAATATTGAATTAAATTTTTGAGATTCATAAGAACACCTCGTATAGTCTTATTTGACTGTTGTTTTTCGGTCTTGCTAATGTCACAAACAGGTGATTTCAGTTATAATTTCTAAGCATATTGTTTGAAAGCTTTTTGGGTTGTGTGTGTTCTGTTTGTATTTTCTCAGGGATAAACAAATATTATTCCTTTATTAAGCCAGAAGGATTAATTTCATGAAAGAACTCAAGGCAATTTCACGTGGAGGTTTCAAAAGATCCTTATACCTAGAATTGTGGCTGGACTGGATGATCTTGAAAGCCTTTGCCAATCTAAATAATTCTGTGATTTTACCAGTTTGCCTCCATGCTGGGAAGAAAAGTTATCTGGGTACTGTGAGATGTGTATTTTTACTATACTTAAATAAATTTGAAATACTTCTTTTTTTAAATTTTTTAAATTTTGTAATACTTTGTTCAAGTGAAGTCTCTGCATCCATTATTAAAGGTGTGAAATAAATACCTGACATAAGTGCAGTCTGTGCAAACTGCTGGGTGTGCTGCATCCTGTACAAAAGTAGTTCAGTAATTACTTTCCTTTGTTACACATTGGTAAAAATTAAATGCTACACTCAGTTAGAAAATGCGGTCATAGTCTGTGGTGGTGGGAGGATAGATATACAGCTTTTGTTCATCATCTTTTGTTTAAACATAGTGTGTTTTTTCTTCAGTAATTTTCAACATATAGTAAAGCCAGCTCTATTCCAATGATATTTTGAAGTATGGAGCTGCAGTCACTGTTCAGTTATTTGTGAGAGTTTTGCTTCTGGATCCACTTTGTCTAAAATGCAGTTCTGTGAGTGCAGGCAGGTGGATTTGCCTGTTGTGAACAACCTAAGAGCTGCTAATTCTGAGCTGACCCAGTTCTGACATGCTCACTGGCATGTCATGTGCCACCCATGATGTCATCATTGGGGAAAAAATGCAACCTCCACACTGCTGCCTGCCATCATCTCAACTTTCTCGTGTCTTTTGTTTGTTACTGTTTATTGTAATGGTAGAATGTTTATTTTGACTACAGCACTAACCAAACATTAGATAGAAGATATGTGGAATTGAAGGTATTTGGTTGTTTTTTGGTTTTTTTTTAATTCAACCTTTTTCTAGCACTTTGAAAATAAAAGAACTTCTTAAAGCTGATGGAGCTGAAAGGAAAGTTATAAAGCAAATACAGAAAATTGCAGCAAGTACTCAGTAAGGAGTGCTTAGACCTACTCTTCCATCTTAGACAAGAGCAAGTATGGCAAGTGTTGCGTTTGAATTTGCAAACTTGGACAGTGTGGTCGCCTGCTGTTTGGCAAGTTTTCCCAGCTTTCAGCAAGGGAGTTTGGAGGTGTCCTTCAGTTTTTAATACTTTCATATTTCTTACTTATACAGCAATATTGACTCCAATATTTTTTACCAACCAAGCTAAAGCTTTAAAAATCTTAATTACAAGGAAAACAAACCATACTCTCTTCTGTTATGAGATGTGGGCCACACTTTGTTCATACAATGAGAGCTACAAGCTTTTCTTAAAATACTTGCCTATCCCATCTTCATGGGTTGACTTAAGTCTGTGAACATCTCTGTAGAGAAAATATATCTGAAAAACTGCAGAGGAATTGTGCTGGTACCATCAATCTCAGATTACTTTTTCTGTTTTCATGGACCCCTTGTGAAGCAAGCAAATACTCTTGTTGTGGAGTGCAACACCCCCACAGAGAATATCAAATTAATTAAAAGGGCAGTATCTGGTTACCTCCTGAATCTAATGAAATGATTTCTGGCTGTTCTTGAGCAGGTCAGCTTTTTCATGCTAACCATAGCATCTGTTATTCTTTCCCTATTTTTTTTTTCAAAGCTGCTTGGAAACTGTCAGTACTGGCAGGCACACTTACATATTGTTGTCAATTCTGAATATTACTGCACTTTCAGTATAAATACTTAGCTTTGGGTTTTGTTTGGTTTGGTTTTTTTGTTTATCTCCATTTACAAATTGTTATTATAAATAGAATGATTCAGCGGCAGGGTGTAGAAGGATACACTCTTAATTTGGCTGCCAGCCTAAATAGCATTACAGGAAAACCTGTCCAGGGATGTGATTGACGGGTATTTTGTCAATAAGAAAGTGAAACTTGGAATTGAGTGAATGTGGTAGAAAGTGGCAAAGACCCCTTATATCTTAAATAAAGATTCTTCCATTTGAAGGATCCAGGAGGCTTGGACATAATCTTACAAAATGTCAGCCAAAAAGTAATGTCATGTACTGAAACTCATGTGTTGAATTTACTAGGCTCAGGTTACAAGAACTGCCTCTTGAAGTGTGGCAACAGCCTTCCCACCTGGCTCAGACAGGGAAAGGAGATGACTTGGATTCAGTCACATCATTTTCAACAGAACAACTGGTCACTGCCTCTGTGAGGTCTCATCCCAAATACTTATCCCTAATCCATAAAGATTTATGAACAAGTATTCGATATTCTGGGATTTTCTAATTTTTGTTGGGCATCCATGTGTCTTGCAATTTGTAGTTGTGACTATGTGGAA
Organism: Toxostoma redivivum; assembly: GCA_013397375.1. Classification (NCBI taxonomy): domain Eukaryota; kingdom Metazoa; phylum Chordata; class Aves; order Passeriformes; family Mimidae; genus Toxostoma; species Toxostoma redivivum. Next base: position 533,555 of record VXBI01007740.1, read on the forward strand.
GTAGCTTCATATCAATACAGTAGAACTGACACTAAATTACTGACTGGAGCAATCTGTAATTACTTATTTTCAAGTGGATATACTGTATTCCAAGGCTTTGCAGACAGCACAAACTGGAAAAAGTCAATTCCTTGTAAAGGACATCTGTTTTCTAGGGCAATTCTCTGAGTTAGCAAGGATATCTCATGTAGTTCAAAGACTTCAAAGAACTTAGGCAGACGTAGTAAGATGTCTAGACAGTCAGACCTTAGCTGCACATTGTTGTAGATTTGAATTGGTTAATAGGCAATAATACTTCTTTTAGAGTACCAAGGTACCAAGCCTTGCTAAAGAGAACAGAAACCTTCATACAGTTAAAATATCCGTTTTTCTAACTCTTTGTAGGTTTACACCGTAAAATAAATATAACTATTGCCTAGTCCGGAAGCAGCCTGTCTGATCGCCACAGAGCTGCTGGATATGTTTGCCTGCCTCAGAGATTTGTCTTGCTTGTAAATGTAATGTTGCTATTTTTCACATTTTTTATGTATTTTAAAATGTACATTATTCTAGAATTAGGTGAGTTGCATCAAATTAGCGCCTAAACTAGCAGAATATTGTTGCAACAAGTACCAGACAGATCATAAGTAAAGGATGACTGCATTTTTGATGAGTGTAAGAGTGTGAGTGGAATGACAGACTCAAATTGCTCATCAGGAGAGAAGTTCACAAAGCTGACCTTTTCTAAGGGTAAAGAGTAAATTTAAGTGAAAAGAGCAATGTTAAAATGGTCATGTCCTGTGCGCTATGTTTGTTCCATTCCACATGTAATATTTTTGCCATTGGTGTTTTAATTCTATTCTTACCACTTTCCATTTTAACAGTTGAACAACTGTGAGAGATAACTTGCAATCCTGAAGTCATTTGACTTGTCATCTTAAAGGGTATTTATAAACTATAGCATTCAGGGAGCCCCCAGTGTTACCTTAAATAGAGAGACTCCTTTTAGTATTAAGAAGAAAATTGGACTGTTTCATTTTGGAATGGCTTTTCTTAAATGTAAGTCTAATGATGGTTGATTAAAAACGCCATAAAAATAGGTAGCAAGCTAAACCATATTCTGTATTTTTATATTATCCATAAAGACTGCGTGAAAAACAAATGCAATGACTTATGCTAAACTTGTGAAAAAGATGTTTTTCTACTGCAAATACAAGTAGCTTTTATACTCTTTTAACATTGGCCTATATTAACTGTTTCCTGTAGGCAGAAATGGTGCTTTTGCTATTTTATTTTTTTGAGAAGAGTAGGGTTTGTTCCGCACAAACAACAAAAAAAGTGCTTGTCTCCCAATAGCCTACTGAGTTAATTTCTGTCAAATTTTCAAATTCTAAAACATTTTTAAAGGATAATAGAAATCTGAGGGTAAGAAGAAAGAAAAAGGAGAAAGCAACTTTGTTTAATTCGAGAACTTGATAAAAGAAGCAAGAAACATTTGTGATCAATTAAACAAGGTAATTAGAAATATATACTAGTTATTGACACGGAGGGAAGAGGATATCCTTGCTTAGAATATTTAGAATGGTGATAGTCAAGAGAAAGATCAGAAGAAGTAGAGTAGTCAGGTACTTTCTATAGTAGTCAGGTTTTGACCTTTAATTGCATCTGGTTTGCCAAATGCAAGCATTAGATTACAAAACACATGATGGAAATTATTTATAGGGGACACAAGAACATATAGTTGTAGTGGGGTTTTTTTTGTTGTTTTTTTTAATGCTGCAGACGTCTGGGTGGTTGTAACGTGAGGGTGTGCTTCCCAGCCCAGCATCTGATTAGTCACTAATTTAGTAAGGAATGTCCTGGCACAGTTTTGTTCAAGCATGTGAGCCTATCAGCAGAATAACATATTATATTCTTTTAGGTGTTTCAACATGCAGTTGAGTAAAACAGCTCTTTGAAACAAACTTCATGATACTTCTTCCAAGTCTCATTTTCTTCGCATATTTCTTATTGACAAAAGAGATGTTGCATGTTTACTTACTAAAATATATTTCATGCTTTAAACATTTTTAATTAACATTCAAAATGTTTTAGAGTCTAAACAACACTGAAGATAAATTCTAGACAGCTATTTTATTTTTACACTAAGGGAAACAGAAAGTAACATATGCTCATATTCTGCATGTTCTGCAATTTTCCACACTCAGTGAATACAGATGATCAGACATATTAAGGTGACCAGTTTAATTAAAATTTTCAGAAATAAATGTTTGCTGTAGCGCAAAACCACATTCTCCCAAGTCAACCTGTATGTTATGGCCACAGCACCATATGACACACATTTCTTTTCCCTAGCTGAGATTTTCCCTAGCTCCTCTTTCAGAAGTTCAGCCTTTTTTTTACCGAGTGCTTGGATTAGTAGTATGATTAATAGATCACTGATGCAGTTGTGGCCATTGAGGTTACTGTAGGTCAGTTCACAGCGACAGGTAATGCTTAAGAGAACTTCACAGTGAATAAAAGATATGTCCTCTAGTTGTGCTGGAACTATTCTGACAAATGTACTCATAAGGGATTTGAAAAGGCAGTGAATAGTGGGATGGCCAGGTACCAAATAATTCAAGAAAATTAAAACAAGGACCAGCTATGAATAATTTCAGAAGATACTTACAGGATTCTTTCTCAGTAAAATAGCTTCTGAAATTCAGTGTCGGTAACTGTGAAGTTATGCAGAAATACCAGTATTGAGCTGACATATAAAATAATAATGTCTGAAGGTGACTGTAACCATTCATGAATAAGGTGTGGTCTCACAAAACCAGCATTGATTAACAGACTATATCTATTCTTAAGCATCAGTAAAAAGGACATGCAGGGAAAAAGCAATGACAGTCACATGCCACTCTTGTAAATCTATTTTATGTCTAAATCCTGAATACTCTGTGTGGGACTGATCTGCTACCTTCCAGAAAACGGTACAGGAGAAAAAAATAATCCAGAGCATGGCAATAAGGTAGATCAAATACACAGAACTATTTCCTTATGAAAAACAAGTAAATGAGGTAGGACTTTTGAAAAGAGAAAAAAAGAGAAATACAATAGGGGTCTGTCAAAATGCCAAGGGAAACATGCCTTCTCTCTCATACTTTTGGAATGAGGAGGCATCAAAATAGCAGATAGAAAGCTGAGTAAAAATAAAAATATGTAATAAATTTCAGAAATCCTTGACACATGATTGCTGTGAATATTAGAACAATAGATGGATTTTAAATATAAATTACAGTACAGTTTTTAAAAAGAAATTTAATTGAAGGCTTTTAAATAAAAAATCACCACCTATTGCTTTGAAAGTCCCCAAGCTGCAGATTGTTGAAAGCTGTGTTGTATTTTGTGGAGCTGTCATTATGTATTATCCCATGTTTTTATTCTGTTGCTTAGGTATCCCCAGGTATTTCATTTTGGCAAGCATTAAAGACAGCGCGTGGGGCTCGAAGGGTCTTTGGCAGACCCAGTCTAGCTGGTCTTGGTAATGCAAGCATTAACTTTTTATTCAGTTAAGTGACACAGTAAGACTGAAATAAATGTAGGTATTTATATCTGCTTTTGTACATAAATTGTATAAAAATGTTAAACTCTGAGAAATCTGAGAAGAGCACATGAGATAGCTGTTGCTCAATTTTAGATGGAGTGTCTGTTCCTACCACCACATTCCAAGGAAGTTGCAAGGTCAGTGTGTACCTTAACATTGCGCTTTTATGCATTTAGGCATGAGATCAGAGTAGTATAATTAATCAGAGCAACTTTATCTGAGGTTTGCATGTCTGATCTTTAAAAAATACTGTTCTAAACACTTGTAGCTTGCCTTAGAATACAAACTGAGATGTGTCTGAACAATTACTGTATGAAGTTCTCATGTCAGGGCAGTATGGGAGGAAGCTGTTTCCATTGTGTTCACCATAAGTAGGCAATTTTCTTAGAATGGGTACCTTGACAACTTCTGTCCTAACTGGTAAGCTGAATCAGATATTTTTTATTATAATTGAAGTCTCATAAGTGTGGGAATTCAGCTGGAAATTCAATATGATGATAAACAGAAGTTTCTGAAAATGAGTTCTACATAAGTAGAACTTTTTTGTTAAAGTTTAAATACTTTGCTCAAAATCCTTGAAGATGTACCTTGGAAAATACTTATTTCTTCAATCAGTAATCAAACTCAAAACACACTGAAGAGGCTTTTTGTTTTGTAATTAATAATTTTAGCAGATTGAAATTAGTCTTTTGGGGCTTTCTTAGTTACTGAAAGGAGGTGAAAAGCTCTGCAGGTTATCTGACAAGCAGTTGAAAAATTATGTATTTAAAGTGCTCTGAATGTTTCCCAAATAAATTATTTGTGAGGTTGAGTTTTTTTTTGTGGGTTTATTTTGTTTTGGATTTAGGTTGTTTGGGTGGGGGTTTTTTGTATGTGTAGTTGGTTTGTCGGGTTTTTTAATATGAAAAAACCACTTCACTGAATTATAGTAAAAGTCTGAGTAGAGAGAGTTTTTGCTACCCTCCTACTTCCCTTCTTTATAGTAATATCTATAGGAATATCCAGGGAGATGAGTTCAATGATCTTTATATAAGATTCTAAAGGAAACAACAAAAGCTTTGATAAAATATTGTTTGTTTTACAGATTTATATAGATACGTACAGATTTATATGTAAGTAACTTCTAAATTGAAAGCTTAATTTTCCAGTCTTCTAGCAGCAAATTGTACTTTTAAAATGTATTTCATGCAGCTTAACGAAAAGGATTCTTTATACATCTTTTGATGTCCATTTAAAAATGAGGGAAACAGAAGTTTTAGCAATGACAGGAGCAGCTGTTGTGCTGTACAATACAAATGGTCTATTCCTCTGTTTGAAACCACCTTACAAAATGCACTGAATTTAAATAGAAATTAATAGTAAAGGAGTAGGGAATGGCAAATTTGTCTTTGGGACAAATGCCTAGCTAGCTGAAGTTAGTTTTGTCTTCCCAGCAGTTCTGTCAGCCTCTCAGCAGAATGTCATCCTCTGCTGAGGGTGAAGGTTATCGGGTGCTCTGCCCTTCTGGCTGAGTGCTCTGGCAGCGCTCGCCTGGCGAGCTCAGGGGATTCCTCTCAGTCACAACTCAGCAGGTGCCCTTGCTGACAAACGGGTTAAGCTGCAGGCCCTCACTGATCATCATCCCTCCTCCAAACACTTCTTGACTTCTACTAGCCCAGGTGCCATTTGACTGTAGTTTTTGGAGGTAGGTGTGGGAGAGCGCTGAGGTCTCTCTTGCAGCCTTGGCTGCCTCTTTGCCTTTTCCATGGAGCTGTCTGGTGTTGCATTGGCCTCCCATTTAAATTTGCAGGTGTTACACAGAGCTGGATTTTAAAAGAGCAGAATTGAGTTTGACAAGTATTCACTTTAGAGAAACTCTGTGAAGAAATTGGTTTACCCAGTCACTTCAGGATAAAGTTAGCTTTGTTTTAATCAGTACACTCAGAATTAACCATCTTACCCAGCTTCTAATCATGTATGTGTATGAATTGCCATCATGTGAAACAAACTGTTCTTTGTATAATGTATTTCTTGCTGCTGCTTCTCATTATTGCCTATCTTACCCTTCTATGTTGTCACAAGTGATACTGTATAGAACTGTTTTCTTTAAGTTTTGATGTTAGCATTTAAGAAGTTTGTCTGCTTTCTCTCTTCAGCTAGTAGGGCTATAATGTGAGGTCAAATCGTAATATGAACTGTGGTGACAGGTTCCTATATTTTTTTAAACCAGCTGATTGATCAGTGTACACAAATATGTGCCTTCTAAAGTGGCATGCACTCTGACATTTTCTACCTGATTGTAGTTCGTAGATACTTTAAACTTTGTTTATATAAATGTACATGTTAGTTTTTCTTTTAGTATATCAGAATTGCTAATTTGCTGTTACAAGTGTTGGAGTTGGAAAGTAGCATACAGATCTAGCATACAGATTACCATCACATGAAAATATGGCCTTGAAACTGAATCATGTTAGTGACAATTTAATAATCTTTTCTTTTGCTGCAGCTGCACAGTTTTATAAACTACCCCACTGAGACTGAAGAAAGACAATTCCAATGAAAAAAAAGATCTCTTTAAAGGGAGAGAATATGATTGTAATTTTACCATTGGACATGTAAACAGTGGAAAGTTCATCTCACATAGTAAGCAAACAAATAGATAAGTTGATGTTAGCAAGTCAATAAATTTGCAGTCAGTCATCTGTCTCACTTCCACTATACAGGCATTGAAAAAGGCTGTGGAGCTTAAGGAATCAAAAAGGAATCATACCTACTATGAAAATATTTGGCTAGCAATTCTGAATATGAATCAAAACTTTGACTCTTTGGGCTGGGATAGAAGAGTAGGGTTGGTGTCAGTGAAAATGATGAATGATACATAACTGTGTGCTGTGCTTACATTATAACATACTTGAAGTCCTGCAGTTATTCATCCTTAAGCTTCTAAGGTCTAATTCAGAACTGGTGACCTGGACTTGGATCTAGTTATGGCTTGAAATTGCACTAATCCCTCTCTGCAGAGATTTTCTTACACTGCACCAAAGAAGAAATTATATGATTAGGTGGAAAACTATCCTCATATTCATAGTATGATTGCAGCATTGAAGTAATGGTGGGTCATCTAAGTAAACTGTGAGCATACCAGCAACAGCTTTTATACATAGGTAAAAGCTCTCAGTATGTGGTCTGAGTATCTTGCAATATGGTCTGCCTTTTATATAGTTCATCTTTTTGTCAGTAGGAGAAGATAACAACTGCTGAGAAGAAACAGATTCAGAGTGCTACAAACCAAAAGACAGGTTTCTCTTGAAACCTTCAGTAGCATGTATGCATAGGGAAAAAGGGCATTTTAATGGGACTTGACTGAATTATAGATCATGAGATGAACTACTACCTTTGTAGAAATGTAGAAAAATAAATCGAATCATTTAATGAAACAATATGTAAAAGGTTTATTGAAATTTTTGAAAAAATATTGAGTTATCTTTAGAAATGGTTGACATAATTGTTAGGTGGGTTTGGGTTTTTTTAGTCTTTTTTTTTTTGCCTCCAAATATTTGTTTCTTTTATAGCTGTTTAACAAGATTCCATGGCCAAAAAGTCACAGAGCAGTTGACATTTTCACCCTTAGTGGTAAGATCTACCTTCCTGTCTCCAGCTCCTTTCTGTTTGTTACACAAATCCAGCATGATCTGTCATATTTGTAAAGAGCAAGATTTGCTATCTTCATGTGACTAAAATGTAATAATCTGCTTTTAAAACTGCAGTTGAAGTGTCTCTTACTTCCTTTAACTCCTCTTTATGCTTGTGTTTGAAACTTGGAAATACTGTCATGCACCAGGGAGCATTATTATGCCTGCTTTGTGAGAAACCTTTAAAACCTCATAGTGACAATTCATGGTTGCTGATACAAGTCAGGTTTTGGTGTCTGTTGATAGTCAGTTTGCTTTCATTCTCAATTTTTAATGATTCTCTAAAAATGCATATTCATGTGCTTTGTTCTGCCCAGTGAATATTTCTTGCATGTGGTATCTTGTTTAGTTTTTTGAATGTTGCACTACTTCTATTTTGTCAAAATGGAATGCTCTTTGTTTGGGGTGGTTTTTTCTGAAAATGCAGCTTGTGATCTTAAAAATGTTTAACAATTAATTGTTTCATCCAGGTACAAATAAGAATCCTGCATAATATGCAGAATTCCATGAAGAAAGAAAAATTTTCTTGAGCACTTTTTTCCTTTGCTTTTATTGGTCTTTGACTGTTGAAAGATTTTATTTTTTTCTTTTTATTTTTTTTCCCAATCTTGAACCTTGGTACAGCTAAATACCAGATTATGTTTTGTGTGTAATAGGTGCCTTCATCTTTTTTAGCACACTGCTTACTGCTTGTGGTTACACCTGGTATAATGCCCCAGCAACGAACTGAGTGTGTTCAGCAGGTCCAGTTTGAGGATTTTTCATTTATGCTTGTATGAAGGATTTCCTCTCTTTTAAAACCAGCCTCCTTTGTATATCTCACATACAGTGACACCTCAAAGTTAAGTAGATATAATAGGTATTGGCAGTTTGAAGTCAGCTTTACATAGAAAGAATCAGGACAGGAAACTTTCAGCAAATTTTGGTTGAAAATATGGGAAAATTTGGCATGCCATTCAAATTGATGAAATATGGTAAAACATATGCTTTCTTATGTGTGTGCTTACAAATATATAAATGTACACATGCCTGCACACACACACAAATGTGATCAATTAATTCAGTTTCCCGTATTGAAAAAGAGGAGAAATAGTCCATTTTGGGAACTTCATGTATGTTAATAAGATGATTTTTTTTTTCAACAGCATTAAACAGCATGTATCCTTTCACATTAATTTTCATCCTAAACACATCTTTGACAATGATGGTAATTTTTAAACCCACGCTTTTGCTGAAGATAACATAGTACAAACCATCTAACTAAAGTAAAATGCTAGACTTTTCCATTCATTCTGGAAATGCAAACTAAACTAGATATTCTTTTGGGAGTGGGTTTATATATATATAGATGTATTATTTTTAATATCAGTTGAGGGTTTTTAGGGTGTCTTTAAGAGTACGGTAGGGAGTTCACATTATTGGAAGTGAGACTCATTCATAGCTGAATAATTAGAACAGGGTTATACACGGAAAGCACTGTGTTTCTTTTTAGGTGAGTGGTTGTGAGTAGTTCTGGAGCTGGTTGTCCAGCTAAAGCATACAACAGGCTGATTAATTAAAGTCTTTGAAAGCTTGCAGCCTGGGTAGGACATACCACCTACCTCCTAAAACCCTTGAGCATCATCAATATCTATCTGAGTGTGTAAAACTGTGTATATGACACTATTTCCAATCCTTTTTAGCTTTTCAATGAGGGTGCGTCCTTGTCTCTGGGAAGAACATAGCTTTTAGTTCCCTTCTTTTGCTGAAGACTTCTGCAGTCTTTGGTGCCTGCCTGTAAAAGAAAAATTTTGCATAAATGTCCATACTGTTTGGGGAAAAGGCCGTTTACTTGATAATTATGATACACATTCAGTCCAAGTCTATACTCAGCAAGAGCAGAACTGGTAAGATTCCCTGATCAAGCAATATGTCAGGCAACGTGTCAATTGGATTTGTGTGCCAGCACATCTTCTGGGGTGTCTTCATACCTGACAGTAAAGAGCTCTTACTCAACAGCTCTCAAGGAAGTTTTCAGAAAGGTCTAGAAGAGGTTAGCTTACTTGAAAACAGGATAATGGAGAGAAGCAGAAGCAAGAAGAATTTATTCTTAAAGTTATCCAAATAACATAAAGAAGATCAGGTACTCTGGAAAGCTCTTTGTAAAAATGTGGTAATGACAACCAACAGAGCATGAGGAACAACTTAGAAAAGAGTTCAAAACGCATAAATAATAGTATGCTTTCACTGGGAATAACTACATTTGTGTTCTCTCCTACTTTAAATTGGTGATGATAAACACAGGTAGAATTTACAAAAGAATAGTGAGGATGTTTGAGGGCATACAAGAGTGTACATGCGTGAAACAGGTGAGCAAAATAGAGCTTTTAAAGCTGAATGAGCTGACCAAGAAGAGGACATTGTAAATAGGATCTTTTTCCTCTTAATTACAAAACCAAGGGCTTCCTTGTTCCTTTCAGAAGTAATAGCAGAAGGGGGAGGAATTCACTGTAAGTTGGAAGGGGTTGTTCTTTTTGTTAAAGAACAGAGCCAAAGGGAGGGAAAATTTCAGAAAATGCTGCAAGAAGTGAGAGAGACATGGCAAGAGTGGAATGTTGCAGCTCTAGAGAAAGAAGTTGCTCAGAGAAGCACGGACTAGTCATGTGAGTTGAGGCCTCAAAAATGGCAAGAAGGAACTTAGGACAGAGAGGAGTGACTCAAGTCCAGTGCAGTTAATGCAGTGCTTAGCTGCAACTAAGCAAGGAAATAAGAATCTCCTTGAAAAATAACATGGGTAGGAAAATACTTTCCTTCCTCATTCTGTCATTTCTAGTCACTTTGAGTTTTCCATACTGAAAAGTTTAAAACTGATTTTTAGCAATGGTAAAAAATGGCAAACTCTTTTCTAAACAGCTTTGTATTTCAATTTTGTAGTCCCATCAAAAAAAAAACCCCTGATTATAATGATCTGTAAAGACAATAAATCACTGTGAAAAGATAGAGTCAACTGTCAGCCTTTTCCAGTATAAGACTTCTTGGAAACCAGTTGAAGTGGCTAGACCAGGGCAAACAATATTGGGTGGGGGCTGGCTGTTTTTTTGTTCCCAGAGAGTATGCAGTTAAGCTGCAGATGCCCTTGCCACAAGATGTTACAGGTGTTATCATACGATGGAAATCCACTCAGAGCTAAAAAATAGGCATCACAGCTGGCTCAAATCTCCACAAGCTGTAGTCTGTAAGACTATATGTAGAAGGCAGCAATGTATTTTTTCCTTGGCTGTTCCTTTTGGACACAGTAGAAGATGCCAAAGTCCTTTGGCCTGATTCAGTACAGTACTTCTGTTCACCTGCTGCTGTTCCACCCAAGTGTTCTTGGAGACGTCATTCCATCTCATGCCACTGTGAAATAATCTGGAACCTGATCTGCAGGAAACCTCCAGATGGGCCAATACAAATTCTAATTCCCTTGGGTGCAGAAGAATTTGGAATGATTAAAAAAAGAGATGATTTTTCTAGATAGTCTTCTTTGTGATACCAAGCAAAATACTTCCATATGATTACAGTTCCACTAATTATGCACTCATGCTGTTCTCAACTATGATTTTCAAAAGTGATGAGCAGTGATACCTGTAGAAACTACTCTTTGAGTGTTGAAGTGTTTTATAAATGCTCTAATTCAAAGCTAACAGGTCCTTGACATTTTAGATAGGTACTCATTTAGAAGACAGTTTTGAACCTAATCTTTACAGGTCTTCCTTATGAATAAGTAAATAAGGTGATATTATCCTCTTTGCCTCAGTGGGGGCTTGGAAGATTTATAAGGAATTGTAAAAGTAAACAGTTTTTCTGCTGTAGCGATAAGCTCTGTGTACAGAGTGTGACCAAGAAATGAACAGTCCAAAGCTTCACTTGAAGACTTTGGAGTACATCCAGTTCCAAGGCCGAAATATAGAGATAGACATGATACTGAAGGCTTTTTAGCTTCTGAGTGTGATCATTAAATGCATTAAAATGGAATATTTTGTAAAAAGCATTTGACATAGTAAATGTGTGTGTTTGTGTAAGAGTACATTGCAGTGCGTGGAAAGTAAAGCAGACCAAATTGCATAAGGGGTTCAGTTTTGTTTGCTTTCATTTTTGATGCTACATTTAAATTTTGAATGATGTTCCTACATGTCTGCAGATTTCCATTATTTCTTTTGCTTCATTTCATAATTAGAAGACATCACAACTTTGATCTGAAGATGAAACTGTTACACAGAATTGTTTCATTAATTGAGATTTTTTAATTTAGCAGCTCTGTTGTTTCAGGCTAAGCTTGAAGAAATTCAACTCTTAATTATTTCATCAATAACTACCAGAAGTAAGAGAAGGAAAGAAAAAATTATTACATTGGAATATACAGGTATTGGTGACCATGGAAACTCTCAGTTGTAGGCAGGACATTTATTAATGCTCACATATATAATGCAGTGCATAATTTATTCAGAGGACTTTACTCCTGTTTTTCTAGATCTTACTCATCCTTTTGAAGACATTTATATGAAAAAAAGAAGAAAGGGTAGAATCCTTCATAGTTTTAAAAGTTAAGCAGCTTTCCAGAAATTATGTATTACTCACAATGCACCATATATAGCTTAGCAAATCAAAGATACATGACATACCTTTTTTCCAGCTTTGCTTATTTTTTAAAAAAATTATCTTTAACATGTGATATCGCCAGGACAATTCTTACCATCCCACTGAAGGACATTCTCACTCATGCAGGACAGGCAAGTGTAAATCTTGCTGGGTTCCTTCCTTGAAAAAGAGATTTCTTACATGAAGGCCTCTGGATGTAAGGTGGATTTGAAATTTATTAAGAAGAACAGGTGAGCCTGTTCAATGAAGGAAGGAAGCTGTGTGAAGGAGCAGTGCTGAGCCATGTGCTGAACGACAGACATAAGGGATCCTTGGAGTCCTGGACTGACTGTGTGACAAAGCTTCACCAGCACAGATAAGGTTGCAGGGGTGTTGAAAATTAATAGAGACATAGCTGGTGTAGCTGGAGTGACAGAATCCTTGTCATGCATGCAGCAATAGGAGGAAAAGCCATAGGAGGAAATCCATATTCAATTCACCTTCACAGAAGCAATCAAAGTATTTTGTCAGAAAGCTTCTTCCTGTCAGCATACTTTAGTTTTTGAGGACTCTTTCAGCACAGTGTTCTGGTATTCCTATCTAAGATTAGTTGCAGCAGATGAGTTTGGAATCAGAACTTAAAAGCAATGCAATTAATCATTGTTGAAAACTTGTCTTCCTATTCTTTATTTAAAAGAATTACTAAGTTTTTGTGGATTTTTTTCCATCTATGAATTTAGTAATTGGAGAATAATTTGGCTTCTTCTGACAGCTTGTGACTAACACTTTGCAGGGAGGAAAAAAAGGATTTTTTATAGTCTTAAGAGTAAAACTCTTTGCCCTCATATTTTCAAGTCTTTCACTTTAATAAAGTTTGAGTGATTTAGCTTCACATAATTTGGGTTGCTGCTTACACCTGAGAAAAATGGGAGATATTGAGGAAGATTTCCAGTAGAAGCAGAGAAATAAAAGTATTAAATGGGTGGTGATTCTCCTTCACATGACCAGAAGGAAAACAAACTGTTTGGCTTTTGACTGTGCTTGCTACTAAACACCCTGTCATAGTGTGTGAGGTGAGTCACGACTTGTTTATTTATAGCCACAGCCAATCAAAGCCGACCGCTCTGAACTTCATTCAAGACCAGCAGCACTTAGGATGTCTTGTAAACATTTGCTCTCTGAGCAAGGAGCATTCTTCCTGGAGCGAGCAGCACAGGTGCCTGGCTGGTGGCTCCTAAAACACAAAACAGGCCAGAAGATCGTTGCCTGGATTATCTAGATTGGTAGAGAGAGACTGAGAATTCCCTTTTACATCTGAAATGCCAGACAGTGAGGATCTGGGGCAGGATGACAGGTACTGTACTTTGCTTGTGCTGGCCCTCCTGTGCAGTGCAGCAAGGACTGAGGTTTCATGTAATTAATCTGTGTGTGCTCCTGAGTGCTCAGCCTGAGATCAGTTTTCTCTGCGTTGTAACCAATCTTCTGCTTCTTGAGGGCTTTGCCTCTAATGCTAACCTTCTCAGGAGGGAAGTATGAGTCTTAATGTCTGATAGAGGGTAAATGGAACAGCTCTGAGGTGCTTCTTAAACTGAAGCTGAAGGGAAAAAAATACTGTGTGGTTTCTACCTGGTCACTTTTTCCTTCAAAGCCTCAATATGTCTGGCATGGAAGTAGTTTAGTTGAAGCCATGCTACTGACAGAACACTAACTCATTTCTGTGAGATAGTGCACTTTGTGTCCCTTTGAGGTATGCCTTTCTTTCTGAAGTTCAGCTTTTGTTTTAATTAGCTGATAAAACCAACAGTCAGGACAAAAACAAAGTAATTGGATCCAAAACTTGATAACAATTTTAAAAATACTGTTTTCTCAAATGTGATCCAGCAGATTCCTGTGAAATAATGACCCAATTAAATTCAGCCAAATAGTTTTTAAAATAGGTATTTGAAAAGTAGATGTTATTGATGTTTGACTATAACAGGGTTTATAATCTAGATTTCTTAAAGTGCACATGGTTTTTCCATAGTCTTGATGCTAATCAAAATATTGACTCTAAAATGGTGTTAATGAAATATTTGATATTGTAAAAGGAATATTAGTCGTGTATGTAGAAATAGATGCTTTTTTTCGGAAGTTAGTGAACAAAATGCCAGAATACAGAGGCAAATCTAAGAAATTAGGCAGCTAGAGGGGTCAGAACTGGGCATTTCATTACGGCTTTGGGTTTGATTTCTTCTATTTGAATTAGATCTGAACATTTATGTGGATGCTTTTCCAGGATGTTTGTCAGCGTGTTGTGAGATGAAATACAGGAGGTAGTTCTGGTTGCCTGTTGTAGAGCAGCCCATTCAAGCACAGCTCCCTAACTGGATGAGTGTGGGTGAATGGATCCCCAGGGGCAATTGGGTCTCTGCAGGGGTGGGGTCACCTACACATTTCCGTTTGCAGGGATATCTGGGTTGTGCCCTATATATACATGGCATAGGTTACAGTTAATTGTAGTTGCAGGTAGCATTTTTTTCTTCTCTTAAGGAAATGTTGACTCATTACTGATAATCACCCGTGTTAATTGCTGTTCTTCAAAAATATTTGGTGAGGTTTCCACTTTGTCCAGTTGTTTATTTTTCAATAAAGAAAAACAGAAAATAAGTGTGACCCCTTAAAGAAGCTTTCAGCTTTTTAATAATATCTTATTTATTTTGTTCACAATTCTTTCTCTATAAAGGCTTGCAGCAAGCTTTGGCAGCTAAACAGAAGGCCTAAGATTCTCTATCAAAGTTGGAGTTTTTGTTTTGAAAGAAAAAAGATGAGCTTTTCTAAAGCAGTAACTTGGAAAAACATAACAGCCTGCTCTTCCTATTTATCATTTTTGAAGCTACCATTAAATTAACTGACCCTGATGCTCATCCCTCATCCTTTTGTGTCTTTGCTATTGAGCAAAAAGATTTGAGAAAGTAGTTTAATCAAAAGGTTCCAATTTCTTTTCCCGAAATTAATTTGCCTTTTTGTCTTGGTCATTACAAATAGGATATAACTGGAGAACATTGCTAAAGAAGTGCTAATGAGGTTTGGTGGAGGTCAGAATATTTTGGTCCAAGTTAAGCAAGAGGAAATGAAAGAGGAGCTATGGGAGCTGTACAGGAGCAATTAATCTTAAAATTGCAAAGAAATAAATTGTAATGTAAATGTACAGATAATGGTGTAATTTTAAGGGCACACTGAATCAAAACTTCAGCTTGTATGCATTTAAAAAAGGAGAGCAATACTATTTTTGTGGAAGGTGCAGAATGAGCTTTGATCACTGATTGGTTTCAGTGCACTGCCCTCCTTGTAGGCCCTTCTCAGATGCAAGTGCTTCCTCTCTCCTCTCAAGTTCATGTCCTACTTCAGAAAATATGTAATACTGTGTCACAAGTGTATTTCATGAACATTGTTACATCATAGTTAAATATGTGGCATTGGTCAATACTCTGTTAGTCATACTGCGAATTAAAATGAAAAATAAGCAAAGGAACAGATGCACAAGTACTTCTTAGTAAGGCTAGCCAAAAAGCAAAAAGTTATGAAGAGCAGGTACCCACTCATATCTTCTGTTCTGTTTTGGCACATGATCATGAGTGGTAACAGATGAAGAACAGTGAGGAAATATGTAGTCACAGGTAGAGGATTGAAAACAGTTTAGCATAAGGAGCTATTTTCCCTCAATAATTCTTTATCAATGGATCCACTACAGTTTTGGTGTAAGACATTATAATTTTTTATTTTTTTCTTGAAAATTGACCTTTTGTGAGGAATCTAATGATAGTCAAGAATATATAAAAGACACTGTGAATATTGGTCTTGAAGTGGTGGAAACATACGGCTTTAGGAACTCTCAGTAATCCATCGGAGTAGTAAATGATAACCTACTTGTACAAAATACATTAAAACCATGGAAAAGAGTCAAAATAATGAAGTTGTGCACAGAAAAATTAGAGTTATTTTGTTAGGTAACACGGAAAGTAATTTAAAAATATATTCTTTGCCACTTGAAAATACAGTTTTCCTTTTTTTTTTTTTTCTGTGCAGCTGCTCTACAACTTCAGGGAATACTAAGCCATCTTTCCTAGTTGTTTGATTTTGAAAGGCCTAGAGCTAGGAATATCCCAGCTGAAGAATGTGGAAGCTGTGAAGGAGGAAAATCAATTTACTTTGTGAAAAAGCACCAAAAGAGTTGTCTGCAAGAGAAAAATAATTCCGAAATAATTGCTTCCAACAGCTGGGCAGATCTGTTTAAAGTTCTGGAAATGGAACTTTATGGTCTTGTTGCTTAGTAAGGAGTTCCCTTACTTTCTTGAACAAAAATATCTCTTTTGTGTTCGTAGCAGTTGCAAATGGGAACCTGACCTGAAAGATCCCAGCCCTTGGACCATCTTGGTAAAAGGACAACAGCACATAGAAAATAGCATTATAGTCTTTGCTAAACAGAAAGCAAGTCAATAATAGTATTTACATGGCACTGAAACACTCCATTTTCATGCAAAGAGACATTTTAAAAAATCTTAATGACTAAGTCATGAATTTGGAGTAATGGCACTTGACTGTCAGATGATGCTTTGAATGACCTTGCACTGCAGTAGTAGCTGGTGTCTCCTCAGGGGAGCTGGGCAGGAGTAGTACAGCTCACAGGAAGGGTTTCCTGTGAGAGCTGGCCTACCAGTCTGCTCACCAGAGTCTGCCCAGAGGAGCTCAACAAGGAAATGCCCCAGTTTAGCTGGACTATATTTTGTTTGTCTTAGCAGGATGTTCAGCAAAATGTGACATTTAATACTGCCTGCTGTATTGAGGAACTTGTATACTGAAATAACCTTCAAAAAAGGCTGGAATTAACCAGATCATGTTTGGTCAGCTGAAGAAATACAATGCAGCTCCTTACTAAGACTTCATAAGATGACTGATGTATTATACCTGAATAGAAGAGATGAACACATGCCCTCCAAAATAAAATCTTGTTAGTAATGGGTCATTTTTTTGTTTAAGCAATCTGTTGGACAAGATGAACAGCCCTATCTCTTTGCAGAACACTTCAGTGTATTTTTATAAGAGTAAGTTTGCTTTCATTTTCAGAAAACTTTGTTCTCAACTAGTAATATAAGCAAAAAAACTACCTTAATTTATTGGATTGATATTGTTTAGCAGGACACCAGTTGGTAAAATGTTCCTGTGTCAGCTGAAGAGAAGAAAATATAATTATGGCTTTAGTTTAACACTATGCAAGGAGTATAAAGAGTAAGGGATGAATGGTTGCTTACCTGTCACAGGCCCCACCAATCTGCTTTGCAGTCCATTGAGAAAGGCACATCCAACCTCATAAAATGATTTAAACTTATTTCTTGTACAGTAATGTTACAAAAAATCATCTTGTTCAGGAAATGAAAGGGGGAAAGCTGTGAAATAAGATATTTTTTCAGCTTTTTATTCCACACCCTCCCTTGAAAAAAGCCAAAACAGGAACAGCAAATTGGACTGATCCACTCTTAATAAAAAGCACAAAATTGAAGTGTCAGATGGAAATAGACAGGGCTGGGAAGAAAATGCTTCAAGAGTTTGACAAGCAATGTAACACTGTATTAACACAACTCATTTAGTTCTTCTAAACAATGTATCTGAACCACTGGAGGTATGATAATTGAAGGAGATTTTTGAATTGGGAAATGTTAGTAACTCTTTAAGACTACATTCTCCAGCTTCCATTTTAAAACAAGATCTGTCTCTATATCTTAGACATTCCAAAGGTGCCAAAGCCTCAACATTGAAGGGATGGTCAAATGTGATCAGTTAAACGATGTTAGCCACAGTACTACATGTTAGCGAGCCTAAATCTGTGCAGCACCTGTGGATTAGCAATGGGAAATAGGGTGCATATGGATATCTAGAAACTGAAGAGATTTCTGTTAGAAAAGCTTTGTAGTATTTGGAGCAAAAGGGTTGTAGATGAAAATTCTCCCTGAAGTCTAACAATGGAGTATATTTGTAAATGCTTCCTGTTTTTGCTTTTTCTTTTGTGGAAGTCTTTGGCGCAAGGACAATTTTACATGGTATCCCAGTGATGCATTTAAATTGCAGGTCTTGATGACTTGGTAATGGCCACATGACACAATTATATTTTAGTATACTTAACGATTGCATAGGATCCAAAAGTGGCACAGGATAGAGCCCAGTTCTACATAGTCACCTTTAAAATTAGCCACATAGGTCATTGGGATGCTGTGCTATGAGTTTTTGTAGTCCTGACCATTCTGTCTTTCCACATAGTGCACATAACATTCACAAATGTGTTACATTGTGTGTCTGTAAGGCTAATCAATAGTGCACTGTGCTCCACCACAGTTCAATAGTAGCTTTTAGAGGTTTTGCCATTGGTACTTTAATATACTTAACTGTAAAATCTCCTTTTAACAATATTTTATATTTTGGAAAGAGAAAGGGGTGTTCATTTTCAGTATATGGACTCCTGATATTTTTATGGTTAAAAAAAAAATTGCACAAAACTTTTTAGTCTAGATACGATTTCAAATCCCTTATCTCTGTACCTTAATAATTTAGAAGAAAAATTTCAAAACCTACTTTCTTTTTTATAGGTCTACAGGTATAAAATTTTTGCTTCAGATAAAACCTTTATCATTATAATCACTCCCTTCTGCATTGTGGTGATTTCTTTTTTACAGCAGCAGCCTGTGAAAGCTCTGAAAAGGTAGACCTACTTGACTGGGCTTTGCTAACAGTTTTACATACTGGATTTCATTTGATTAAGTTTCACGATGAACTCTTGGTTGCCTGTTTGTCCTTTGATATCCAGATCCCTTACAGTTGCACCAGTCTATAATTCTATATATTATCTTTTTTTAAAACTACCAAATAGCATTATTACCTATATTTTGATTTACATATCTTTGGGAATGTAACTTTCAGTTCTTCCACCTTGACTACTACAGTCTAAGTTACCCTGAAAATTACAGAGTACACAGGCTTGAAATGTGTGTGGTTACAGTTGGGAAATCAAGAGGGTTTAGAAGCTCTATAATTACTAACTCTATGTTTATGTGGGTGCAGTCCTTCCGATTCACCACATCATGGTGTTCTCTTGTCCCTGCTGCAGTTCTGAGTAGCGTGTCTGCATGAAGATACATAGAAAACTGTGTACGCATAATTAAAAAAAATCCAGCACATCACGAAGAGATCTTTAAACCAGTAACATGAGATCTGCTGACCTTTCTGAGAGAAATGTGATGGGGCTTTGCTTGAACAGATGTCTAGCTATGAAATGGGAGCATGACACCATCAGTCATTTTTAGCGAACGTAATGCCACTGGGTCTTCTGGCCAGGGTTTGTGACTGTGATCAGTGGACCCATCTGGGTGGCAGAGTATTTTGGGTAGGTTTTTTTTACAATTACTAGGCAACGGCTTATATATTTGCTCAGTTATTGAAATGATGCAATAGGCAGTCAGAAGGATGTGAGTAATTTACTTTTTCTGAATACCTTCAACCTTATTGATGGTAGTTTTAGGATGAAAGTGTAGCATTGTATATCAAACTAAGGATAAGTGATGGGAGCATAAGATGTTCTTCTTTCTAAATAATCCACAAAGAACTTTGAAAGTATTCAGAGTTGGCTGCTTATCCCCAAAGAAGCACTTGAACAGCAGTCCCCAAAGCTGTTTTGGCAGGAAGTACAGGGTTCACATTTAAGTAATGTATTAAGGTACTGTGAGTTCTTTAATTAACTCCACTAATATTATGCTGAAATAGATTTATATTCTTGGTTGACTTATGTCATAGTCAGGCACTCCACATTTGTCATCTACATCACTTCACATGTGTTCTTTTTTCCTTTTCGTCTTTAAATGTGACCATTGGAAAATTAATTTCTCTGGAGTATGCATCATTGTGTGCCTGTTTCCTTTTGATCTAATGCAGACTTAATAGTTATCTCTGTTTTTACATGGCCATGACATAACTTCTCTGTCTTTGTGTACATACGTTATATATTGTACATACGACTATATGATGTGCCTCCTTTCCTTCTCACTCCCCCTTCACCAGGATCTGTTGCTTCCCCTTTGTTCCAACCCTCTGGACTGTGGGTAACACTGCTATTTAAGTTGGCTCAGAGTAAAAAGATAGGAAAGATAGACATCACCAAGGCTGGTAGTTGTTGGGAGGTGTGAACAAGAAGAGGCAGCATGTGCATCTGGTGGTCACACTGAAGATCAGCAAGCTGGCTTCTTACACCTCTAATTGCCTAAGATCAGAATAAGGCTTCAAAATAGTCCCTGGTGTTCCTTGTAAAATAGAAAACTGTAGCTATTGTAGAACTGACAAAGGTGGCCTAGAAGCAACTGCCAAGTACTCTTTTGTGGAGCTCAGTAGTGGGTTTGCAAAGTTTTAAAGCAATTTTCACTTGTACCATCCACTCTTGTGGAGGAGGCTTGTGTTCTTGTCCATGCACCGCATGTGGACCACAGGGCCAAAGTATATTGCAATATATTTTATCTGCACTGCAGCTCATGCTTTCAACAACTTAGCTAAAGAAAGCATTACTATCACCAAGCGAAACAATCGCAGAGAACTTTCCCTGCAAATAGGCCCTTTTTCTTCATAATTCCCATTTTTTAAAATTGTTAGTAGTTATCCCGTTGGGCCTTGTTATAGCTCCTTCTCTTTAATCTATTGTCTTTATATTAGCGGTTACCATATGTGAAAATAGTTTGTATTTTTATTGTACTTTATGCTTTCATCGTTCACCCCTCTATTTTTTGCTATTAGCTTAAAATTATTAAAGTAAGTATCTACAGTTGTACTAGGTATTTCGGAGCTCTAATTTGAGAGCAGGCATCAGGCCTGTTCATTTTTGCTTTGTGCTTCCTTCCACAAAGTTCTACTTCATTTGTCAACAATTTAAAATAAAGGGTAGGAGTAAAAGTCTGTAAAACGATTTTGTTATTCAGAGCACTGCCATAACACTAGTACTGGAATAAATGGGCAGCTCTTAAAATACTTAATAATAATGTTCTAGAGTGGTTTACAGAAGCTGGAAGCAGTGTTTCTTTAGGGGAAGTAGCCTATCCATAAAAATTGCAGTTCCTGTAGGCCAAAACCCCTGTATGATACTTTTCTGAAGCTGCTAATTATCAGAGATGATGGGATTGAAATCTTTATTGTGGGTGGGACACAGACAGAAAGTTCTGTGTAACATTGCTCATCCCTCTAGCTGGGTTCCTGCAGTGATCTCTGTGAGTTACGGTTTTATTTGCATCCTCTGTCATGGGCAAATACCTGCATTCAGTGCCTTGCATGGCAGGGAAATTGTGAAAGGCACCTAGTCCAAGACACGGGGCTCTTATCCTATGCATTTCAGGTGTGCTCTTTTAAATAGTTCCTTGATTTTTTTTTTTCCTCAGAGGGGAGGAAAAAACCCTCACCCTGACTATTCTGTTATGTGAGATGAAATCACACCGCTGCAACACCATAAATACTATAATGCATTCAGGAATAGGGCACCAGTTTTGGGGTGAAAAATAGTGGCTGAAGCCGCTGTTTCACGCGGGTCGCGATGCTGCGGGCAGTGGGGCTGTGTCCCCGCTGTGTCCCCGCTGTGTCCCTCTTGTCCCTGGCTGGTCCCCGAGCGGCTGTGCCACCACCTCGTGGCGAACGAGAACGGCTGGGAGGCAGGGAAGGGTCTCCGCAGAGCAATTTTGACCGAAATTGTGCCTTTTTAAAAAAATGAGGCTGCGGAGACCGTGTGTAGCTGATAGGAGTCAGGGGTTTGATCTGACCGTCCGTGTGTCTCCTTATTGCTGTGCACCGACCCGTGTACACTCATTTTTTCATAATGCAGATTCTTATTTATCTTGTAATTCAGTCTACCTGGGACAAAATGTTTGCTCTTAATGCAGTGATGGATTAGTCATGTTATGGGTTATATATCTCAGTGAAATGACCAGAGCTGCTCATGGCTGGCTTGCATTTGCTGTGACCAAAGCTGTGTGTACTTAGCAATGCATTATGCGAAAAGTAACTCAATAAAGCTGGTGTAGAATTTACTTCAGCTTCTCAGTGTTTGCATGGTGTTCATCCATTCATTGTACCAGTTTGACTTGACATTGACTGGCCTGTGTATGTCTGTATTATTATTTGTGGTTTCATAAAACAGCTTTGTTGTAGATGCTCTGTTTACTCCACAAAGGTGTATGATGTGACCATTTAAGCTCAATATTGGATAAACCGACCAGCCCCAAATATGATAGACACATACGCTATCCCATGGTTTTCCAAAAATTCTTTAGTACAAGTTTTTTGGTTGGGTTGCTATTTTATTAAAAGTACTGAACTGTAATAAGATAAGCTTTAGAAACGGTCTTTTCAATATAATAGAAAAACTAAAATTCCATAGCAAAATTAATGTAAATAGAAAGACTTCAAGAGCAATTTCTTTTTTTCTAGGTGGGTTAGCAATTTCATCATCATGGTTTGCAGAACAAGATAAAGAATAGAAAAGAGAAAGCACAAGGATTATATGCATAAAATGAAATCTATTAATATGTGTGGCCATCTTGTGGCAATGAAAAGTACTGTGGTATATTTTTAAAAGAAGAAATAATCTTTAAAAATAAGTTTGGGGTCAGTTGCTTCATTTAGATGACAACTGTGCCTTGAACTCAATGTCTTCATATGATCAGAATGAATAAGCAGTAATTTTTGTATGGACTGGATGCTGCTACTACTGAACAGATTAAATTTTTTTGTTTCTTTGTTTTGTTTTGTTTTGTTTTGTTTTGTTAAAAAGATTTAGCTCAATATAAAATACGATGAAACAAGCACAGGTGGGTCTAGCATAGCAACAGCCATTGGATTGCCAGAGGCTAAGGCTTTACATTATGTTTTCAACCAGTTTCAATTTCCAAATGAGCTGTAAACAAAGTCGGATATTTTTGTTTGTTTTACTCAGCTGGAAAATCACTGATTCCAGTCAAGACTACAGACCCAGAATAAATCAGTGCATTTCAGAAGCACTGATGAATTTATTTGTATTTCTTCAAGAAATGTCCCACTTTAAGGAACAAAACCCTGGCAAGGTAAGCACTCCCCAGTAAGATTAACAATTCTGTATGATTTAATAAAAAG
The DNA here is from genome assembly GCA_013397375.1 of Toxostoma redivivum. Taxonomy (NCBI): domain Eukaryota; kingdom Metazoa; phylum Chordata; class Aves; order Passeriformes; family Mimidae; genus Toxostoma; species Toxostoma redivivum. The sequence goes on from VXBI01007740.1 coordinate 556,556, forward strand.
GTGAGAGATTTAGGAAAATAAACAAGTAAACAAGAAAAAAAATACATTCTGACACATTCAGTCATGAGGTTCTGCTAACTTTTTTTTTTTTTTTTTTGCTGTGAAGTGTATGGGTAGGTAGTCAGTAAGAAAAGCTGTTCACAGTAAAGTTTCTAGCAATACAGTCCATCCCCTTACAGCTGTTGAAACTTCACCAATTATTCCATGGACTTTTTAAAGGAAATGTAAAAGACCACAATTTAATAAAAACTTGAAAAAGCAAAGAAGTAAATAGGCATGTTCCTAAATGTAAATATTGGGGGTTTTTATCAAATAACTGTAGTTTTCAGGAATAGCTGTATGAAGAGAGTTCCTCATACTTTATTGTGGCAGTTTTTCTCCTATACACTAACAGTTGGTGATTTTCCTTTTTTTACTGGAAAGACTGAGCTGGAGAACCCAGTTCATGAAGAGGGAAGCAAGAGTAAGGCTTTTCTCCAAGTTGGAAGAATATCATTATTTAGTTCTAGTCAAAAGCAAAACAGGTTTGTTTTTTTTCCCAAAGATAAATATAAATAATGTAAATGTATATTACGATAATAGTAGATTGCATATTTGTACTGCTAAATACATGTTAAAATACAAGTTAAAAGAAGACAACGAGGCTTTTACTCTTTTTTTAATCTCTCGTAATTTTGCCAGAAAATCTTTCCTGGAAACAGGCTGTTCAGAATTAGCAAATTGAAAGTATGTAGTACCACACTGAAATATTAGCAGTTTAGACTGAAAATACAGATGAGCAACTGGATGAAAAAAATGAAAATTATAGAAGAATGAAAATTACCTAGAAAAAATTAATGAATTACATAAAGAGCAGTTGTGTGTTTGGACAATGGTTATATTAAAAGAAGTAAGTTTACAGTGAAGTAAAGAAATGTAGTGTCAGAAATGTGGTAACATGATAGTAACTGTATGTTAAGAGATATCTGATACTAGTTTAGAAAAGATTATTTTGCTAGCATGTTTTCCTTTTTTTTCTCTGACCTCATCCTCTAAGCCATGCCATTATTTTGCTGCTATAATTAGAAGCAAATTAGGCAGTAATGAGGTGTGCTAAATTTCTTTGAATTAACTATTTTATTGCAATTCAGCTCCAAAAGCAAATGGATCCTTTCTGCAAACTTTCAACAGATCAGTTGAGCACTGTGCAGTTATGAAAAATATATTGTTATGTCTCAGTCACCACAAAGGCCAAATCTCAAATTTTATGAAATTCATCTCAGTCCTGTCATTAACAGGGGTGTTAGAGCAGCCAAGAAGCATCAAGAGATTGCTTGCCAGCATATGAGAGAAAACAGTCTCACAAAGTAACACAACAGGGGAGAGAGCTCTAGCTGGAGGAAGGATGTTTTGCTTTTGTAAGCATGCAACAAGCATGCACTGTAATATTGCAATTAGTGAGTTGGGTTTTTTCCTGCATATAAATTGTCCAGTCTATTTTCATGCCATGAGGGTATAATTTCTAGTAATTTTAGCAACAGACATGAGCTTTTTAAAGCTTTACAGTAAATGAATAAAAATAGCATGTTTTTATGGTAGAAGAGGGGATGCATCCTAATTATCCAAAATGGACTGTTTGATGCTTATTTTCACAAGAAGTGTTAAAAGTAATTCCCAGTTTTAAAAAACAAACTTCAATTTTGCACTGCTTTCTAGCCTTCATTAGCATGCTACATCTTTCTTTTGCAAAATAATCTAATCATTTAAGTGGAAGTGTTAATGGTGAATTTTAATGTTTTTGCCAGTTTTGCCTACTAGTCTGCAGCATATGTACATTTTTCACTGTCTTGGGAAGTTACATTCCTGGAGTTGTCCTCTCCTATGTCTTGTGTAAGTATGGTCTTTTTTCCAGTCATGATTTGTGTATGTGTGTACTGTTCATTATTTGGTCTCTGTATAGGGGCTATTTATTTATTTATTTATATACCTGTTTACACACTCTTGCAAGTTTGCAGAAGACACCAATCTCTGTGGTACAGTTGACAAGTCTGAGGGACAGGATACCATCCAGAGAGACCTGGACAAGCTTGATAAGTGGGTGCATGGGAATCTCATGAAGTTTAACAAGACCAAGTGCAAGGTGCTACTCCTGGGTTGGGATAACCCCTGGTATCAACACAGGCTGGGGATGAACAGATCACAGCAGCCCTGCCCAGAAGGACTTGGGAGTGCTGGAATGGCTGGACATGACCCAGCCATGTGCACTCATAGCCCACAAAGCAAATGTGTCCTGGGCTGCATCCAAAGCAGTGTGGGCAGCAGAGGAGGGAGGGGATTCTGTCCCTCTGCTCTGCTCTGGTGAGACCCCACCTGCAGTGCTGGGCATCCCCAGCACAGGAATGACATGGACCTGCTGAGTCCAAAGGAGGCACATGGAAACAATCAGAGGGCCCTAGCACCTCTCCTATGAAGACAGGCTGAGCAAGTTTGGGATATTCAGCCTGGAGAAGAGAACACTCTGGGAAGAGGCTTTTCAGTTCCTAAAGAGGGCTTATAAGAAAGCTGGAGACAAACATTTGAGCAGTGCCTGTTGCAATAGCACAAGTAATGGTTTTAAACTGAAGGAGGGTCAATTTAAGTTAGATAAAAGGAAGAAATTTTTTACAATTTTTTGTCATATGGAAATCAGCTTACAAATTTTTTCCGTGTGTTGATTCTGGCAAAATGTTGCATAGTCATGTTTGTTAAGTTGAAATATCAAAATCAGGCTAAGGCAAGGTAATGATAAATGTTATAATGACCATAAACCATGTCTTACTGATAGTAAAAAAGATGTCAGTTGACATGATCATAATAGTATTTTCTATGATGAGTAGGAATGGCTTCTGAAAACTAGATTTTACCATAAAAGTGTCTGACATGGGCATTTCACAGTGCATTTTTATGTACAACTAACTGTATTATGTCAAATTAGTAGTTATCTTCTGCAAAGGCATTGTTTAAGCTTTGTTGAATAACTTCTTGTACAGCAATATTTAAATACAATTTTTTTCTCTGTCTTCATTTTTATCACAGTATTGTGTGCCTTTTTATGTCCCTTCCTTAAGTGCAATGAATTTGGACAGAAACTGTGCAGCAAAATAAAGGCTTTTCTGATGAAACTAGATTTTGGAATAGTAGAATATATAAACCAGAAGAAAAAAGAGAGATCTGGTGAGTAGTTAATTATAGTCCCATATATTATTAGATAATATTATTATATTTCTGTATGCAGAGCATTTTATTCACCTTGCAGAAAATTTGGTTTGTCCTGAGAAGCCAGGTGTAGAGGTGTTTCTTGCTTTGAACCTGGCTACTGTTATCACCTTTATAAAAAGTGACAATGTATGTCAAATGTCTGGGTATGATAATAAATAAATTATTGCTTCATGGAAAGACACAAGGCTTTGTATGTGATTAGATGTACTGGTTATAAGTTTTGAGAAAAAAACTACTTGCTGTTAGGTTGCAATGATTATATCTCTTTAGATAAGGCAAACTTGCCCAGCAGACAGACTCACTCAAGAGTCTCAAAATAAGTACATAACAGAATTTTCGGTAAGAGACCAAACTCTGCTCCTGTATCTAAATTTGCCATGGTTTCACTCTCTCCAGCAAAAATAATTAGTTTTCTTCTCCAAATACTCCAAAAGCATATAAGAATTGCCACAGGATAGCAGCTACAAATTAATCCAAGTTTCTACATGGAAAGGGGAGAACTCAGTTTAAAACAAAATCTTGCTTATCTCACCCAAAATCTTTCTAATACTGGAAACTTTTAGATTTTAAGCAATAAAGCTATTTCAAGGAAAAATCTGTATGTGAACAGAGTTAGTTTTTGTGTGTGCTCCAGTTTTGATAATCAAACCTTTGTAGTGTAGTCACGCTACTTGTAGGTAGCCTACACTTTTTAATAAGTGCTGCATCAGTAGACTTAGTATCTGCTTTAAAACATGGATTTCTTGTAACCATTATACAATTCATTATACAATGTGCTGTTCCTGGACCCAAGGAGAACCACCCTGTGTCTTTTCCCCTTCTCTTACATGTAATGTGATAGTAAATTGAAATAAGGAATAATGCATTAGAAATTTTCTTTTGTGCATTATTCTACTTGTTCAGTTCTTTAAGTGAAACTGGCAGAGAAAAAGATCAGAGTATAGTTTAATAAACTTCATAAGCCAGCACTGGGAAAATGGTCGAGGTTAGATGCGTTCTTTCCTGCATCTCATCCTCCAGTTTAATTTAACCCAGACAAGTTCTCTACCTTGCTTTGCTCCTTGGATTCACCTTGTGGGCTTACAAAACTTGTGTTGGCACAAGAGGGAAAATAGCAAGTTGCAGGATGAAGCAACCAAGAACACTATGACTGTATTTTTTCATTTCATAATGGTTTAAGAGATTCTCAGACAGAGGAGGCAAAATTTGTATCTCTGCTTATCTGTAAAGAACAACATTCTACCACACTTCAGAGAGTGCTTTGTATGCATATTTGCATATGACTCTGAATGCAGGGTAGGTGGGTGTTGTCAGAAGAAGGTGTTTGTGAATGAAGATTTCATGCAATTATTGAGAAAATTGCACGTTCTCATGTAAAAGTAATGTGGTGGGATAACTACACAGCCTGTTCTAACAGCACATTACACCTGTGCGTTTTACCAGCAGTGTAATCTAAAAGAGAGATACTTACTGCCAGGGCAGATGACATTCTAGCGAGCAACAGAGGCTCCTGAAGGAAGTAAAATGCAGGTAAATAGATCTACTGGAATGTATTCAGAATAACATTCTTTCTCCCACTTTGATTGCTGTATTTTGATAAGCAGCCAGTCTCTCAGGCTTGTTTCCCTGGTAGCATAGCACATAAATGATGCACTGTGTCAGCAGATGGAAGGTTATTGTGCACACAAGCTGTGTGACAGAGAACAACACTGAACCTGGAAATCCGTTATCATGAGTAGGATAAAAAATGTATCTTTTTTCTTTCAGAAACAGCAAAAACAAAACCCACAGAAGACGACAGTGAATTAGACATATCAGCTCTGTGTCCTAAGGTGACTTTTTTTCAGTCAGCCCTATCTTGCTTTTAAAATCTATGTAGATAATGGGAGGCTATCTAGATTGCTGTCTCTGTTCTGTGGAAGACTTTAACCTCCCCAGGAGGCTGTGTTCCTGAACTAAGCAGTATGCTTTAGAAGTGATTCATAGCCTCCATCTTTAGCCTTACACTAATCAACCTACTGCATTTGTGACTTCTGCCCTTCAAGGTAATGGTTTCATTGGCCTACTGAGCTAAGAATGTGTTTATTTTCTATTGGCTGTAGAATGATTACATTAATATTTAAAAGCAAAGGTGGTTACTTTTATTTCCAATGGTGAAATTGCAGTTGATTTTTATCAAATTAAAATACAAAAGGGAAACATTAATAGAAAACCTATTTGTCAGATATTTTTGTAATCACTTGTCTAATTTTCAATGATGGTGAAAATAGGTATATTATCTATAAAATCTTTCTAGATATGTATGAGATTACTCAAATTTCTCATTTTTCTACTAGTACTCTAAATGACTGTATGGCAAAGGTTTTTTCTGTTATAATCAGAATACCAGTTGATATTTTAAAAATTATCTTAATAGGAATTATTAAGCAGTATTTGATTAGTAATGTATTAAAGCCTGACTTCAACAGTGATTGCTTCAGAGGTGGTTTTGTGCTGGGGAAAAAAAATAACAAAAAATATATATCCCATGGGATAAAAATTTGTAGCTAGCATAACTAAATATTGTTCAATAAATTGGTAAAGGATAATGATTTTTTTCACCTAATTTTTGATGGTCTTATAGATATTGGGCTGTTTTTTCTGGTCCAAGTTTATTAATTTTGTTCATTATGCATATATTGTATTTGCAGGCTCATTTTGTTTTCATTACTGTAGGATTGCTTTCAGAATGAATAACTGGAACTTTCTATATAATACAGCCTTTAGTTATTACAAAGAGGGATGCTTCACTTCTAAGCATTGCATAGTATTGTCATGTTTCTTCAATTAAGGCTTAAATAAGAGGTGATTTATGTTGCTATGTCATACAAAAGAGATTTTTTTCAGTCTCTAAGCATTGGCTTTCTGTAGTGTGATTTTAATTTTTTTAAATAGAAGAATACCATGTATGGGACTGTTTTCTGTGTAGGTTAGTCCTGCAATTGTTGCCAAAGAGCTGTCAGTGTCTGACACAGATGTCTCAGAAGTATCCTGGACTGATAATGGGACCTTTAACTTATCCGAGGGGTATTCTCCACAGACTGACACATCTGACGGTATGTAACAGCTTCATCTGTATCATCACTGAATTCCACACATGCAAGTTACCCCAAGATTATTAGACAGTTTGAGGACAGAAGGTTTCAGGTTTGTTACTTTTCTCTCTGAACCGAATTTAAGGTCAATCTTAGTGTTTTGTATAGTTTGGGATACATTTTGTGTAAGAACTGTCCTCATCTTAAAAATGTTAAAGTACATCAACAAGGATCTAAATAAATAAGAAGTGCTGGGTAAAACTAACACATTTAATACGTGCCAGGTGTAGCACTCTATTCTACCAAACCTTTTAAGCAAGTAAACCTTTTAAAATTACTGCCAATGCTTTTGTGGGTAAGATAAACAAATAAAAGCTGAGGAAGAAACAGTGAAACACTGACTTGTTAAACAGCCAATTAAAGAAAGTATTACCAGGTTTTACTACTAGAAATTAAGACAGCCAGTGATAAGCCTATGAAAACTTAGTCTAGGAAAAGTCTCAACCACTTGGCTTGATCTTGACCAGAAAAAAGTTCTTACTTTTTACAGACCAAGCTATCAGTAAACACTTTGCTGACATAAAGATTAAGGACAACAGTAGTCTGATGTTATCTCACCTGTGGATCTGTTGCTCTGCTCATCTTGCATGTCTCATAGGAAAGTTCCATGTAAATGACAAGCAGGATGATACTACAGGCCAAATTAATAATTTGTTATTTTCCTAATATTTCAAGTTGTAAATAGACAGCATTGTATGATCATAGAACCGTAAGCTGTAAAAAGCAATTGTCATTCATCTCATTTATCTTCCTATCCAAAGCAGTTGCAAAGCTCTTCATTAAAGCTTTATGAAGTTTCTCAGGGCTGTGACCACTTGAGTTCTGAACACCTCTAGTGGTAGAGATTCAGCAACTTTCCTGGAAAGCCTTTTTCAATATTTGCTTACCCTCATGATGAAAAGGTTTTTTTCTTATAGTGAGTCAAAATTTCCTATGTTCCAGTTTGTGTCAGTTTACTGTGATCCTTTTACTGTGCACTTTCTGGAAGAGTCAGACCCATCTTCTCTCTACCTTCCCATTCAGTAGTTAAACTGATTCTCAGTTTGCCACCTTCTCTTGGGGCCAAACAAGGCCCATTCTCTCAGTATCTACATACATCCTGTTCTCTAGTCCCCTAAATAATCATGCTGGCCCTCCAGGGGATTCAGTCCTATGTGCTATTGTCTATCTAGAACAGGAGAGGTCAAAACCAGCCAAAGTACTTCAGTGCGTGTTTGCTACTACAGCTCAGTGTGTGTTTGGCCTTCCTGGCTGCAAGGGCATACCACTGACTTGCTGCCCACAGATCTTTTTTGGAAAGCTGCTTTCTGTCTTGTTGCCTATACTGCTGCACAGGTTGTTCCATCTCAGATCCAAGACTTCACATTTTCTTTTGTTGAATGTCATGATGTTCCTTTTCAGCTTGTTCCTTTCTCCAACCTATTGAGGTCCCTCTGAAGGCATCCTGACCTCCAGAATATCAAATACACCTGCCCCACAGCAATTCCTTTCTGCCCATGAACTTGCAGAGTGTACTCCAGCCTGTCATCCAAGTCATTAATAAAAACCTTGAGCAGTGCTGGTTTCAGTCCCTGTGACAGACACCAATAACCAGCCTCCAGCTGTACCTTCTGTCACTGATGAAGTCTTTGACCCCTGCAGTCCAGCCACTTTTCCACCCACCTTACAGTTCCCTTACCCCATTCACTCACCAGCTTGCCTGTAAGGACTGTGTGGGAAATTCTATTCAAAGCCTTGCTAAGTGAAAAATAACAACATCCACTCTTCTTCCCAATGAAGCATTTCAGCAAATGGAACATACACAAAAGTGCAAGACCAAATGGGATGCTTCCAAGGACTGGCTCATCTCCTGTCAAAGCTCCATGCATTCAAGCCACCACTCTGCATGCAGCACAACCCTTCCTTCTCATTTTCCCAGCCTGTCTTTCCTAAAGAAAATGGAGAAAAATGACATATGAGTCATTTTTAGGATTTATTTCCTTAACCCTTATGAATGTTCCTACAACAGGCTCCTATTACTAGTTTTCATAGAAAGTAAGTTCAAACTGATTACTTTTTACCTTCTTATTAAACACTTGATGAAAGTATTTGATTGTGCTTGTTTAGGCCTCTTCCACAGGCCATGTACTCCATGGTATGTTTTACACATTTCTAATAACAAATATTGTGTCATTCATTAATGCAGCCATTAAAATTCAATATTTGATTACATCGTGCTTTTTATCCTCTTGAAAACATGAAACAATTCTGATCATCTGTAGAGTTTCCATTTTCTGTTTCCTTTTTAATACAAGCATTGGCCAAGAAAGGAAAAAGAAATTAGTCTTTACATTGGTTTTATATCTTTATTTAAACATTCTTTTTATTATTCCATATGCATGTTAAAAGCTTGTAACACATCCTTACATCTTTACATATTTGTAGTTTATATATATTGTGAAGAAAAATAAATTTTAGGACTTCATGTGGTTGGTATATTTAGAAATAGTTGTGCTGAAGATTTTCATGGGTTGTTTCATTACAGATTGATACTTAAAAAGGTTGGCCTTAAAAAGTTCTTTTGTTCAAATAATTAGGTTCATACCAGTTGATTTGGGGTGCTAGATTTATGACTTCAAAACCATTTTGTTTAAGATGTCACAAAAAGCTCCTTCTATTAGAGGACTGCTAGAGAAGGGATTAGTAAATATATTCAGAAGAACACATTACTTCCATTTTTACACATGGCTGCCTTTTGTGGGAAAAAAAAAAAAAAAAAAGAAAGAAACCTTTTGTGAGTTCTAACACTGTTTTCTTCTGTTAACCCTGTAATAGATTTTGACCGACCTAGTGATCATGAAGAAGCTTTTGCTAGAGATCTTTTAGAGTTTCCCTCTTTAGAAAATGGTGCCGGCACAAATGATGATGATGACTCAAGCATCGGTTTGCCTACCCAGCAAAAACGAAGGAAAGAGCAAACTGATGTCAAGGTGGATCACGGTTCCAGACAGAGTAAAGAGAGACCATCCACTGCAGGGTTGTCCTTGCCTTTGACCAGTGACCAAACCTTTAATTTAATGAGTGGAATTGCTGGCAATGTCATCACAGCTGCGGTGTCTGCTGCCATCAAAGACCAGCTGCAGTCCCTACAGCAAGCTCCCTCACAGGCAGCACCCAGTTTGAGCGAGGAGACAGACACAGAGGAAGGTGATGATTTTGAACTGCTTGACCAGTCAGAGCTAGAGCAGATTGAGAAAGAATTGGGACTTTCACAAGGTCAAGAAGCAGAAAACCAGGAAAAGAAAAAGTCTTCAGGCTTCCTTTCAAATCTGCTTGGAAGTCATTAACCTGGAAGTTGCAGCTGGTAACACAGAAAAAAATAAACATAAAATACAAAAAAATGCCATCAAATGAAAAAAAAAATAGAAAAAAAAGAGAAAAAAGAAAAAAAAAAGAAAAAAGAGAAGAAAATTCTGAGCTGTAAGCTTTAACTATCCCTTTACATGTGTTGTAATAATTTTCCTTATGCAGAGTGAATTAACTGGATAAATATCAGCTAATACTGATAGTTTAATGTTTCTGGTAGTTATACCTCAGTGTAATAGCATGGAAATGAATTATCTATCCACTGTTTGGTTGCAGATGTGTGGTGGAAATCAGTTCAAAACAGTTGAGAGAGAGGTTTCTTTTACCTTTTTGCCAACCATCTATTTTGGGGTCCTGAGCCAAATTTTCAATATCGGCAGTTTATTTACTCTAGTTTTCCAATCATGTAATACAATTAATATTGTGAAGGCACATTATCAGAGGGCTGCAGTGAGATTAACTGCATCTCACCTCCTTCAATCTTACCAGAAAGTATGGATCCCTGCAGTTAGCATTATGTGTAGTGCATCTACTATATATGAAACACATTAACTGGCACAACTCGAGTTTAAATATGTGTGAAACACTATAAAACCCCCTAGATTTCATACTTAAAACCTTTGAATTATTTTGGATATGGTGATGCATTTCCAAATTTTTTGCTGTTATAGGCTTGTAGAGTTGTAAAGTGGCATGTTATATGACTGGCCACCTGGTGTGTTCCTTGATGGAGTCTGGTCCTTGGCAGTATTGCCCATGTGAAGTCAGCCAATTAATCTTTATGTTTAAAAGTTAATATTGTGGAAGCTGAACAACCTTTTTTGGACCAGGTGAGGGTAGTTATTGTTTGGAGTAGAGATTAGAGATGTAAAAAAAAGCATAAAGGCTTTTTAGATGCCACTTCCTTAATTTGAGACTCTGTAGATTTTGGTTTGGCTTTTTTTCCCATGATAGCTGCTTCCACTTGCAACAAAAGTTGTGTTGCAAGCTGATTATTTTGAGATATTTAGAAGCATTTGGTGAGGTCAGTTGCTAGAGAAGACACTCAGAATCTTCTTCTTGGCATGTAATTTAAAACAAAAAAAGAACTTGTTTAAATTACTTGCCAGTTTAAAGTCCACACATGCTGAGTGAGTGGCATGGGATCTCAAGCAGATAACTTATTTTTCTAGGGCTTTTTTGTTCACCTGTGACAAAACTGCATTGCAATACCAAGCAATAGTAATCCAAGAAGTAGGAAGAAATAAAGCTAGTTTTTTTAATGTGATGTAAACAATTAGCAGAGTTGAGGGACCATGTCAGCTGCTACTACTACTACTCAAGTAAATTTCCATTTGCTGGCATTTGAAGAGGTAAATACTGTTATCTAGGACCCTCAAAAAGTACAGCAACAGATAATAAAAATCTTCCACTAACATATATGTATAGGTAAACCTGTGTTTGAAATTAACTTAATTTTGTATTTTTTTTTTCCTTTTGAGGTGGAAAAATAGGCAGATGGCCAAAAAGAGTATAGCAAAAGGAAGGATGCTGAGATTTTTTTGACACTAGTTTTATTGTTGCTTGTGCTTTTTGTGTCAGTAACGCATATTGACCGTGTTTGCTGTCCTTTACCAATAAAAGGGTAAGCCTGTGCCTTCATTATCAAATGCATTATGAAATAAATGGATGCTGGATATAGATCCCACAAGATGCAGCTTTCAAAATTACAGTATCTCAACACCTGAGTTTCTGAAAATCATTAGAAAACATGGCCCACATCACTTCCACAGCCTTAGTTGCTAAGTTTCTTCTTTAGCTTTCACCAGCCTGTTCTTTTCATTTGGAAAAAACAAATAAACAAAAAAGTCAAATACCCAACCAAAATTAAAAAAAGCTTTTGTTGAAAAATCAGTGAGTTTAAAAAGTTCTCAGATGATTTAAAAGCCTCATTTCCTTGCCGCATGTTTAGGACAATCTGTACAGTTAAAAGAGTACAAATCCAAGTTGCTTGATGAAGCTTTGTAGGATCCCCAAACAACTGTGTGCTTCCTTGTCCAGGAGTACTGGTGCCAGAAGAGAAACAGGCTGCAGGACAGGGAGAGGCAGGAGGGAGGGAGCAGTCCTTCACAGGCTTTTCTGGAGCAGATTGGCAGGACAGACTAGCTGGCTGTCAATGGTGGCATTGTAACAGTGTGCACTTTATTGTTGTTTTATGAAAAGTACTTGTGGCTATAAAAGTATGTAACACAGGGCACTCTTCTAGAAATAATAGATAGATCAGAAAGAAAAGCAGTTGGAGAAGTTTCTCAGACTTTTTGTAAATTACCCATTTTCTGGTTTCAAGATAAGTAAACAGATTGATTTTGCTCCAGTACAACTCTCGTTTTTCTTTTTTTTTCTTTTTTTTTTTTCAGAAATTAAAAACCAAACAAAACTTGAACAAGTAAATCATTAAAGTTAGGGACATAGTTGGTTTTCTGAGTGTCTTTAGACTTTTTTTTCTCCTGCTGTCATGGTAGTCTAGTCCATTCAAGCCCCTAAATACTGTGTAATGGGAAAGATGTCATTCTGTAACATTTACTATTCTTCCTCAGGTAGTAAAAAGATGTCTTATTTTCTGCAGGAAATTATCTCTTCCCTTCCACACAACCACATGTACGAAACACTTCACTTGGGCACAATACATTCCGCTGCCAGCAGTTCACCAGCAAAATACAAAGAAAATGTTTCTGTCCTTTGTGGATCCCTTCCACACTGCCCTCAGTTGGAAATCCCTTGAGAAAACTTCATTTTGCTGTATTATAGCAGCAGCCATGAAATAGCAATTCCTTAAAAATTCCTGTCACAATGGTCCATAGCATCTTTCCTACTGAGCACTGTCATCATCTTCCCATCCTTCAAACTGAATGCATGGGCAGGAAGACAGGCAAGGGAGTAGAAGGCAGCACATAGCTTTGAAACATGCAGTTTTTCCATGGGAAGCCTGCTTGCGTGTGATCTCCAGTCAAAAGGCACACAGGCAGCGTAGGGGGCATAGTGTGAGCCAGTGCCCTGGGGTAGCAGGGTGTGATCCTGCCCTGGGATCAGTGCTGCTTGTGCTGTGTGTGTGCTCTCACCTGGCAGTAAAGGGCTCACCCTCCTGTGCCTTGCAGTGGCTTCTTCACACATCCTGATGGAAGAAAAGGACGTGTGTCAGGGCAGGGATGCAGGTCACTCTTTCATACTCAGAAAATTTCCCCTTGTGTCGGTACACGTGAGTGACAGGATCACCATTGGATTGGTGGCCTCAGGCATGTCAAATCCAGTGCAAAAACACCCATTTCCAGCACACCAGGTTTCCATGCATACGTAGCGCACACCTACTGACCATTCTTCTCTTTGTTAGTGGAAAAAATACTATTCTATGCAGAGAAGGTTAAATAATTGTAACCCAAAGTAACAGGATCTGAAGAGATACTTGTTCTACTTGTTCTGTGTTTGTTCTGCACTTTTTCCAAGCTGTCCCAGCCTTCTGAACAAATCCCTGTAAGTCTCCATGTCTGTTCTCAGCACATGAGCGGCGTCACAGTCTGTGAGTAACCCCCACCCGGGCAACCAGAAACTGGAGAATTACAAAATGTCCATATTTAAGTATTCTGCAGCACTTTACCTGCCTGATCACTGTTTTGTAAACATGGAACTATTATACTGATTGTTTTAATAAATATGTGTTAGTTTTTATCTTTCATCATGTCATTGTGTGTTTGCTTCCAGAAGTGGGAAAAAAACCCTGTAAGAACGAACGGGGTGACCTTATCACCCTCTACAGCTACCTGAAAGGAGGTTCTGGCCAGCTGGGGTTTGGCCTCTTCCCCAAGTAACCAGTGATAGGACAAGACAACAGGCATAACCTGCAGCAGGGAAGGTTTATGTTGGACATTAGGAAGAATTTCTTCACAGAAAGGGTGATCAGATACTGGAAGGGGCTGCCCAGGGAGGTGCTGGAGTCACAGTCCCTGGAGGTGTTTCAGGGAAGACTGGATGTGGTACTCCGTACCATGGTCTAGTTGACACCACGGCGGTGTTCAGCCATGGGTTGGACTCGATGATCTAAGACCTCTTTTCCTGCCTAACTGATTCTGTGAAAACAATCAAATAAACAAAACAAAAATGTTATGAATGTTGTTCTATTTTCCCAACTTATCAAACAACAAGATTAAATGTAGCAGCAAATTTTTAATAGTAACAATTATAAATGGATACAATTAAAGTATTGGAGATTAATACAATCAAAGTGCATATATTTGAGAATATACAAAATTTGGCATTAAGAAATTTAGTATAATTGAGGTTCATATAAAGCATAAGCAAAACTGACCGGGGAGGGGCTCCCCCGGGAGGGGCCCCCCTCCCCTCCGACCGGGAATACGGGGAGGGACTCATCCCTCCTCACGTACCAAAGCATCAAGGTTAACAATCCCACTTATATACTATACGCTAACGAAGCTTCTAGAAAACTCCTTCTAGTTTCTATTCCTAAAATCTATGTCACTGTGTTGCATGGCACATGCTCTGCTGATGGGTTAGGGGGTCTCTCATCCTTGTGAGGGTCTCGTTTCCGATGAAGGCTCGTCGACTTCATCACTGACCGAGGTGTGACCTGCAGGTAGCGCAGGGACACTGTGTAACTGGGCAGATGTTCTCCGTAACAAGATTCTAATTACATCTTGGAATCATCCCATTTTGGCCCATTTCAAGGTCGAAACTTTCTATTTCTAGATGCTGCTTGTCAGATCTACATCCTTCTACTATCCCTTCCAAAATACTTTTTTGGCTCCCAACATCTGGAAGATGTCCTTTGTCCTGTCTCACCCATCTTCCCCCCTCACTCTGTAACAATTGCCTTCTATTGATCTAAATACGATTTTGTTAATTTAGTTACAATTTAATTAGCACGAATCACATTTATCACAAAAAGAAAAAACAAGCCCCAAACAACCCCCAGCCCACAGTGCGGCAGGACGCCGCCCCGCGGCTCGGCCCCTGCCCCGCGCCCTCCGGCCGCCAGGGGGCGCGCAAGGGCCGCTCCCGCCGGAAGCNCCGTCTTATCGCTTTTTAAATTTTATTTGTATTTATTTATCTACAGGTGTTGCCGGAAATTTTGTTGTCCGTGTGGTAAACGCCTGCCTGGTTCCAGGATTAGGGACACGGGCTCAGTTTAAATTCAACCGAAGGCAGCTAAAAATCAGCTATAATAAAGAGCTCAGGGGAGATTGCGATTTGTCTGGAAGGGCTTGGCTGTGCTGAGCGCTTGTGAGTGCCTGCGGTGTCGTTTTCCTGAGCCCCACACCAGGTAGGACTCGGAGCTTCGGTCCTGTGGCCTAAAACGGGAGGGGGAAATGCAGGCGTGCCATGGGAAGGTGTTGTGTAACTACAGGGGATTCCTCTGGTTTATGCAGTTTGAGTTGAAAACATGACTCCACGTAGCAATCAGAGGTGGAGATTTATGGCTTCATTTTCTCTTAGTTACCAACGTCACCTTCTGAGCTGCTTTCTTTTGGGTGGGGTGGAGCAGGAGGAGATTAAAAGAGTGTTTTTAAATGCCCCCGTGGCAGTGTTGCGTGTAGCTTCTGTCTGTCTTCATGGACCAGGAGATAGTGTTCTGCCTCAGAGTCCTGAAGGAGTTTGTCACTAACTAGCGTGGCTCTGGGTCAGTGGTTCATAGCAAAGGTTGGTGCTTGGGAGGGGAGAGAGGCAGGGATCTCTCAGTGGGCAGAGAATACATTATTCTCTGAAACACTAAGAGCATCTGTTACACTGTGTAGATGATTATAGTACTCCAAATAAAATAATATGGCCTTTGTTTTCTGCGTCCCCCCCATCACTGTCACACTGTAGCA
Source organism: Toxostoma redivivum (assembly GCA_013397375.1). Classification (NCBI taxonomy): domain Eukaryota; kingdom Metazoa; phylum Chordata; class Aves; order Passeriformes; family Mimidae; genus Toxostoma; species Toxostoma redivivum. The sequence goes on from VXBI01007740.1 coordinate 572,133, forward strand.
CAAGCAATAATACGTAAGGAGCCCAGTGGTTCCAGGGAATGAGTGTTTCATAACGTGTGTTTTGACTCTACATGTTTATGACTTCTGCCACTGCTTCTCCCTGTTGGTAGCTTCAGGGAGGGGCTGCTTTTCTTCTCCATGCTTTCAGACCCCCTTATCCTGATGTATTATTTCCTTTTTCTTGAGATTAAGCCATAATTTTTCTAAATCAATTAAAGGATGAGAGTGCTTTCTCTGATCTCCAGATCACAATTTTTTTGCTCTTTGCTTTTGGACCATTTAAGAGATTCCATCACTTCTTTAGAAAAAAAATGCTAAGTTTAATGTATGGGTTTGGAAAGGACAGCATCAGCAGCATCAGTGGCAGGCCACTGCTGTGCAGTTGTCCTGTACCAGCCCTGGTAACACAGCTCGCCTGGATGGTGGGAAGTGGAGGGAGACCAGGATTAGCAGTGGCTTCAAGTGCAAGACCTAGGCATGACTGACTGCATCTCCAGATGAACAGCTCTGCAGGGTAGAGTGTTCTCAACACTACATTCACTGCTCCAAAGTAGCTAAGAAGTTTTTATTTTTAAATGCAGTACCTTTTTTTTACCATTTAATATGGCTGTGGAAAATAGAAAATAGGCCTGTAAGCAGGTGTTCCCTTTTTACCCTTATTTCTGAGGAATCATTGGTGTCCTCAAATTCTTACAGTTGGCAGAATGTGAGCTTGTTAAGAACCTTTAGTCAGTGATCTTCAGTGAAAAATGTAGAACTTCTGAAATACTGTTGTTGTGACTAGGGGCTCTCTCCTGCACCCCAATGCCAACAGGCACAGCGTTCTGCATCCAGAGCTGGGATGCTCAGCTGCTGCTGTGGTACAAGTAAACTCAAAGTCTTTTATTTATAAGTTTCCTCTCGCTCCTGCCCATGAATACTGCACTCATTGCTGATGCTGGTGTTAAATAAATTTAATTCTGTGCAAGAACTGTGTGTCTAATACTGCCTTAAAAGAAGGTTGTCAGGATGTTGTGTTGGGGCTTTTTTGTGTCTGTTACTTAATTTTTTTGCATGATTTTCTTTTTTGCCACTTCCTAGTAATGGCCACCTACACTTGCATCACTTGCCGTGTGGCTTTCAAGGATGGTGACATTCAGCGTGCCCACTACAAAACCGACTGGCACAGGTACAACCTGAAGCGTAAAGTTGCTGACATGCCTCCTGTCACTGCTGAGAATTTCCAAGAGAGAGTCCTGGCGCAGAGAGCAGTAGCAGAGGAGCAGAACAAAATCACTGCCACTTACTGCACAGTGTGCAGCAAGAGGTTCTCTACCTTCAATGCCTATGAGAATCACCTGAAGTCCAAGAAGCACCTGGAGCTGGAGAAGAAAGCTGTTCAAGCTGTCAGCAAGAAGGTGAAAACACTAAATGAGAAGAATCTGGAAAAGGGGCTGGCCCCAGCAAGTGTAAATAAAGATGAAATGAACACAGCTATTCAGCAAGCCATCAGAGCCCAGCCATCTTCATCTCCAAAGAAGACACCTCTACCTCCTAGTAATGCAAGTAGCTCTCCAGTTTCCAGGGAAAGTGCCAGCTTGTCCCAGAGCAGAGAACGACCAGAAATACCTCCACGGCTGCAGTGGTTTGAGCAGCAAGCAAGGAAGCTGGCTAAGCAACAAGCAGAGGAAGAAGAGGATAATGAAGAAGGTAAGGCAGTATACACACTGACAGAACATAGCTTGAAGTAAGCTATGGTTTGAGCAAAAGCTTCCTCCTACTTCTGTAGCAGCATTTTCCGTCACAGAGGGTCTTGCTGTTGATTAAATTTTCAGTTTAACAAAGGAGTTAAGGTTGGCCCATGTTTGCAGTCAAGGACTCTATGTTAGTGTTTGAACTGCCAGCTGTTCAACTGACAGACACTAATGCATGTAAAGATTGAAATAAATAGTCACTAGTATGAGCACTATTTCCCACGTAAAATGTCAAAGGAAGTTTTCTTTAAAGAAGGCTAGTAACAGGTTACCCTAAAACTACTTCAGAAAAATAAATGAACAAAAATGCAGTTATGATCATTTGCTATTGTCCCAGCTCATTTCCTGATCTGTTGAAGGCGGGTGGGACTGTGGTTGGTTTTGTTTCCCTCTGCCCATCAAGACCAGAGAAGAAACTTTGCTCTTTAATCTGTGTGGCATCACCTCTCAGCATGTTGGTATCTGTGTTAAAATGGGTTCAAGAGCTGCCACCCTGTGAATACACCTCTGCGTTGGAGGTCAGCCTGGAAAGCATTCAGCTGAAAAGATCAGAGCTTCAGAATTTCCAGAAAAGTTTTTTTTTTTTAACCTGGATGCTTTCAGTGCTGTGGTTGACAGTGCAGCTCCAAACACATCTATTGGAGCAGTTGAATGGGGTGATTGAGCTGTAGCAAGGGGATAGGTATGAATGAGGGGGAGCTTCATTCAGCTTCTGAAACCCCTGTGTCACGTTACTGCATCTGTTACAGCAGTTTTGTGCTCTTGAAATTTCAGTTGCAGTTCAGTGAATCTGTTCTACATGAGAAGAAACATTTACCTCTGAACATACATCATAACACCTAAAGAAGCAGCCAGCTTGCACCTGTCTAGTACTACTGTCTTAGTCATAAATTGTATTGCGAAAATCTCAGTAGGTTTCTGAATACTGATTATTCTTTTAAGTGTGTGAGCAGGAGTGTGTTTTCCCTCACTGCTGGAAATGGGTGTTTTCCTGATGTTACCAGAGCTTTCTTGCTTTCAATGAGCCATGCTTGTGTTCTTGCGCTGTGGTGAATTAAAACTGACGCATAGAAACATCAGTAAAGTGTTAATAGTTGAGAAAATGGAGGGGGGAAAGTATCAGATCTACCAAAGGTTTTTATGAGCAACCTTGTGCTTTGCTGTGTTGCCTAAATTGCTTAAATTGTTTTTTTTTCCGTTCCCGGGAAAGACCCCATTCAAAAGTTTCCTCCCAAATTTACTCTAAACTAGGACAACACCTTAAAAAGAAATGTCCTTTACTGGCAATGGTAAATTCTTGCACCTGGAAGTTACTGTGTGGCACTTCGCTGTAAGAACAAAAAATACAATATATTCTGTGATGGCTTTTTCTAATTTATTTGGGACTTATTTTGCTTGGGAAAAGTATAAAATAAATATCTTTTTTTTAAAACTTCTTTTAAAAGACTGGGAAGATATGGATTCTGGTGAAGACATTGGCTCTGATGAAGACATTGACTCCGATGAAGAGATGGCAAGTGTGGAAGAAGAGGAACAGCAGGCAGAGGCTGAAAGCGTTCCTGCTGTTGGAGCCATACCAGTCACTGACTGCTTGTTCTGTCCCCATCACTCAAGATCTCTCACAAAAAATGTGGCGCACATGACAAAAATCCACAGCTTCTTTATTCCAGATATAGAATACCTTGTGGATCTCAGAGGACTAATCAAGTACCTTGGTATGACTGAATGTTCTATATTTTTTTGTCAGGATAATTATATTCTGATAGTGCTTATTTTCATTTGGATATGACAGCAAAAGTTCTGGTTTGCGTTGCTTTTTTTGTTGTCTGAGTGCTGTCAGTATTTTGATTGTGAGCAGGACCACAGGCTTTTCAGGGAGAATGAGAAAAAACTTGGATGAGCAAACATGGTCATGTACCCTGTAGGTCTCACATACTCTTCTGATGTTGAGAAAGTTGTTCAAATAACATGAAATCTGGGACAAAATTCTGTTGCTAAAACTTGCATATGAGCTGTGTTGTCCTACCAGTGAGTCACAAGTATTTGTCTCTTTGGTTTACAATGCCTGTGAGAGAGCTAAAAGCTAGGAACAAAATGTATCAGCCTTCAAGTCTAAAAATAATGATGAGAATAAAATTACTTTGGGATATTGGATAGAAATGTTTTTATATCCAATATTCCAAAGTAATTTTATTAGAAGTGTGAAATTTGTTATTGAGAATACTGAATAGCCCATACCTTGTCACAAGAAATCTTTAAATAATTAGATTTGTCCCTGATGGGGCCATATGGTCAAGGCATAGGAACAGCAGGGCTTTGCTGGAAATTAAGGGCTCAAGGCTCCTCTTAAGTCTCTCTGCCTGCAAGCTGGGAAGGCTTTTTCACAGAAATGTTAATTGCTGACTAGGAAGATTTTGTTCAGACCAATAGAAGTGCCAATGTTTTCTGCAGGAGAGAAAGTTGGCATTGGGAAAATCTGCATCTGGTGCAATGAAAAGGGGAAATCCTTCTACTCTACAGAAGCGGTCCAGGCTCATATGAATGATAAAAGCCACTGCAAACTCTTCACAGATGGAGATGCTGCCCTGGAATTTGCAGATTTCTATGATTTTAGGTGAGGTCATTTCTCTTTGAGTGGGACACAGGTGGGGACAGACAAAAGAACAGTTAAATATTACATTAGAAACTATTATTCTTAAAATTAGGTGGTGTTTCAGGTTCCAGTACTTATTTTGCATTGCTGGTTCCCCACTCTTTTAGGTAATGGTAACAAGAAAATCGGTTGTCTTCTTCTGTGACCATTATTACCAGTCCTACATCGAAGTACATTTTGAATTCTGTTTTGTATGTTTGCTGTTACTGAATTAAGATTTCAGTGCACCAGCAAATGTCATAACTGTCTTTCCCATTACCTTTTAAGCAGATTGTGAGCTTAACACCTACTGTGGGTTTCTTACATAAGTTTTATTGTGTAGCTGGAGTTGAACAGGACTGCTATGATTTAGAGGCCTCTTGTTGAACTTCCTGCAACTTATCCTAAGCTGTGTTCATATTGGTCAGAAATACCTTGTATTATGATGACAGGAGGAGCTTCTGAGAGTGCTCATTCAGTAGCTGTGCAGAGCTGGTGACCTGCACTGTGGTGGCTTTTCACCATAGGTAACTGTTAAGTGTGCAGCAGCAGAACTGTACTGAGTTGCAGAACAGGGTGGAGGAAAGAGGTTCCTTGTCTCCAGGCTTTGTTCAGGGCAAGGCTCTGCTGTTAGAAACTCTCAGACCAAGGCAGTTGAAACGTGGCAATGCTTGTGCCTTGCTGTAGCTGTGCATGGTGGTTCTTTTGTAGAGTGAGTCTGGATAGCTGTAGCTGCTCACCATGTTTAAACCATGTATTGCTGCTCTTCCACAGGAGCAGTTACCCTGATCATGAGGATGGGAAAGATGTGGAGAGTCCTGGAAAGCGCCTGGCAGAGGAGTTGGATTATGATGATGACACCATGGAGCTGATCCTTCCATCAGGTGGGGACAGAATTTGTGTTATAACTTAACTTTCTCTGTACTTTCCATATCTGCCTCCAATACCTGCAGCACAGGCCATTGTTGCGTTTTTCTGTGGGAAGGGAGAAGGTAGCTTTGTATTTAAGTGTCTTTGGGGTTACGTCCTCACCTTCCACTATTTTCACTGCCAAGTAGTTCAGCTTCTTCAGCACTGATGGTATGTGGACTGTGGCAGTGGGGTGTTTTGCCCATTTTACGTCTTCATTATCATGTGACACTTGTGGTATACTCCAGCAAGAGTTTCCATATTTGTTTGAGTACTACTTGGAGAGGCTATAACTTAGATTATCTAGTGTACAGGTGTTGATGTTGGGGTAGTTGTTCAGGTGAAGCAGGTAAAGAAGCAGGAAGGGCCTTTGCAAGAGTTTTACAGAGATGTTTATTTCAGCCACATGTGTGCACAGTCCCGGAGTTCAGAAGCAAAGGCAAAAGCGTTGGTCTGAGAATCCAGGTTAAGTACATAGGGGTTTTGGGGTGGGGGAAGTAGTATCAGAGACCAATTACTAGGGGGCATGGGGGTGTTACAAGGATTGGATTAGGGCACGGGGGCCAACAAGGAAACAGGGTGGGAGTGACCAAAAGGCTGATGGACAGGGAGAGGGCATGGAGCTGACCCAAGGAAAAAGACAGGGATTGTTTGACATGATAGAACAGAATTTGTTATCAAAAGGAGACAGCTAAGACAGAGTCCTCTCATGTCTTTCTAACTGGGAGTGCCTTTCAAGGTCTCCACATAGGGGTTTTTTTGTAGAGAGCAAGCTCCTACCTAGTTCAGTAAATTAAATTATTAAATAGCCTTTCTCTAGTCAGCATTTGGCACTCTCACTTGCTTTTTTTTGTTTGGTGATTTTGTATGAGGGGACGTCAGCCCTTTCATTCTGAAAAATGCTGCCAACTCTGTAGTTACACAAGTTTTCATGAATATCAGCAAGTGGCTTCACTGTTTACTTGAAACAGCATTGCCTCTCTGCTCATTCCACTAATGAAAATTTTCCTTTCTGATAACTGCCTGTTTGTTATCTGAGCTAAGGCCCTCTTGAACAGCATCACATTTTGTGCTTTTTCTTCAAGCAGCTCTTACAGTAATTACATTGAGCTCCTAATAATTCTAAAATTTGTAAGGTTCTGGACCCTTTAAAAACATTTCTCAGCAGAGGGATTTTCCATATTTTTCATAATGTGCTTGAGTACTCCATTTCAGAATCTGGTTCATGATGGATCATAAGATGTCCCCTCCTGTGAACAGGTGCCAGAGTGGGTCACCGTTCCTTGATGAGGTACTACAAGCAGCGTTTTGGTGTGACAAGAGCCGTGGCTGTTGCGAAGAACAAGAAAGCCGTGGGTCGGGTGCTGCAGCAGTACCGAGCCTTGGGCTGGACGGGGCAGGCAGGTGAGTGACAACGGGAAGGCTTTGCAGAGGATGAGGGTCTGGGATGTCAGCACTCTACAATTCCAGAGGTCAACTTTGCTTTACACATGGGGTTTATGCAGTAGTTTGCCTTCTACTCGGTTCATTTTAATTCATGAGATCTAAGCAGATACAGGAAGTTTGTTTTTAAATCCAGTGCAGCTGCTGTGCAGGCTTTTCATTACGTTGTTTGTGATAACTTGGTGACTTCTTGAGATTTAGTTTCTGCCTGTCCAAGCCATTACTGTTGCTATTTAAAAATATAACATACGTCATGCTTTGACAGAATACTTTTCCAGTTGGGGAACAGCATTGTGGTGTATATCCACTTTTGAAATATAAGAATGACGCTTGCAATGCAAAACAACCTTTTGCCTTAATCACATTCATGGGTATTTGTAGAGGGAACTGGGCTTTGCCCAGAGAAAAGTGAAAAGAGTGCCAGTATGGGAAGGAAGACCTGTAGGTAACTGCTGAAGTACATGGGCAGGTCAGCTGGTTTGCTTGCAAGTTGTAAGAAAAGTGAGAGACATTGATCCATCTGTCTTCTTTCTCTCTCCCTGCAGGGGCCATCTCTGCTCAGCAGCGTGACATGCAGTACCTGCAGAGGATGAAGTCAAAGTGGATGCTTAAGACAGGAATGAGTAACAATGCTACAAAGCAGATGCATTTCCGGATGCAAGTCAGATTCTGAGTTCCAAAGAGAACTGCCTACAACTGGTTATGGGAAGGGGGATTTAATGGTTTCAGGGTTGCAGATTATCCTATTAAAATGGACTTGGTACCTATAAAATGCTGATGTGTTTGCTGGTGTGCCTTCCTCTGTAAATAGAAGAATGGCAGAGAACTTGTCTCTTCTGAAATAATGGTGAGCCTAACTTAAAAATAAAATATCTTCAGTGGAACATGTGGCAGAGTAGTCATTGCTATGACTGGAGGTACATTCATAGTCCTGCCGCCCATCTTCGTGCAGCCCGTTTATGTGGGGCAGTTGACATTGCCATTTGTCTGAATATCTTCAGTTTCCAATTCCACTAACTGGTTGAAGCTAAGAGGAGATCCTAGATCTAAGTGCTTCAGACGGAGTGTATTGAATGTTTTCAGCTGTGGTGCCAGACATATCAGCTGGGTGTTTTGGCATTCTAGCTGGCACTATTGAAGTTAAAATTTGAGAGCAGAGTTTCATGGAAGGTTAAGTAATAATTGTTTGAAGAAATGCACTGATGGAAAACGTAACTCTAGGATTAATACTGTCCTCAGAAGCTGACTGTACTTACCTAATGCTCCAGCTCAGGGCTGGATTAATAATCTGCAGTGTAGTTGTTTTACATTGAATGTGATGAATTTTCATTTCCTGAAAACTGCTCAAAATTATCGTAACGTTTAGATGAATGTCAATCAAAATTTTGCATTTCCTGCTTAAAATTCTGAAGATACTGTGGATGACAGTGTTTGTTGTTCCCACTCAGTACTGGTGTTTGGTTGTCGTCATGCAGTGACCCAAGACATGTATTGGCTGGAGCAGGTGAGCTCTCCACTTAAGCAGGTGAACTGTTGCAGGCTGGTTCAGAGAAAACCTACCTGTGTGTTAAGGAGCTGAGGCATCAGTGCTGGTCCTGCTGGTGTAGATGTTAAGCATTTCCATCACTTTACCAGTTCTGACCTTCCTGTAAGGAGGCAGGCACCTTCAGCGAGAGATGTGGGCTGGCTCCTGGTGTCCCAAATTGTCATGAGTGGCACACTGAGTGTGTGCCACAGGAACATGGCTGTTTCCTTGCCTGTCAGTTCATTGGGAAGGCACCTGGCTACAGCCAGGTTTCACTTCTGCTTTCATGATTGCTCTGGATTCCCGAGTTCTGGCTTTCACTGGTGTGATTTTGATACAAATTTTCTTTCTTTCTTTCTTGTGAGCCTTGTGTGCGTGATGTTACGAGAATAGTAGGGAGAGACTTTGTTAACACTACTACTTTGACTTGAAGTAGTCTTCAAGTCTCCCTAAGAGATAAGTCCAGTAGAAGCAGCATCATTGTCATGTCAGCACTTCTGAGAGAGCAGTGTATTTATCGGACTACTAGGAAATTATCAATTTCCTAGTGGAGGTGAGGTGCATGCTATGTGGAGTCTTTGATTTTGTGAATTTGTGTGTGGTGTTGTGCTCAGCGGTTTTTTATTTCTTTACTGAAAGTTCTGATGTCTTGGAAGTTCTTTTGCTCTTTCTGCATTTACTGAGAACAAAGAGCTTGAGCAGTAATGAAGGCCACAGGTTTGGCACAACATTTAGTAAGTAAACTGGGTAATACATTTAAAAAAGGTACAGGCAGATTTGAGCGAAGAGAGAATTTTCTAGAAAGGCTGTGTTCACATCCAAAACCTTAAACTAAAGTTGGATTGATTAATGAGTACCTCCTTTTTTCTGATAAGTTAGTGTTACTGCTGTTGTATATCCCTAGCTGGATCTGGTGCATATTTGATTTCATTGTAGAGGTTTACTCTGGGTTATTCACTCTCAAAGTTAGAGGTAAGACACCTGGTCTCAGATAGGTGAATCAAGCTATGTGAATCTTCAGACACCATATCTCTTATTATAGTCATGACCTGGCCCAGCCTGTGATTATGGTATGGATTTCTAGCACTGAGTGTATACCCTGCTTGTATTTGACAAGTCTCACCATCTGCTCACTGGGAACTGCTCGTGTCTTTTTCTTTGGAGAATCACTGTCAAAGTGTCTTTAGTTGATGGATAAGTTAGATTGTCTTTACAAATAGGGAAAAATAAAATGCCACAAAAATACAGAAATAGAAGGGTTAAGACTCTGAATATTGAAACCTACAGAATTAGCTCTGAGTACCAGAATAAGTCACCAGTGAGAATCAGAGCAGTATGCAGTCTGGAGATTTTGGAAAACACTCATGGAATATACAAAACTTAAAGACTAAAGAATATACAAAAATTAAAGACTAAAGAATTATTCTGGAAAGGTCTTGGGAATAACCTAGTACAATGGCTTAAATCCTAGTGGTTAAGCATTTATGGAGTCTTGGCAGTGAAGGCAGAAATAAAAGGAGATAATTGATCCCTACAAATTACTTCGCAGCCATAAGGTTTAGGCTGAAGGTGCATGGAGTTTGCCACTCTCCTCAGCGTGAAAGGGAACCAAAGGCAACTCCTGTTCTCTGTGCAGACTTGCTCAAAGAAGCCTGCTGTTTATGAAGAGATGAGGATTGCTTGAACTTCCTGAATGGTCTAGTTCAGAAAAAAGGCTGGTAAGTAAACATGAAAATTGGTTGTCATTTTACTGGCCACAGGGAAGCAGAAGGAAGTAATTGGTATAATTTACACCTATGATTCTGTCGTATACATCTTGCTGCAGGTCAGTCAGATGAAGATGGAAGAGACTTATGGGAACCTACTGGTATTTTACAGGAAGAGTTGTGATACTCAGGTGAAAATGGCTGTCTTAGAAAACCAGCAGAGGGCGTAGGAAAGCTTTTCCCAGAACTGTGGTTACTATGAAGATAAATAAAGCCTAGTAAAAGCGCATTCATGCAGAACAGAGTTAGGGTGAGACTGCAAAGCTCACCACTACCATGAGTCAAGATTAGCAGCAGGCTTCTGTGAGATGAATTGCTATTTATATCTTTATGTAGGTCCTGGAAGAGCATTGCTGGCACAGGACAGCTGGAGCAAGTATATGGGGATTGTCAGCAGGGTTCAGCAACAGTGCGACAGTCTGCACAGCTTGTAGGTAATTTCCAACTATGTCAAAGTATTTCACAGAATCACGCAGATTTTACCTCCCTGTAAAAAGGATAGCTGAGGGCAATTTTTTGTTTCCTAAGAGAATTCCAAATTACATTTGTTCCTATCAGGGAGCTGTGTTTCCAGCTGTGATCCAGCCTTGCACTTGTGCTCCCCTGCTCTAACCTTGCATTTTCTGGCTCTTACAATGAGTAAATTTGAGACTGTCTGGGTACAGTGGGTACTGTGGAACAAGAATTCCTGGTATGATTGTAATTCATACAGGATGAGCAGGAGATCATCCCTTCTCAAGCGGTGCATTCATTGTAGGAAAGGCTGGTAAGAAGTATAGCAAAGGTACCTCAGTTTGGACAAGGCTGGGCTTCTGCCTGCCTGTCCATCCATTAACAGCTGGGTATTGAAGTGATCCCAGTGCTGCATCAGGCACTGCATAATGAAGCAGCAGAATGAAAGAACTGAAGCTGGTGGAGCACATCTGTACATCTGGCATCTCCTTTTTGAAGTAGTTCTTCTGTTTTGTACACTTTAGTTACATAAATAACCCAAATGCTGCTGGAGGGAAAAGCATGTACCTGTCATCTGGGAGGAGTGGGCTAGGAAAGAAGGAGAAGTATATGGATGTAGTGTGGCAGAGACACAGGAGACTCAGAAATGTAAAACAAATTAACAGCTAATTATGCTGAAGCTGCAAGTCAACAAGTATTTAAAGTAATCAGTCCCTTTAAGAGTCCACTATAGATCCCTAATTAGTTTCTTCAAGGCAAAGGGCCTGACATGTAAAGGTGTTGGACTGTTGCCTAGCTAACAGCTGAGGCTGGAGGAGCACCTCAGGGAGATTCTCCACCACAGGTCTTAAGTTACTTTTCATCTATTAAAATTGAGGCATCCTGTGCTAATGGGCTTCATCTGCTCAGGGCTTTGGGCATCTCCCTCCACACTGTCAGCTTAGTGCTGCTGGTGGGACACTGCACTGCAGAGACTCAAGTGGGTTTATACTATCATGACCTACAATGGATGGAAGGTTATAAATAAGCTTTAGGACCCACCTGACCTAAAAGTAAAAATGCGTATTAAATTCCTTTAGTCTTAATGTTTAATTGCTTTAATCCAACAGTCTACCATGCTGCAGTTGCAGAGTAGCAGTCAATCATCAAATAGCAGACTATCATCAAATCCTCAGCAGCTGGCAGAGCCTGGATATTTAAAATGACCATCTAAAGGCACTTCTGTCCCAGAGGAAATTTCTGTTGTCTCCCACTGCATCCCAAACTCTGTAAGATGCAGAAGCCAGGCATTTCAGGAGCCATAGAAGTGGTGACAGGACATCTGTAACTGGTTTTATGTTCAGAATTTCTGCACATCTAGTGTACCAGACTAAAAGGCAGAGTGATAAATCCTAGCTGGGCCAGGAAGGGAATCAGAATCACTCTGAAAGTGCTTCCCAGTGTAAAGTTACCTGACTCTTCCTAAAAGCAAAAAGCAATCCTTTAGCAGATTTTTAAAATAATGATATTACCAAGCATGTTTATCTTCATACAGTTCTCTGATGCAAGGAAAAGGGTCATCTAACATTGAGACATATTTTCTGTCATTCTTTACAGTTCTTGTCTTGGAATATTATTTGTTTTTTACTTTATTTATGTATTCAACTTCATATTTGCCAGCAATTTACAGTGATAAATTCCATAACTTTCTTGTGAAAGTAAGAGGCTTGCTCCTCCTGCATCATGTTAATAGGCAAAAGGGAATGTGTACCAGGACTCAGAATAACTGCATGTTCACATCATCAGATAACCTTATATTTTAAAATTTTCTTTCCTGAAGGACCTTCAGGAAACAGGTCTGGGTAGGAATGACTGGCAATCAATAACCCGAATAACAGACTTAGCAGCAGCAAATGCTAGTGATTACAGAAGGGGAAAAGGAAAATCTTTACATTTTGTCTGAGCTCTAGAGGCCACAAAGAATAATCTGAGATGTTTTACAAAAATGAAATTTGTAGCAAGATACACTTCTCCTTGGAACACTTCTTTGTTTATTCTGCCAGCTCAATGAGAACTTTAATGTTTAAAGCATACCCGGAAGACCTAGCAAGAAGTTTACAAAACTGAGTGGCTCAGTAAATAGTCACAAGACCAACAGAAGTTGCATTTCTGCAACAAATGGGTAAACCAAGGACTTCATATGTGTAAGAGCAGTGTAGCAGGATGACCTGTTACTCTGGTGACGTTTTCCAGCAAGGTGGGGTGGAAGGAGTCTTCCTGAGCATTCTCCCTCTGTCACATGGGCTGCAGTGCTCCAGAGCTTTTGGCCTCTGCAGCACATGGAGGTGCAGCCCTCACCACCAGGTGAAGCCTGAGTGTGCTGTCCATGCCTCAGCTTCCTCTGTTATTTGTGGTTCTTTTAACCTAAAAAAGAGGCATACTTGTAAACCTCAGGGTCAATTTCCCTTGCATTGCTCCACCTCAACCAAATGCCCCCATGCAAAAACAATTCCACGTTTCCTACCCCTGCCAATGCCTGTTAATGGTTTGCAAGGTTTATACAGTCATCTACAGATATGTTGGCTTCTCTTTTTCTGGCTTGGGTAGCTTTCCACCCTTAATTTTTGCCCTTTACAGACATGAAAGCAGACTGGCTTTCCTAGGCAAGATCTGCATTTGGTCTTGCACTGTTCTGCTGCACTAACACTAATGCCTTGACAGGTAGAGCAGCTGTGTGTTTTCTCATGATATATGCACTGAAAATCTTGATAAAACATTCACTGAAGTGTTCCAAAATCCAAATATTTTCTGACATCTTTCATAGGAGCAGTCATACCTAGTTTACTTAATTCCCTGCAATCACAGTGTTTCAGTAGATCCTGCAATTCAAGTTGCAGTATTTTAACTAAACTATACTGTGCAGGCTTTCAAAATATGGCATTTCAAAATGAAGGATTATTTCAAGGGGTTTTTCCCACTAAGTGCCAAGCATTACCAACTGATATTACCTTAAAATGGCCATAGGGCAGCAATAAATCCAGACCGTTACTTTTACTCTAATAATGTGTTACATTGATACCAAGTAAATGACTGGTAAATGGCATTGTCTTTCTTCATCTTCAGTACAGGATGTGGCAGTTGCCTCTGCATTCCTGCCAGTGGAAGGTTCATTGTCCCACAGAGAAGAGAAGAGTGACCTGTGAGGTGCAGAGCTGTCCATCACCCTTGGATATTTCAGAGTTTTGCCAACAGGTGTCGGTAGAAACCCCATAATTCATGTCTTGGTTTCCTTCTTGGCTGCTGAACTCAGCCACACCTGACATAGCTGCATGAGAGAACATATTGTGCTTAGGTTTGTCCTTGACTCTTTGCCACCGAAAGCCATCGTGGTTCTTCCTGCAGCACAGTTCCTGACAGAAAAATGGCCTTTTAGGGAAGAGGGGAGGAGCAGTACTGTGGGGTTAGGTCTCAGGTGCTCTTGGCACCCACTTGTCGGGTTGTTTTCTTCAATAAGCCAAGCAGCTAATAGTTGCTACAAAGTTACTTACTGCAGAAGCAAATCAGTCTCAAAAGCAAAACAGAACAATGGCAAAAAGCAAATGGCATAAAAGCACATGGCATAAAAAGCAAGTGGCAAAAGCACCATCTCTCCCTAATGCATGTTCTTATATAGAAACTTCCTAACAAGCTAAAACACGAGCTCAGACCACTACTTCTTAACCTATTAGAATTCTAGTTTCTTAGCATGCCAGGCTACGTATAAACTACGTACATAGCCTGTCTTGTTCTAACTGGAAAATGTAAGCAATATTCTTAACTATAACTCTATTATGTCTGAAACTAGGTTCTTGGAGCCTCCTTGGAAACACTAGTATCTTGGACTATGTTTTTCAACCTTCACTAGAACATGTACTACTTCTCTGGCATCCGAGACCTTTATTCACTAAAAGCACTTAAAACTTATTCCACTTACTTACTTACTCATTCCATCTACTTACTTACTTGCTCACTCATGCTAAAACCTAAACTTTCACCTCTGCCTTATGTGTGAGTGCCTTAACATACTTCAATCCATCCAAAGGTTTTAATTCAATCCCTGCACTCTGATTTCTCTCTGAAGAATTCAGAGAGACTCCTGACTTACTGACTCCAAGACAGTACAATCATGGCACAGTCCCATAGCCATCTACAGAGCACAGAGAGGATTAGGTGGCTCTGCTCTGCCCACACAGTTCTCTAGCAAGGAGCTATCAGGAATTAATCAGCAGGATCTAATGCAACATCTTGCCTTCCTCCAGGTCTGGGCATTTGTCTTGAGTTGTAATCTGAAGCAGAGAATCCTCTCCTGACGGCAGATGCTTTTCAAATAGCTCACCAGAACTGACTTGAAGGTTTAAGTGCTTGCAGGAGGGTGCCCTCTTCTTAATTAATAGGCCAGCTGTTCAAATTCTTGTTACTAGGCAGCTAAATATAGAAATCAGCAAGATGCCTTTGAAGTTTTATTTTAAATGACTTGGTCTTTTGGCCCCATGAATCATCCATTTTTTTCTGTACTGTGGCATGGCTCCAAGAAGTGATCCCAGCACAGCCATTAAGAATAGCTGAGGTACTTTGGGCAGGATTACAGCCAAAGCTGTACGTGCGTTCCAAAGTTACTCAGGGTCAGGAATCAGTGCCAGAAACTGCAGTCAGCCCACCTTGAACATTTATCATGTCCCAACGGCGAGATCACCCAGACTCGGAAGGTCATGAAGCATTGAATCATTTGGAAATTCACCTGTTCTTCCCATGGTTAGGTACCTTTGCACTATGTCCTTGTTTTGCTACTTTTCCTCTTGTTCCTGGGTCATCTCAAGCTGGCTAGGAGCTCACAGGGCTCAATAGAGTAGTCTGAAATCCATGCTTTGTTCCTTGACACCAGCCCTAAAATTAGGAATTTGAGCTCTGAGTAAAGCAAAAGAAGCCACTTGGTAACTCTAGCAAACAACCAAAAGGAGCTCTGATAGCAAAATAACTTTTTACATTTTTTTTCCTCATGCAGTTTGTGTCAGCAGGAGCAGATCACAGCTCCCATGCTCTCCTAAGTGAGGCATTCCAGCATGAAGGCACCTGAACTCCCAAGCCCATTTATATGCCTATCTGTGACAGCAGCAGATATTAACAGCAAATCAGTCAAGCAGAGAGAATAAATAAATCCTGTGTTATTCTGTATAATATTTTACTGGCTCACTGATTGTGGAGAAATAACCCCTTTCTGACCGGCTAGGGGATGGTTTGATGTCCTGTGGCAAGTGCAAGAAGTAGCCGTGCTTAGGACTGAAGGTCATACTTAAAGAAGGCATTAAGTCATGTGTCAGAAGCATCCAGGTAAACTATGCCCCACCTGCCTACATGGTCAGTAGCTCTTATGAGCAGTTTTACCATAGACCTTTAAAACCTTTCCACACACACACAAAAAAGTCATAACTGGTTGCCTTGATGTTCTTAATCAGATCCCTCTCAGTGTTTTTGTGTAAAAACATTATGAGAGCAGTTTATGAGTTTCCTTCCCTCCTTAGCATTCCATTCCTGCTAAGACCTTTCACCTTTAATAAATCTTTGCTTCTCAGGGTTTTACTGTGTACCAGTTACCTCTTAAAAGCTTGTGGGGTCTTCTTGACCAAGGCATGCATTCCTATTAGATATTATCTCAGAGAAAAACTCTTGAGAATTCTGAATATATGCACCTTGATCTTTCCTGTTTTAATTCATGTTAGTCACCTAACAGCATCTCTCAAGGTTATCAGAGCAAAAAATGGAATCTGCAGCACGGTTTCAAGGGTTTGGAGGAAAATAATAAAGTAGTATGATAAGGGGAAAAGGTTTTGTGCAGTCCAAGACCTCTGCATACTGAATGTGTAAAAGTTTGCAGCCTGCTATAAAGGAATCTCAATGGGCTTTTAGAGGATAATATTTACAGGACAGTTACTTAATGTTCTAAAAGTCCATTGAAGAAGTAGGTGAGATATTCTTATAAATTAACCAAATGCTTCAGATAAATATGAAATATAGCCACTTCAGCATTTTCCAGATATGGAATTGGTGACTGGTTCTCCAGTAGATATAATTTATTTGATTTAGTTACATTTTAATATTTTTGCTTCTCTCTTTTTTTTTTTTTTTTAGTCACACAGGGCTTTTGCTTTTTTCTCTGTACTGTGCTACAATTAATGACTTTTTTGAGCCATTGAAGACTAAACTGGAATTCCTTCAATTATGCAACAGCATCAATTTATGAATGAGTACCCAGCAGGTTTTGAAAGGCCATCTTCCTCCTTGGCCAAGGTGATGATATTGCAAAAAGCCTCAGCATTCTGCACATCTGTTCATCTTCCTCTCTGATGTGCTCTATCTGGAGTACAAATGCAGATCAAGGTTACAGCAAGAAAGAAGTAAATGTATCCAGACAGAAGGAAAAGAAAATCTTGCAGTAGTCACCAAGGTCTCTTTTACAGCATAGAGAGCCACACAACATTGGGGATGCTCTCCTGCAAAACGTAGCTTTTTGTAAAGGCTCTGATTCCAGCTGATGTTTTGGCATAACGTAATTTGTATTATTTGGAAACACAGTTTTAGTTGTTCAGTTTCGTTGGCTAATACAGGATGTGTTAACCTGATTGCTTTCCTATTCCTTCTGTCTGATGTCTGCATGTCCTGAATTTTGATATTAAAATACAGAGAAATGCTGCTGATTCACTCATCAGATCAGCCCCTCAGGCAGTGATTTCTAAGCTTCCTTCCAGCAATGTCTCCTATGCAGTCACTTGTGGAATACACTCATCTTTGCAAGGACCCAGCACATTCAGAATGACTTCAAACAGAACAAACCATTGGATGTGGTTTTTTCTGTCTTTGGAGACAGAACTTTCTATCTTACACCAGAAGTTTATTACAGTCTTGACCAGAGGTGTAGAACTTTAAAGATAGTACACCAGCCTGATCAGAAATGCAAACTGTTGTGCACATCCGATAGCAAACACACAAATTGCCTTGGAGTCGAATATGGCCCACACTAGCCACAAGAGGACAGGCCATTACTTCTTGTGATACAGTTGCTGTAGTACATCCATTAAAAAGTAAAACTATTTCTGATGCAGGGATAAGTTGCCTCCAGAAGGAAACCACCACAATGTGAACCTCAGCCAGCTGACTGGAAGCAACTCATTCCAGCTACCGGGAGTATAAGAGCTCCTGTGCTGTACCTTGGCAGCTTTCACCACAATCCGGCTTTTATCACAGCCCGCTACACTGCAGTGTCTGCCTGAGAGGGGAAATGCTGTCTCCTGCAGCCCTGGGGAAAACCTGATCCATCTTGTGGAATGAAGGGGCTTGCACAGGAGATCTCATGTCTGCTTGCCACCTGGCATGTGCACTGTGAGTTCAGTGAAGGCTGTGGCCTAATACTCGATCCGATCTGTTTGGTCTTAGTTTTTTGTGCTGAAAGGAGCAAATAACAGAACTGACTTCCCTGAACCTGTGTTTGGAGACAGCACTGAGTCATGAGCAAATGTTTTGAGAAGGGAAATTTTTCCCTCAGAGCCCTGAGGTAAGCAGGGTAAAAAAAAAAAAAAGGAAAAATAAAAGAAAATGAGGCAAAAGATGCAAAGAAACAGTCATGGCTGGAAAATAAGTCTGTGCACTGCAGTAAAAACCACTTCATTTTTATTCATCCAAGGCAATTGCATTTCTGCCTAGCAGAGAGACACAGCCAAGATTTCTGTCCATTCGCACTGCCTGTTGTAGTTCCACTTACAGACCACTATTTGCCACCATAACAGAAAACCAGTCTTTGACAAATAGTGTTACTATGGGTGCTTCAGGAAACATGGACGCTATGGCAAACAATGCTGGCAGGACTCCTGAAGACACAGTGTGCCCTCTGTTCCCTCTGCTTTCACTAGGCTATTCACCCTGGAACTTCTTCCAGCTTTCCCTTGCTTGGGTGATGAACTGGGCAGATGGCATGTGGGGGCATTTGGATGAAGAGTTTCACATTTGTTAGGAGCAGCCTTGTTTCCTTTCCTTGAGCTGGTACTTCACTCAAGCTGAATGCTTCTAATGTTAGCTCAGCCACCATATGGGTGGGAAGCATGGAGTCTTCCTGCCAGGACCTGGAGGAACATGCCTTAGGTGGCTCATGTGTTCCCTTTGGCACCTGCTCTGTGGGACCCTCCACAGCCATGAAGCTCTCTTCCACCGCTGTCCCCACATTCTCCTGCTTTCACACACCGTGTCTCCATCTGCCTCGCTCCACTTCTGCTCCTATGGCCCATCCACAGCCACACTTTAGCTCCAGCTCAGTGGTAAACCCCCAGGATTTTCAGCCAAGAGAAATCAAGGGTTAGCCTTTGCATTCCCAGCAGAGCTGTGTGCAGGGTCAGAGAAATACCAAACTGGACCTTGTGGTTCAAATTCAATAGTCATGAATTTTGTGTAATATTAAAGGAAATGGCAGCCTCTGTCCAGCACACCTTTCCAGCCTCCCAGCTGAAATGCAAGTTTCTAAATTTGATGCCAGCTCATAGTTTCCCTTTTCAAGTTTTTACCTCCTTTAATAGTCATCTTCTCTGATTAGATAGTGGTCCATAGCGTCACTGTGTGAGATGTAGATAGCTCAGTGGTACAGCATATGCCGATTTACCTAGGCCTGTGTTTTATTTGGCTCCTAATGGCAGGAGCCCAACTCATCAGCATGCAGAGCTCTATTTACAGTATTCATGACCTGGATTTTTTATCTCACTTGGAGCCACATTCTGTAAGTTAAGATGACCCTTAAAATGGTCTGTATTGAAAAGATAGCACCATAAATCAAAATATTTTTGCATATTATTAGCTTGATTAAACAACCTTAAAGAAGTTAATGACTTAATGAAGGAGCAGTATGCAGAACATCAGTAGTGATGCTGATATAGCTCATAAGCATGAATTATTTGTGAATGGGAATTGTGCTAAATACCTGATAAGAATAGGCAGAATGTTGTGGACTGAGTGCTCAGGTGTTCCCTTTTGCCAGTGCCATTTCATTTGTAGAGCACTTGCTATTGTTGGTGCAGTCTTCTGGTACCTGGGCAGATAAGAAGTCTCCATACTCAGCTGTAGAGCTCTGTCCACTACCTAATCTTTTCCTCTGCATCATTTCTAGAGATGTAGGATAGTATGGGGACTTTTTTGGGGAAGCAGAAACCAAGAATTACTGGAGAAATACTCCATCCAGCATAGGACTTGGTTGTCCTTAAGATCTACAGGAAGTCCTGAAAAATTTCCTCCTCTATGGTCTGGGCTGAAGTCAAGAACAAAAGTCTAAGACATTTTGCAGCATTTCAGCAGTATTTTGTGTACTGATAGCTGCTTTGGCAGGTAAACATCCCTGGGAGAGTAACAGATAATGAGGAGTGGCAAGAGAGATGATCATTGATCAATGGGGCTAAATTAATTGGAGGAATCAGCCTCATATACTGAATTACATGTGATGTGCATTTATGTGGAAAGTCTGTTTTTTCAAGTCCACCAGCTTAATATGCAATTGGAGGTGTGCCACAGCAAGGAAGAGGAATATTATTTTTCTTTCTATAATCTACTTTAAAATGTATCTTAAATGATGAGTCTGAACTTTAGGTTTTGTTTTCCTTTTTAATGGGAAGAACTCCATGCTCTTGTCTTAATGTACTAATTAATTCATCCTGTTGAACTTTGTATGTTTTGAAAAACATCACTGTTGTACTGGAAGAGATTCAATCCTTTCAAAGGAGAGACTACAAAAAATTGCTTTCATCTTCCTCACATCACTGTAGAGACTAATAAATGTTGATATTGCACAGACCAAAGTGCACCTGGTGCAGTTCCCTTTCTTGGTGGTGCTGGGCTCAAGGTGTGTACTGGCAATAGCAGCTCTGTAGCACCTTCTCCACCCCCCAAATGATATTTTTAAATTAGGAGAAACTTGCAAGAACCCTTTAAAATATTTTAATGCATAGTTGGATTAACTTTCCTTTTACAAGACACTGAAAAAAAAGAGCCATGAAGAAGAGGCTCCAGTGCCACAGAAGCAAGTTTTCATAGGAATTATGACTTTTATCTCAGTCCCTCCTGTATGGAATAACAAGCTCTCCCCTACAGCAAAAAGTGGGAAACCCAAACTCATATGCTTCCTCCAGTAGGGACTTCTAGGACGCATATGAATTGAATTTTTAAGCTTCTCTGCAGAGAAGCAAGAGCTTTTATTAACTGTCTCTCACTTCTTGCTTCCCCAAAGAAAATAATTTTCTTACTACACTCTACTTGAAAGTGCTTTGGTATTGTAGCTTGAATGATGCATCCAAAATTCAGGTTTTGATTGTTTTTCTTTTTAGTAGGAAAAACTCCATGCTTTTGTCTTAATAGACTAATCTGTCTGCACATATAACTGCAGAGCTGGACTTGCAGGTTACCCAATTAACCTCCTCTGTTGATGTGGGCTAAGTGGTGGATATTGTCTGCCTGGATTTTTCAAAGGCTTTCAGTGCAGTTTTCCACAGCTGCCTCCTGCAGTGAGCCATGTGGTGGGTGGGGAACCCTCTGACGAGCTGCACACAGAGCAGGGTGGGAAAGAGCTTCTTTTCAGACTGGCAGCCTGGCACACATGGGGTTCCCCCAGGGATCAATACTGGACCCAACAGTGTTTAATATCTTCAAAAGTGATCTGGAAGATGGGATCAAGTGTATTCTGATGAAGTCTGACAATGAAATCAAACTGAGAGGGGAGGCGGACACTTCCAGAGAGCCACACTGCAGGAGGACCTGCATAGGCTGAAAGAGTGGCCTGGTAAGAACCTAATGAAGTTCAACAAGGACAAGAGTAAGATACTCTCTTTTTAAAAGTAGTCATATGGAAAACACAAGAGATAATGGGTAAAAGTCACTCCTGGGGAGATTCAAATTGGTCATTAACGTTTTTCATGATGAGAACAATCAACCATTGGAATAATCCCCCCAGGAAAGCAGTGGATTCCCCAGCATTGGACACATTTAAGATCCAGCTGAAGAGGGTGCTGGCCTGTCTTGTCTAGATTGTGCTTTTGCCAAGAAAATTTGGATCAGATGATCCTTGAAGTCCCTTCCAACCTGGTATTTTATGATATCTTTATGAAGATACTGCTGTTTTCCTGGAGCTGAAACAGTTCATGAATCTTCAGCTTTAAGGAGTAACTAAGGAACAGCCCCCAGTATTTTCTCTCCCTCCCTCCAGGCCCTCCTAAAGCTCTAACAGCTGACTGCATCAGTTTTGCCAGCTTTCCTCCTCAGTCTTAAAGTTTATAACTGGAAATGGCATCACCTCTAGGGTAAGGACAGACTCCACAAGATATTGAAGGAGAGAACAGAATTAATGGAAAACCTTTTAAAAGCCTCAAGGCTTTAAACTCTGGCAGCATTGCTCCATGGGTACCATAAAAAAGCTGAGCAGTTGTTTGTATAAACAACATGCAATCTTTGCATATGACTTTGACTCGTTTTTCCTTAGCCAACTCTCAAATTAGCATTGCCAGAATCTCACAAGCCTTCCTTCTCTAGTGTCTCACAAGCCTTGAGCATCACTAGACTCCAGTTTTCTTTGACTTCAGCTTCTTAAGTGTACTTCATATACTTTTCTTGTTTTGTTTTCAAGAAAGTAAGTTTCTCTGTAGCTGCTCAGCACAGATTTCCCTTCCCCCAGCCCAATAGTTTAGGCTGTATCCTTTAAGCAGATCACATCTCTAATGAAAAAATTTTGGAGGTTTCTAAGGCTAGTTTTCTAAGGCCAACTGCTTGTGCTAGACTACAGCACCTGTGTTGCTTCCTGCTGTGTCCTGTGTTAGACTCTTGCATACTAAGGCAAAGACAGTTGTTTAGTTCACACTCTGTAATGCAGACCAGACCTGTGAGTCTGGTTCCTCCTTCCCTTCCTCAGCACCTTACCTTAGTGTCCAAAGTCTGTATTAGAAGCAGCTGAATAATGGTGATGGCCTTAGGCAGAGGACTCAGGTGTAACATCCCCCCTTGTCTGTCTGTGATTGAGTTGAGTTTGACTCTTTGCAGGCTCCTTCATAAAGCTGGGGCAATTGTTTTCATCTGCTCTGTTTTTTGAGTCTGCCCTCCAACCTGGCTTTAGAATTAGTTGGCTGTAGAATTAGTGTCTCACAAACAGTGCACATTCTCCTCTGCTGTGTTTTTCTTCAGCTCCCCATCTCTTCAGAGCAGTAAATCACAGCATTTCTTTTTCTGGGAGTCCTCAGTAAAAAGCAATTGGATTTGTTCAGATCTGTCTTACCTGGACAAGGACTTTTACATGTATTTTCTTGATTTTCCAGCTCTCTGGGAACATGAGAATATCTGTACTGGGCCTTATGAAAATGTACTTAGTCTAATATCCCGTTTTCAATAGTAGCCACAATGTGGAGGATCCACTTGAACAAATGGCCTATAGAGCCAGCAAAGGCAAAAGAAGACACTATCAGGAGTCTGTGAACCTGGCCATTTTAAATTATCCCTCTTCATGTATCCTCGCAGTCTTACCTCTTTTAGTAGCAGCACTGAGGATGCATTCTTGCTCATTTCCTTTAGCATCTCGCCATGGTCAATGAGTTTGTCCTTGAGCTACTGAGCCAGTGTACTTCCAAAAGCTGTCTGTAATGAGTTCCAGAGGTTACCTGGGAATAACCTCCACATCTCCAAACTGAAGGTCCAGCCTCTGTAAATGTCTTCTTATAAAGGCAGATGCTTACTCACTTTTTACTAAACCTTTTCCAGCTTTACTCCCTTTCTTTAGATGCAGTGAACAGGACTGTAGACAGTACTTAGGATCATTGTGTGTGTGGTTGTGCAAAGTCTTTTTAGGGCCAAAAGTCTTGTTCTTTCATGATGATTCCCCACATTTTGTTGGCTAAATGTGCAGCAGTCAGTGAAAAACAGCTTCAGTGAGCTGTCAGTGGTAACTCCAAAACCCCTCTTGAGTTATAACTGCAGGTTCTAAGTTCAGCATCATGTACATGTAGGGTTAGATTATTTTTCCCCACAAAATGCATAACATATTTTCTGAACCTGAAGCTCATCTATCACCACTTCCACCACACAAACACACATTTTTACGAGTTCTTTGTCATCAGGTGAGTATTTTGCTGCTGGAAAGATTCCAACTGCCTCCACCATTGTGGAGATTTCAGTGTTCCTTTTCCAGGGAATTGATGAAGACATTGAAAATGACGGATCTCAAGACTGGTTCTTTGGTGAGCCTTTCAGTAGTTCAGTTCCTAAGAAGTCGCCATTAAGCCAACCATTTGCTTTCTATCCTTTAAATCCAAAGAAGGAGATTTTCTTCAGGACACCCTTGAATACCTTCCACATGGAACAGGTGAATGAGGCTGACTGGATCTCCTGTATTCATGTGCTTATTGACGCCCCCACAGATGTCCAGAAGGCTGGATTGGAGATTTTCCATTATGGAAGCTTTATAGGTTCTTTCCCAGCTGATTGTGTTCATCCCATGCTCTGAGAACCTATTTTGTAAAGCAGAGTCCTTCTTACCGGGGGTGGTAGGGAGGGTCACAAATCTATGATTCCCAGAACCTCCTCTGAGCTGTACTTTGGGATGGGACTGACCCTGGCAGACAGCACTGTGTACGTGCTGCTGTGGTGTTGCAGCATTGCTGGCCAAACTATGGGATAAGTTACACAGCTACATTTCCACTGTGTGGGTAGCAGATGTCTCCCCATCATCTTCATCAGCAAAAAGGAAAGAAAAGATTTAATTGGGCTTCTCTGCCATGACTTTTTTCTTCCGAATGTCCTTTCTATACCTTGGTCATCCAACCATCTCACATTTCCTACTGCTTCAAGCCTTTGAGTACTTACATAACATGCTTGCTGTCAGCATAAGCATCCATTTCAAAGTGCTTCTCTAGTTCTTATTTTACCCTCTTAATTTCCTGTTTACAGTTGACCCAAATTGCTTTCTTGTTCTCATTTGAGCACTACCATTTTTAAGTATTGACTTCTGTTAACATATAGTGCATCCATTCTTTACAGATTATTCCTGTCTCCTGGTCTTAACAGGCATAAATCCCTCCTTTCTACCCAAAGACTCGTCCACCTACTGGCACTCAGGACCTCTACTTTTGCCCATGGTTTCTCACAAGAAGCTAGAAGAATTCTGAAAAAGTCAGGATAGAGGTCTTGGACTACAGTCTCGTTCTTAACAGCAGACCTTATCCTAAGCATACCAACTTACCCTTCCCTACCATTTGGTGCCAGCATTCCTGCACACCTGGGGTCTCATTCTGGTACCCTTAAGTGCCCTCCTTAGGCATCAAACTTCACTGCCTTGGTCCCCAGCAAGCAAGTGTCCATGCTGCCCTCTCAGCCACCACAAACCCAACTGCTTGTTTTCAGGCAGAAGCCCACTACCACCACCTTATTCTTCCTGTTCTTGAAGATTCCCTTTACCAACAGATTGTATTTGGTGCAAGAGGACACTAATGTGAGCTGGAAACCAAATCTCATCAGTAACAACAGTGCTTTCCTTCCACCCGGACACTGGTCTTCCTGAAAAAATCCTGACCAGACCAGAGGTGTGCAGGAGGGTGAAAAGAGAGCATCTTTATCTGTCCTACAATTAACAGCCAGTACAGACCACCCATGGTCTTTCACATCCAGGTGAAGAGAGCTGGCTCTCTTCAAATATAGGCTCTGTGCAGGCTTTCTGCTTTGGATGGAAACACAGTGGTGATTCTCTCCACTGTTACATTTTCCTAACCTGCACAGCTCAATAGCACCTGGGGCCTACCCCAGAGGAGGTTTTATTTCACTGACACAGTACATAAAAAGTACTCTCTGACTGATACTTTAGTGAATGCTTTTATCATTGTCCTTGAATCCTGGTCTTTCAGAGGAGTCTTGGCAGGAGTTTTGGGGATTTTTTAATGCAACTATAGATTTTAGAAATGTTAATCTGGCAAATAAAACAAGGAATAATAGAAAACGGGTTTCATAATCAGACCATGCAATGAAAATATGTTCTTGCACTTTGCAAGTGTTTTAATAGTATGGAACTTTTTATTTTCCTTTCTTTAAAGAATTCTGATAACAAAGCAATTGATCCTCTCTGTGCATTCATCACCATGGTACCAAAGTGCCTTACAGAGAAATAAGGCAGGTGATTGGCAGTCTTTTCCTTGATACTTTCAACAGAAGTGGCCCTTGAAGGACTTTGACAGCCTGCCTGTGTCAACTTATTAGCATTATTAGTATTACGTTGGCATATATGCACCAATGAAACAAACCCAAGGATTTCTAAGCTGCCTGGATGCCACTGTAACAGATGGCTGAGAATAGGAAAGTAGCCCAGGAAGCATTTCTGCATGCATTAGTGCTGCTAGCTGAAACAAACCTGAAAGTGTCTGTTCACCCTGAAGACATTATCAGATGCTTTAGTGGATGGAACAATCATTGATAATGTGGCCAAGTTAGTGAAGCACTAAATTATTGGCAGTTTCAGAGATAGGTTTGTACTGGTTTGAAAGCAAGACCAGTGAGAGGCTCCAAGTCAGTAATACAATTTTGATAGGAAAAAAGAGAAAAAATGAAATACATGCAATAATACAAAATAAAACCACTGACAGAGTCAGAATACAAACTGGCACCCTGTCAATCAGGGGGTTGGTGCAGTCCTGATTAAATGGTGGCTGCAGTCCTCCTGGATGACAGATGTGGTTCTGTTGAAGCAGTGCTCCTGTAGAAGGTGCAGTTTTCCTCTGAAGGTCCAGCGATGATGTGGAAAAGCCTGTCTTTCTCTTCTGGAATCAAGGGGGAAAGGCTGCCTTGGTGTTTCCAAGTCTCTGTTTTTATTAAGGTAGGAAAGGCATGGCTCCTCCCCGTGGCTGGATCATCTCCCAATGGGATGATGTAATCTTATCAGTCAGGCAGTGGGGCTTAATGGCCCTTTAACAGAAGATATCTCCCACAGAGATAAGGATCAGCCCTTCTCTGGTTTCAACAGATGGTGATAGAATACATTTTGAATTGTAAGCCAGGACAAGGTTACAAATGCTTTGAGTTGAGCTTGTTACTTACCGAAGAGATTGGCATGGACCTATTGCAGTCTCCCTGAGACTCCCCATCACCCCTGAGGGAGCAAGTTCCTTTGGACTGACAGACAGGACACTTAGCTACATGTGAAAGTACACATTTACATAAATGAAATTCAGTAACAACAGGCCAGAAATGGAGCCTCCAACAACAGATAGGAACACTTTTTCTCAAAAACCTTTCTAGAACTTTTCTAGTTCTCTTTCTGCTTTACCACATCTCCCCACCTTCCACCCACCTCCCCTGCCAGGTTTTCCACCCCAGTGGCTTCTGGGGTGCTGTGCAATCAGTACACAGAATTCATGTAATTCTTCCCATTCTACTAATTCTACTAGGTTGATGGCAAATACATGTAACAAACACATTCAAAGAGAAAATTCTGTAATTTATTTTCTGAAAGAAGAACACTTTCTTTCTGCTTTGTGCTCATCTGGCTGAAGGTGGACCTTGAGTTTATAAGTATTTTTATTTATCATTGTTCTCTCCTTTCCACCCTACAGCTGTTTCTTTCCTCCCAGAAGCCAAAGTGTGGATTAAGTGCCACAAGGTTAAATCTAAGGACAGTTCAGTTTCCAGAAGGTAGAAACAGTTTAGTTTCCAGAAGAAGGTGGATATACTGCTCTGGTGGAAACAACAATTAGATAAGAAATATGCACGTGTTCATCTGCAAGGTACCTTTCTTTAGTTAAGTAAGCAGACTCAAGGGAGCAAATACTGTGGATAAAGTTAAGCAACTAATCTGCTATGAAACATGGTGAGAAAATAATTAGAAAAACAGAAAAGCATCATCTTAAATTTTCAGAGGACTCTTTAAAACCTTGACAACATGTCAGGGAGTGTGTGGTATATACTACAGATAGCTCAGTAGCATCTCACAAACGTGTCCTAAGGTTTCATTTTTCTACATGCCATTTTGCAACAGCTGGCATGTTGGGTTTTTTCTTTTTTTCTCCCTAACTAATACAAAATTCTTGAGTGGGTTGGCTGTGGATTCCCATCTTTCTAAGCAGAAAGCATCCAATTCTACTTTTTTTCCCACATTTTGAAGAGCTAGACGTGAGACACAATGGGGAACTGAGCTGAGAGAATTAATTTCTGCATCTGATGGGGATCTGAGTTACAGGGAATCTGGGTGGTGCTGTGCAGAGATGAACATCTTCAATATCCCTTCATTAAATGCTGCTTCTCCTTTTGTGAAAGAAAACCATAGATTCATGGACACAGAATTTACTCTGGATCTCAGGACACTGAGATCCATTCTCCCAATGCCTACCAACAGAGGTTGGCACAGAAGCTAGGCAGAAGAACAATGAGAAATTGGACAGGTTTCTATCAGAATTCCTAACAAGTTCCAGTGAAATAATCTGCAGAAATTATTTCTATCTGAAAGAACAGACAAATCTGATAAAATCATGTCTGTCTCTGAGCACACCTAGCTGGACTTGTTTATGGTCTAGTGGCTCTTAATTGTCTCCCATCCTTGCCACTATCTTGCACATAACAGCTTATCTCCTCCTTTTAATAATTTGTCAATAATTTTGTAGTTCTTCTTTCAGCTCTGTGGGCACTGGGCAAATGATGGAAATAAAACTGGATATCCCAACCTTAGCTGAATAAAGACTTACAAGGAAAAGAGAAGATAGTCAATTGGCTTCAGTGAGGACATAGAAGTTTGGCACTACTTCAGGTAGAGCAATTGCAAAAAGCAGCATTCCAGATCCCAAGGAAGAAGTCACAAATACGTTAACTGATCCAAAATACTAAGGAATGAAACTAATACTTGGAAAGGGTGGGATGGGGAGAAGAAGGGAGCCTGCTCCAATACCCAAACTAGATGAATTCTGGCAAGTGCTAATTCTTCTAAAGAAGAATTTTAAAAGGTCAATGAACATCACAGAAATGTAAGCTTCTTGGTTACTAAGAAACAGAGCTCAGTGATTCAGAGCCATTTCTTGAACCAATCCTTGCTTTATACAATCCCTCCAATGCAGGTATTAGAATAGTGATTCAGTCTGTCTGACACAGACTATCAAGGTCTGTACTTATCCCCGTTCCTCTCCATCTCCTTAATTTCCTTCTCTGAAGCAATGTTATTTGTGAATCCTGGATTGGATCCCAGCCAGGAATATCTGAAAATGCAGTCTCATATTGCCTAAATCCATAAAGAGGAAACTATTCAGACAACTGATGCACCTTCAGGGCAGAACATTAAATTGATCCTTTGGCAAGGAACACTATGTGTAACTTTACACAGCAGTTCCCATAAATGCTACTAAGATTATCAGCCAAAGCATAGATTATCTTGAGCTGTGGTTGTCTTTCAGGAGCAGCTATGAAAACAGTTTGTACTGTGTGCAGGTACTTGTCTATATGTTCCTGCCCACCACTCCAAAATCTGGGCCTTAAGAAGAGCTGGTGACAATGCTCATCAGGTATAGCCAAGGTGACTGCTTTACTGGAGCATGGCAAATCACCCAGTGGAAATGGCACTATTGGGTAGTCAGAAGGAAATGGCTCAGATATTCTTCTGCCATAATTAAGTGGAAGGGAAGTAACTGTTGCTTCCTTATGTCACCCATGATTTTCTTCAAAGTGTCGAAGGATCTCAGGGTAAGTTGTGTGAGGTCTTTCCAGGGCAGACAGAGCCTTGATGTCCATCTTGCCTTTTCTCAGCCAAGGGAGTGGCTTCCACGGGAACACTTTATACATTCCAGCTCCCCCTTTTCAGTCCCTAGAGGTTTTCAGTCAGCTTGCATCTCTGGGACAGCACTATATGCAGCTGTGTGTATGTGTAGAGTTGCATATGTATTCCCACACACATTCCAGGTCTGAGTTACAGTTTGAACTACAGACAAAACTAGGCCATTTTCTGAGTTTCCATCATTCTGCAGAAAGTTACTGTTCCCAAACCATTTTGCTTGGAATTTAAATGTAGTGTATACAAGCTATGGAAAGAGAATTTTCCATATTTTTTTAAAATAGTATTAAAAAATAGCATATATTATTAGAACCTTTTCCTGAAAACCCTTCTGGCTGCCACTGTGCATAATTTCATGGAATTAGAGTTTTCCTCTCTGAGAAACATAAACAAAACTCCTCAGGTTTTTCAGCATAATACTTCTGACCCTCTATTCTAATGCACATTTTTACCTCTTGGCCCCTCTTTGATAGCAGGTTACCTGTTACGTGATAGAGTAGCCTTAAGAAATCCACTCTGATGAAACATTCTTTGTGATCAGGATAAGTTAAGTGTTTGTTTTAATTCTGGATGCGGGGTACATTTTTGTATATGCTTGGCTATTTTTTCGCTTAAAGTTATTTATTTTTTGCTTTTAAGTTATTTACCAGGCAGCAATGACACGCAATGTCATCATCCATAACAACATCTGCTGGTATTGAAATACTCCTCTCAGCAAATGCTTCCAAATTGGAATATGGTGGCATAGCTTTGGTGAAATTCTTAAGACTCAATGAGTTGAGAAGGCAGTTAAATGGGTTTCCTCAGTTCATGGGCATCTCTCTCATGTGCATCACTCTACCCCAAGAGATGTAGGGATTTGGATCATATTCAGCATGGCAACTGACGTTTCTGTGATCAGGAATCTAGCTGGCACATTACAAAATCTTTCAATACAGGCTTTTGGTTTTGAGTGGGATGGTGATATCTGCATTTTCAAATTCCTGCTGGCATTTGAAATCAGGAATAACATCACTCTGAAATTCCCCCTCCAGAGAGCTACCAGATTTCTCCACAAGTACAGCATGAAGGATGAGGATGCCTCTCCTATTAAGACTGATTCATCCTTCCTTAACATAAGGCTCTGAAGGAGTTAAATCCTCAGTCTAATAAAGATTGTGGTCTTGCCAATCTTTTCTTATTTTTTTCTTTTTTTTTAAGGTGCCAGACATAAAAATAAAGAACACATCAGCACACTTCCTTAGAAGCTCAGCTTCCTGATTAAGAATAAATGCAGGATATACAGTGTCTTTCATGCTGAAATGCCTTCCCTTCTAGAATAACATGAGTACAATTAGCCATTAGCAAGATCTCCACACACACATAGGACTGAGATCAGGAAATAATAGAAACAGCCACATACTGCTAAAATATGGAGAGGAAGAAAACCACAAAATAAGAGCCAACTGTTGTGTTAGTATTGTCCTGATACTGCTCCATGTCTGTCTAGTCAGGCTAAGAAGAGAGAATGAGTGATCATGTTGTAAAATGCCCAGCAGGAGCTATAGTGCAGTGTGCTTGTAGTCTTTATCACTGTGTAGTGGTGATGGCTGATTCTGGAATGCTGCATTTCACCAGTTTAGTCCGGGGTACCCATATGTCACTACTTTTTAGAAGTACCTCAAACATACATAAATTAGAATTATTTCAGTGACAGGAAATTCTTTAATCATTTTGATGCCCAAATACTAAAAATACCAGTTACAAACCTGAGCACTCAAGTGTGAAAATGAATTTGAAAGTCCCCTACAGTTGGTGCTGCTTGGGGCCATCTCAGTGTACAGGAACCTGTTCTGGTTTTTTTCTTTTCTGATTTCTTTTCCCCTGCAACTTTTTCCTTATTGGGCATGGGAAGGAGTTCTGTTGGATTGATAACTGCAGCATGTACACGACTACCTCATTCTACTCTCTGCATCTTTACACCTGTGGTGTATAGAGAACCTGGCTGCTACCACATTTAAGGCATTCTTCAGTGCTTAGGGTTAGCTTGGGGTTACCTGAATCTGGTGCTTTGAGGAAAGTCTTCTCTATGTACTTTTTACTTTCAAGGGAATTGCAATGTTTTCCATTTCAATGCATTGTACAAATAATTATTGTATCTTTCAGCAGTACTTGCAGATGTTTCTGACACCCTAGTGAGGAGATAGGTTCTATGGTGTCAAGGCTAAAGTGGGTAGATACATGTTGGATTTGTGACTCTGGAGGTAGCATCGTACTTTGGACTGAGTATTGTAAAAGTATTGTAAAAGGTAAGATACAGATTGATGTCCAGAACATCACATGAAGCATCCACTCTGCCTATTTCAGGTTCAAAGTGGATAGTTTCAGAGGAGTTCCTGATATACAAATAAATACTGTCCCTTCCTGAACAACAAAGAAACATCTCCACACATACTTCAGGGTATTTTTAAAATCAGGATTTAATTTTATTGTTTGCGTTTTAGTGTTACAGATGGTTCTTATGCCTGATGCTTTTTTCTTCTCCCACTGATTCTAATTTCCTCAAAACTGAAAGAAATCATATAACTCTCTCCATGATCATGCTGCAATGATGTTGTCATAATTATTTCTATCTTCTCTTATACAAGCTGTATTAAACAGTGGCTATTATAAGACTTTTCAATTTAGACTTAATTGGCAATCTGAAGCCTACCATTTTTTTTTTTGCCATTCATCATAACTTTTAAGTGTACTCTGCCTAAATTCTGGATCCAGTGAATCAGGAACAGAGTATAGCTCTAGGAAAAGAAAGAAGCCTAAGGAGGAAAGTAAAACATGTAGGTAGAACCTGCTTGAGATCCAGCTATGTTCCTATGTTGAGGCAAGGACGGAAAGTTTGTTCCCCAGTAATAAATTGCAATGCTCCATTCTAAAAAAATTCTCTGGTGGACAGATGAACTAAAGTCATATTGTCAATGTTTGGGAGAGTCTATGGCATGTATCGAGAGTGGACACAGAAACACGTTGCTGAGCAGGACCTAGAGCAACTGTATGTTCTCAATGTGTCTTTTCTTTCTGCTTGCCTTGCTGAATAGGATTATCTGTTTTCACGTCCTAGTTACACTCAAGAGAGAGTATTTGTATGAGCTAGAAAGGCTGTGTACAGGCTAGTAGTGCCATGCCAATACTCACGAGAAAAAGCATCAAGCAGGATACCAATTCCTCTTTGAAATATCTTTTTCTGAACTGGCTTGAGCCTTTTTTTTTTGCTTCAGAATTGCCCTTTCTTTGCTTTTCTGTCTCATTCCAGAAATGCTGTGCTTCCCATGCTAGGTCCTACTTGGATCACAAGCCTCTGTTTGTTGATTTTCATTCTGATGCTCTCCCCATAAAATTAAATGCAGAGCTCAAGGCCACTGTGTAAAGCAATCATGTTTACATCTTGAATGGGCACATCTTCTTTAAATGTTCATGATATTGTATAAACATGCAGAGCACTATAATTGCCTGCCTCTCTCCTACCTCCCAAGATCAATACATACCAGACTAGAGAAAGATACAGTTTTTATAAAATTTATAGTTATAACTGAAATTTATCTCAATATCTTAGTTGTCCTGATCTCTGCTTGGCTTATTTAATTGATCCTAATATCAGCTCTCTTTGAGGATTTCTGAAATATATATATTAAAAAATACGTATTTTTTTATTGTTTCAGTGTATGACCTCAAGGCTCAGACCCTTATTTACAGAATCTTTATTTCCTTTTTTTGGGGAAGCAGATTTTGCATCAATTTGCTCAAAACCTGAAAGCAGCATCAAGGATTAGAGAAATCTAAAATTCATCATCTTCGGCTCCTCAAGTGTGAATTTAATATGAGAGAAAACTGACAGTATTATTGCTGCCAGGGTATATGGCTCTGAAACCACTCAGCAGGGCCAGAATGAATTTGGTTTATATCTGAAAAGGATGCCTGTTGACAAAAATGCATCAGCCCATTTCTCAAGGGAAAATCAAAACCATTCTTTTCCAGGATTCACATACAGAGCTTTGGAAAACATTTATTTTACAAACAAAACCAGGCATATTACTTCCTCTCTGTGCTGCACTCATCAACTCAGTATTCTAATAGATTTAAAAAGAGGCACCAATAAAACCATGGTTTGACCAGAGCAAATTATTTATAATGAATGCTTACAAATAGATTAATTTAGTCTCATTCCTCTCAAAGTGACTGGTTTCCCTATGGGAGTGTTTCACCCATTGCTAACCATGAAAAAGCCACTTTTGAGGACAATTTTGAGTGGTCACCTCCATCAGAGGTCACATCCAGAGAGAGTTGTCCATTATACTGCTTCCTACTTCCTCCTATTGCTCTTGGAGTAGTTGCAGGAAAGTACTTGAGATTTTATTATCTGAACTATGGGATCAGTTATAATTAATGTGAAATTTTTTGTTTCCTGGCAGGATGATGCTACATCTTGGGATGTGGGTAAACTGATCATGATGATGGTCTCTCCCTTTGGGTGAGGAAAACTTGGAGGAAAAGCTGAGGAAGCCACACATGCTTTTATTTCTTCAGTAAATTGTGGCCATTTAAAGCCAGGTAGCAGAGAGAGCTGCAGATCTTAAACTAATAATATTGATTTTCCTTTCTGGGACACACAGCCCCTCTACAAAACATTGCTCTGAGAAAAATATCAGACATCTGCTAAGCTGTGCTTAACAAAAGTATTTGTGTTGCTCTTCGACTGAATTAAGCAGGGTGACATATAGCAAATAAATAGGAATAGTCATATGATTTATTAATTTTCACCATCACTACAGTTATTCTTCTAACCTTACATACTGATATTAAAGCGCTTTAGCAGAGGCTCTAACATTGTCTCTAAAGCTTTTAGAAGTTACTCGTGTACATTTCAGAGAGCATGTTTACATACTGAGTTTTTAGACAGATACACAGATATAGACTCCTGTCCCTGCTTCCCTAGATAAAAGTCTTTTTTGCATTTTAAAGAAACTGAATGGGGAAAAAACGGTAATAAAAGAGGACTCAATTTCTTTCTCCATTTCAGGAACCATGGTCAGGATCTAATGAGCTGTAATATAAGGAAGGATAACTACTGATCAAAGCAGCTGCAAAATTACATGTAAGCCAGGGAACACAGTTTCAAGAACTGATATCTTTCATCTTTTATCATCTCTGGATAAGGTGAGGAGTATCCAGAAGGGCACACTCTCAAAAGTGTACCCTCAGC
Organism: Toxostoma redivivum; assembly: GCA_013397375.1. Classification (NCBI taxonomy): domain Eukaryota; kingdom Metazoa; phylum Chordata; class Aves; order Passeriformes; family Mimidae; genus Toxostoma; species Toxostoma redivivum. The sequence goes on from VXBI01007740.1 coordinate 606,641, forward strand.
CAGTTTGCTGATGATACAGACTGGGAAGAGTGACTGACACACCCAGAGGGCTGTGTTGCCATCCAGAGTCATCTGGGCAGGCTGGAGAAATGGGCTGATGGGTACATCATGAAGTTCAACAAGGGGAATTATAAAGCCCCAGCACCAATATATGCTGAGAGATGCCCAGGTGTACAGATGTTTTGCAGAACAGGACCTGGGTCAAACACAAGCCAGCAGTGTGTCCTTGCCACTGGGGCAGCTAGTGGTATCCTGGGCTGCATCAGGAAAAGTGCTGCCAGCAGATCCAGGGAAGTGATCAACGCCTCTGCTTAGCACTGGGAAGGCCTTGCCTTGTGTGTTCTGTCCAGGTCTGGGGATCCTCAGTACAAGAGGCCCTAAGACATACTGGGGAGAATCTAACGAAGGGCCACAAATATGACAGGGGGACTGGATTATCCCTCTTCCCTCTATAAGGAAAAGATGAGAGAGCTATGGCTGTTCAGCCTGGAAAAGAGAAAGCTCAGGGGAATTTTATCAATGTGTAACTACTCAAAGGGAGGATGCAAAGAGGACAGAGCCTGGCTGTCTTCATTGGTGCCCAGTGAGAGAACCAGAGGCAATGGGCATATACCCAAATACAGGAGGTTCCCTCTGAACATCAAGAAACTCTTTTTCACTATGAAGGTGACCAAGCATTGGCACAGAATGTCCAGGAGGGTTGTGGAGTCTCCATCCTTGGAAATACTCAAAACTATTGTCTAGACATAGTCCTGGGTAACCAATCAGCTCTGGGTGTTGCTTGCTTGAGCAGCAGGGATTTGACCAAAGGACCAGCACATGACCCTTCCAACCTCAGCCATTCAGTGAGAATCACAGGCCAGGCTGACATAGTTAGGATTCCAAAACAGTCCCTTGGTTTCCATTTCATTTGAGCAAGTGATTTCTGCTTGAGGGCCCATTGAGGGAGGCAGAATGGGAGGGAGGAGGAGATCTAAGACCACAGGAACATCTATGTGTTCTAGTCACTAAATCACCTGGTTCTTGGAGTGAGAATGAAAAGTGTAGGAGCCTGTGAGAGGTCAAAATTACTGCCAGCAGGTCCAAAGGGAGACAGAAAGAACTGGATAGAGCCTGTCCACAAGGACTACTGAGAAATATTTTCTCATGTGAGTAGTTTCATGAGATCAGATGCCACTTCTCTACACCTTCCCAAACAGCACTGTCTGAATGCTTGAGTAATCTCCTGGAGCTCTCTGCCTTCAGACTGACCATTTCTTCACCATAAAGACTACAAAAGCATATTAAAGGAAGAAGCAAGTGCCAGAGAAAAGACTTGTGGGTCATGCTGTAGAAGCAGCACTAGAGAAGGTGGCAGCAGGTCATAGAACTTAAACACAAGATGAGGGAGATACAAGATATTTTTTATTAAAAAGCCCCCAGTGTTTGCCCAGGCAAATCCTTCGTACTCATCTGAAACCATTTGTAACAACAGATTTCAAAGGGTCAGTGGTACAGGGGTTTAAAGAAAAAGATCCTGCAAACATATGAGAAGACCTTTTTTCAGTGAGATGATTAAGAGGATTAAATTGAGGAGAAAAAGAGGGTATTTTAGGTTTGCTACAGATTTTTCACTGCTTTGCACCGTTTTCTGCTCAGATTTGGCTTAGGTACTTGATTTGATCTTCATTACCATACTAATTTCCAGTTATCCTACAACTGGGAGAAAACTTCCCAAGTGAAAGTCTTATGAATGCAGAGTGCAGACCAAGCTTATCTCAGTCCTTGCTGCCTGTGTAAAATACTGCCAGGCCAGAATGGTAGCTTTTAAATCCAAGTCTTTTGATACAAATGTGTCAAATGGGAAGAACTCACCCTTGCACTTTGTCATACCAACATCTATAGTTCAATTAGAACAAAATGTGACAGTAGAACATTCTTCTAACATTAATAACTGTTGTAGCTTGGTGTAACGTGAGATGATATTGCTAGTCATTAACATGAAAGTTCACAAGTCTTTCTCTAACTGGCAGAAGTGAAAGCATTCCAGGTTTTTCAGCCCATGAATTTTGGGAGAGGAATGAAGAGAATTGGAGAAGGCCTATGAACTGCCTTTGGCAATTATAGGATTAAATGAAGACACATGTCTTAGTTCTATATAGATTTTATCAGTGTAAAGAATAGCCCATCAGACTGCATTTTCTCCATTTTCACCAATTTTACACATCTTTTTGCAATTAACACATGGTTCAAAGACTGAAATAAAAAAAAAATTGATATTTTATGTTTATGTCATCTGGCATTCATCCATAATTTCTCCCTGAATTATTCCATGTTGTCTGGGAACAGCATTTGACAACAGCAGTCTTCAAAGGATTAGTCCTGCAGGAGCTGTGTAAAGCAGATCCTGCAGACTCTTACATGGGTAGTTCTGGTTTTGTCAGATTATGATTAACAGGGAGAGCTGATCCAAAACAATTGAAGTAATGTAATGCCTTTTTAATGATTTCATGCTGCTAGGCTGAAATACCTGATTTTGTAGCATAATACCCAAGAGTTGGGTGTCCACCCAACACCACAGGGTCTTCAGCACTCCACCCAGCCATGTTGCACATCTGCAGGAAAACCTCTTCTACTTCTAAGTGACCCTTCCACAAAACTAGTGTCTAAGGATGCAGGAACAATGAAAGATGCAATTTTTCTTATTGTCAGTAACATTGAGATTTTCACTGTATATTAGCTTGGGGAAATTATATATTGATACCAAATCTTGATTATAGCTTTTCTAATAAACTTAGGTTTTTACCAATTATAGTGATCCAGGTGATCTTAAATTCCTAAGCATGTTGAGTCATATTTTTTCTGTCAGTATTAACATAAAGCAGAAAATTAAGCCAAAGAGGACCATTGTTAGAAAAGTATCTACTCATTGAAGTAGTGGCAAAATTTAGCTTTTTTTAAATAAAGATTATTTATACATTATTGAGTATTGTTATAATTATTATAACACCCTATTTCTACAAGCAGGAAAGAATTTCTGGAATGTAAAATTTTGATTTTATGATGGTGGTTTGTTAGTACTTAGCTAAAAGTTATGGCAAATATAAACAGGACCAGTCCTACATCTGCCACATATTGTCACAATTCAAGGTTTATGAAATTACACTGAGTGATATCAGCCTCTGGCAAAGCATTACTGATGTGAATGTCTGCCTCACGTAGTCTGGCATAGCAGCAAAACATTGGGCTGAGGCTCAGTCCAAAGTCCATTGTACAGCTCTGCTGAAATTACTTGCAAGAAATGATAATGTGCAGCTGCACTGTCACTCTTTTGTACATCAGCTTAGCATTGTGAAACAGGGCATTTCCAGGGGATGTACAGAAGTATTTGTGCCATTCTGAGACACATTGCTTAAGCTTAATCTAGATGTACAATGAAGCCAAGGTACAGAACATGCAAAGAGATCCTCCACAGAATAGATGTGGCAAACCTCTGTGTTGTGGGCAAAAGCTGTAGCTCTGGCTACACTGCAGGTACTGCTCTCTGTAGCTGATGGAAGGCTTCCAGCCATACAGACTGTGCTGTCTCATGTGGCAAGCAGTGCTTACATCACCTCACAAAGACTGGTGCTGGCAAGGTGGGGCAGGTATACAAGGTGAGCTCCTCAGGAGTAACCCCATTCCCTATCAGGATGAGCCATGGGTGATATCTTCCCTGACCTGTATGTCTGGTTTCCCTTGCAAAGACCCAGGAGTAAGTCAGGAAGGCAGCTGCAGCATAGAACAGTAACACCTCGATCTGAACAAACACTGAACCAAGAACTGTGAGGCACAAGAGTAAGAAATACAAACAGTGAGATTGAAAAATTAGGGCTAATTTTTAGTAAGACATTTGCCATCAATTGTGCACTTAGGTTTCTTGAAAGGTTGAACAAAAACAACACAAAGGATGTTCTTTCCTTGACAGTCTGGGGTAAATAACAGTAACTCCAGTGCCTCTGCCTGAGGTAAGTTATGCCTCTATTACTCACTGTGCATAAGAGGGTTTAAATTACTTCAGTGAGTGTATTGGGCAGAAGGTTTAAAATCAAACAAAAATAAATACTTCTTTACACACGACTACACTGTGGATTTCAATAATGCTGCTTGGTGTTGGCTTAAGACTACAAGTGGGTTAATGAGAGCCTTGGAAAATCCCTGAGTGCATTAGAAGCTGTCAGCTCTAGAAACCCTTTAAGAGACTTTAAACAGCTCATAAAAATTGGGAAACTGTAACAGAGGCATATACAGGGACTTTGCATTAGTTTATATTTGTCTTGTTTTTATGGTTAGAACATTAAGTTAATGAACCTTTAAGAGTGTCTGAGATGTATTTGTTCACATCTGTGAGTATCAAATCAGACACTTAAAATGGATGTTGAAATGTTACCATAGTCAGTGTCTTACCTGTATATTTTCAGTATGCTTTTTTCCTAGTTTATTATTTAAAAACTCAGTTAAGCAGAATGTCATTTGCCTGAGAGGCATTTAGAATCTTTATTCTCAACCTTACCAGGAAAGATTTCCCACAGATCTGATTTGCAGTACCTTGCTGCAGAGTATCACTGGAATACTGCTTGACCTTCATAGAACCCATTCAAAGCAAACACCCACATTGACTGTGCACCTCAGAAGTCTCTTTGTCTCTCTTTCCAATGTGGGTTGTGACTATTCTCTTCTACATCATGTGTTCTAATTTGTTAAGATTAATGTCATGACCACCACCATCAAAGCCTTTCTAAAGTAAAATAATACAATAGCAATTGCTTTTCCTTTGTCTGCAGCATCTGTTACCCATTATAGAACAAAAGTGGATTATTCTGATATAATCTATTCTCAAACACTCACACACAAAATTACATTGTTTTTTACTCTCTGTGTGTTATCCTCCAGGTAGTCCACTAGTTAATTGTTCCATTACTTCTGTTTCCAGAAACAGAAGCTTTGCTGATTGGTTGCATTTTCTTCCTGTCTTTTTAAAACTCTCGAAATGTTTACTCTTCCCATTGGATTAAATGCCACCTATTATCCATAAATTGTCAAAAGTGATGTTTAATAGCGCTGAAATTTCATCAGCCAGTTGAAGATGTGTCCTAGGTTATAAAGGTGCCGTCCTTGCCTTGGCACTGACCACTCCATTAACCAAGCTAATTAACAGTAATAAGTCAATCAGCTGTCTGGTGATGGAGAAGGTCTGTGGAGCCACACTGAGTTTCATTTTTTCATAGACTGATGCATACCAAACAGAGGGTACTTTGGAAATGCCACCATTGCACCTTTGCTTTTTTTAACTTTCAAAATGTGCACTCTGCTGTTCTGATCATCTGTGCTCTGTGCAAACATCTGTAGTTCCAAGTGATTCTTCCCATATGGTGAAAGTTCTGGAAATTGACAGGCTAATTTGTACAACCAGAATGTACTCATATAAATAAGATTACACTAGGATCTTGGGGGCAAGGGGAATTTGCAATGCCATATGTGTTAATTTCTGTGCCAGATAAAATTATTTTAATCCACTGCAATTGTGTGTGCCTTGTCCAGGAAAATGATACTCTTGATAAATTATTCTCTCTGTGCATTTCTGAACTTCTCAGACAATGAGAATGCTTGTGTGCACTTGAACAAAATCTCATCTATTGAGCTAGTCTCCATCCTTGCTTGCTTGATTACTTAGAATGCCACAAAAAAAAAGGCTCTTGTAGTGTTTGCTCCCTAAAAACATTTGCCAAAGAGGATAATGCCAATTTCAAAATTGGAATGATTTTTGGTATATTTTTTGGTGGAAGACAATCATAGTTTTGTGTCTTTTAAAAAATTTCTGTAGGGAAAGAAAAAGAACAAGACAGACCTGCCAGCTGGCTGCAAACAGTATTTGAGTTATAATAATGAATTGTGAAGGTGCATGCTAGAAATTGTGAGACTGTTTGGACTGAGCATGTTAGATATAGGAGGACAATCCTTTGATTCAAGTTCTCACTGTAAGCCTCCTCCTGATAACTGAGCAGATGTATGCAGATATTTGACTATTACGTTTGACAGGAAAGAGAATTGAAACTGACTACTGAACTCTACAAGTACTGAACATAACATAATTTTGGACACTGTCAGTGTCCTTATTAAAAATCTGAAAGAATTGTTAGTGTAGGATTTGTGATTTATTTTCCATCAAACACACAGGTGAAGAAGTCTTCACAAAGTCAGTTTTGACAGTGAGTATAAAAGCATCTGAAGTGAAGACTGTCAAGATGACAGAAATCCCCTGTAAATCATTGATTTGGACACCTTTCTCTCCAGCTGGACACCTTCAGAAACTCCTCAGCTTGAAAGAATTATTTGGTCAACTTGTTTCCAAACCTTATTTCTTTTTTTCAGTGTAGCTGCAAATACGATAAACTCCAGCAAAGTGAAATGATCTGGCACTTCAGATTAATGTCAACATCTGTGTGAAAATACTTCCCATCATTGGATAGCACTATTAGCTATATCTAGTTTATTTGGGTAGCTGCATTTAGTACTGCAGACTTCTCTTCATTGCAGCTGCAGGCTATTAACCTAGAACATGACCTCTTTTAGTTATTACTTAAGGTAGTAATAGTAGTGATACAGATTACAATGAAGATTCCTTGAGAAAAAGTACAGAAATTAAGCTCTATGTCACTAGAATTTTTCATGTCCTATAGTGATGCCAGTGTATTAATGAAAAAGAAAATAGGGAAAATAATGTGGAAACACTTAGCTAAAGGAATCTCATTTTTCGGATTGACTTCTCTCCTAAGTATCAAAGATTAAAGGAGAAGTGTGTGGGAGCAATAAAAAGAGCAACCTGATGGTAAAATGATTTAGGAAAGCAAATCAAATGCTTAGGGCTCAAGCTGAACACCCCTGCGACTAAGATTTGAACATAAATTTCAGGTGGACTTGACTCAGTATGGAAATAGGCCATGTGAACTTTCTTTGAAAGTTAATTACAGACCGTTGGAGGAGGCAGGACATTTCATCATTTAGACTCTTGACCTTTTCTGGCTTGTTGAGACCTATGCTCCTATGAACATCTGAAGTTACCACAGGCTTCTATTCATTTTCTTGCCTCGGAATTCCCTAGGGATTTTTATGCTGCAGTTTCATGTTTATTCATAACATAGTATCAAATTTGATAAAAATTCAATAATGGCATTTAATTGGACAAGAAAGTATGCATTTTTTTTGTTTGATATCAAAGTTACTAGTGAATGTATATGAGCATGAGAAGATAAAGTATATAAATAGGCAGAAAGATTGGTGAGTTGGACTGCTGAACTCTGTTCCTAGGACCTACAGCTTTAAAGTGCTAATTAAGGTTAGCTGGTAACTTCTCATATGTGCATCAGCTGTGTAACATTGCAAATTTGATATGGTTTGCAAGGGAACATTTCTTATTAAAGATGGCAAAACTCCTTTTCCCTGTGATTCAGAGGACCATGATCCAGACATAAAAAGATAAAAATCACGGAATATTACTTTTTACTTTGGATGAAATAATCTAACTCACCCCGCTCTCTGAATGATTCATTGCAATATCGTCAAGAGAGAGCTGGGAATGCATATTATAAATAAAGGGCAGACTAATTTCAAAAGAGGTGGTGCTATCAGGAGAAGCATCTATGAGAAGAAAATAGATACAGGGATGAAATTTAAGGTAGCATATTCAAATATCTTACTTCAGATTTTAATTAAACACCCAGGTTTATCTTTCAAGTAGTGCTATGCTTCCAGCACTTGGCTAAAAAGAGCTAGGAGGCTCTGGGACATGCAGAATTTGAAAAGTTTACAGCCAGTCATGGAAGCTCTATAAAGGCTGCCCTATTTTACCTGAAGACAGACACAGCCACCCATGCATATTCATGCATTTTAATTCAATAAAAGATAGCAATTAGTTTAAACTATGTGCAATTTCAGGATCCTCCCCTTCCTCTCTTGAGTGTAAAAGGCACATGCTTACCGTAAATGTTAAAAAAAGCCTTTTAGTTAATCCAGAGGCATCCTACAGATTGATTGCTTTGCAAGTATCCCTTATCTACTACAGCAGGTGAAAATAACCAAGAGCCATCTATGGTATAATACTTTCCTCCTGTGCCATGCCTCCATAAATATATAACACAGCCAAGGCAGACCATGGCATCCTTTCAAACCAGTGAGAAAGGGTACCCATTTCTTTAGTGTATGCTGGCTAAAAGCCACTTTCTTTCCTGCAATGAAGAAGGTTGGAAAAAGAGCACTTTTCTAGTTAATTCTGTATCTTCCATACCACAACACGATTTGCAATTTTCCAAATATCTAGGATGGCTTCTTGAGAAGAGATGCCCTGCAGAGTCCTTTTACCCTTGGCAGCACAGCTCTTCAAGATGCCATGCTGCTATTTGTGGCTTCCTACCACAGCTGCACATCAAATATACAAAGCAGCAGCCAGGCACACTTTGGCAGCAGGAATAAAATTATAATATGAGGACTGGAAGAGAAGTTACTTGTTTTTTATTGTTCTGATAAGAAATTAGTAATCAAATGTACAGAAGAAAGTAATTGCTTGCCATTCTAAGCAATTGTTCCAGAAAGAAGAGTTTGTTACCAGGAGAACAAGGGTCAAGTCAACTGATTGTATATTCACGATTAGCAGTAGGCTTAATCTAGGAAAATTTGGAAGTATCCAGGATCTGTTCATCCAATTTAGCATTTTCCATATATCTGCTTCTCCACCATCTCCACCCCAAATGACAGAGGCAGAAGAGGAACTGTGACAAAACAGAAGTGGGAGTGGTAGTGCTTTAGCTCTTGAGAAGTCTAGAGAAAGAGAGGCTGCGATATACTTAAATGCAGTCTGACTTTCCCCCACTCCTGTTTCTGAGGAGATTGATTAAGCTTTTATGTAGTTGCATGCACATTTGGTACCATTTTGAATGCCCTTAGGTTCCTGCCTGATCTCCAGATCTCCAGATGCTACTCTAGAAAGGCATGGATTTCCTACAGGTCCTGTGGCATATCTGCAAGCTCGGTGTGAATGCAATCATAGCTTGCATCCAGAGGACATGGATTTCAGATGAGCACACTTAAAGTTTTCCCTGAAGTGTCTGCCACTGAGGCTGAAGCCACTTCTGCCTCCATGCTGTCCAGTATAACTCAGGGAAGTTATATTTTGCCGTTTTAACATTTGAGGACTATTCAAACTGGTTGCAGCACAATCCTGCAGTCTATCCTTTTCCTGCACCCATTCTTCAAAAGGGTCGCATGTCAATAGCATATGCCTTCATCTCTGCAGGAGATTTTATTCACCTGAGTGTTCAGGTTCAAGTTTGCAGTAAGCTCAGTGGCCTTGCAAACTTAAATGTGAAGCTACATCTGGTAGTGAGAACACTCATCCCTAGCGTGCCTTGCTGTAGCGAGCACACAGTGCAGTGAAGGAAGCAGGTATCCCACGGGTTTGTGCTCAGCCCTTTGTGTACTTGGTGTGCTGGGATGCCAATGAAAGACAGTGATCCTTGACACAGGCCAGCCCTAGGTTTTACTGCACTGTAGGCATTTCTGTGGTTCTCTTTTCTGTCCCTGCCCATCCTACCTTGCTTGCAAAGTATCACAGAGCTATAAATACAGAATCTTTTCTAAAAACTATCCTTCAGTTTGCATAAACCCCTACTCAACACCCTCCTCCAGGAATCACCTCCTAGCAAGGTACAGAAAATCCTGCATTTTCTTTTCTCTAGATTTCAGACCTTGATTAAACACACATGAGCTTCCACCAATCATTTTATTTTCCTTTCCCACAGCAGATAACATGGTCCTGCATTACCTCGCATTTTTGCAAGGGTCTTCAGAGGAAGAAAATGAACTAGAATATCCCTAAATAACCAACTTAGCCAACATCTCAGTCATCTGGCAGGAATCTGGGATCAGTGAGAATGGAGTTTTTACTGTTTCCCCTTTAAGAAGCACAAAAGATGTCACTTCTGGTTTATATAACTTTCTAAAACAAGTCTTCCTGAATTAAGATTATTTAATTAGCAAATACATTGGATTTTTAAAGAACTAGAAGATCCTCCTCAGTGATATAACACCTTGCAAATGTAATCCAATGTGGCCTGTGGTGACTTTTATATTTTTTTCCTACAAATTTATCACAAGAAGGAGAACTTTGGCTCTCAGTACACATGGAAAATCTCATGAAAAAGCATTTTCTTTTTTTTTTTTTTTTTTAATTCTGTTTTGGGAGGGCTGGGGGACGACAAATGAAGAGGACAAGAGATTATTTCACAGAAAAGCACACTCAGGCTGCAACCTTGAAATAATAAAGTCTATCTCCAGCTCTTCTATTGAATCTCACTAATGTTTTGAAACTTTCAGGAAGGAAAGTCTCATATCTGCAGGAGCTGTTCTCTTTTTTAGGAGTTAAATAACAGATAACTGACAACTTCTGCAGGTCACTTCTGACAGAGCTGAAAAACTCTCAGTCCAACCAGAGGAAAATCTGTCAGCTTGCATTTTTTCTGCCACAGTTTCTCAGAAAACACTAGATTAGGTAATTCTGTAAGTTACACTGATTCATCTTAGCTGTGACACGTTCTATGACTGAGACCACACTGGCTGCAACAACTGCTGCTGCCTCAAGGGTGGAGGATTTGGTCTTTTGTTCAAATAACAGGGACTTGTATTTTTAATTTTTAATTGAGACTAATCCCTTGAAGACAAAACAGATCTACCCGTGGTGTGAGAAGTAACCAGAGAATGCTTCTTAAGCCAGGAATTAACATCTCAGACCTGAGTGGATGCCCTTTTCTTTTCACCAAGTAAATAGCAGTAAAGTACGTCAGCAAAGTACCTGAAAAAATTTCATTCTCACTTAATGGGTATCTTGACCTGAGTTTTGACATCATGGTATAAGTATGACAAGCTCCAGTTCCCACCATCACAAAGTCTCTGTTGTGAAGTTCTCACCCTGTCCTGTGTGTACTAAGGAGCTGACCACACCAGGGTTCAGCTCATGGTGGGATCCCTCAGAAGGTGTTCCCATAGAAGAAGCCACATTTCACTGCCTTGCTGCAAACATTGGACAGTTTACAATTTTTTCTAGTCAGACATAAGCTGGAGGCATATTCAATGGACTAAAAGACAACTATAGGGATTTGGGAAGCTGTTACATAATTTTTGATGTCTCACCACTACTTCTCAAGGTTTGATGTTGCCTATACTGTGTATTATAGATGCCTGTACTGCATATTACAGTCATTCTGATGCTTATAGACAAGGAAATACAAAGAATTTTTCCTTTTTTTAAGTAGGTTTTTTTTCTATAAACATATAAAAAAGGATCTGTACATCTGATACTAAAATAAATTCACTTTGGCCTTGTACAGTAGCTTTTGGTCATATAATGCCTAATGGAAAAGCTAATTGACATTCTGTCATTTCTGTTTCAATTAACTGAACTCACTGATGCCGCCCTCTAGAATTCGTGACAGCTGATCTATTTCCAAAATAAACCAAGTCACTAAATTTATTTGCAAACAAAGATTACCTCATTCTGGAATCCATACTAAGCCTTTTTTCCGTCCTCCTCAACTGGTACAAGAGAAAATGTTAAGAAAATGCTTTTAAACATTTAAAGATCAAAAGGGAGACTATATGTCATAGGAAGATCATGGTTGAGAAAAATTAATCATAGGTAGTTTCAAATGTTTTAAAAATAAATCAGCATCTTTGATAAAAACCAACATACTGGCAATTAAGACAGGAATTCCAGCAGAAAATCATGGCAATTATGGATGGTATGATATAATTTCATGAAGAAAAATTTATTATTATTAAAATTCATAAATTTTATATCATCATCCACATAAGCAGCTGAAAGCATGCTGAAATAATTAATGAAAGAAAGGAAAAGAATGCCAACCACCATTTCTTGGACAATGCAAACAAAAACCCTATAGAGATCTGTCAGGGTACCACAGACTCTTGTTCCAGGAGTGCTGAGAGATCTCCAGGTGCGTGATGGTAGGATCAGGGCATCCCTTGGGTACTGAGGCTGCTGGGGCAGCCACAGTCCCAGGGTGAGGCTGGCACTGGCCAGGCATGGTGGGAGATGTGGCTCAGGTCAGGGCCCAACACCAGAGGCTCAGTTTAAAAGCAGCTCTCACAAAAAGGGACTGTGGCTTCCTCAGCATCCCCAGCCACAGGAGGAAGGGGATATTTTCATATTTCCAAAAATTTCCTTGTTTCCTCCATGATGGGGAAATGCACTCAGAGCCTGAACATGTATGGAAGTTTGAGAAACGCCTCAGTCTTTTGCTGGGACTGGATGCTTCTGCCTGTACAGGGACGTATCAGTGTTGAGCAATACTGGATTGGATAGGAAACTAAGTATGCATTTCCAAAAATGCAAGAGAGCAGTGTGAAAATAAAGATTTTCATTGGACAAGAGGTTTCTGCCTGCATGAGATTTGAATTTGTTGATATAACTGTAAAATCTCCTACTGCAGGATGAGTGTGTGTGTTCATAATGAAAATCTGGCACGCTCAGTGAACCAGCAAATAATCCACTGTCACTAGCACAGCTATTAACCATCTGCAGGGATCTTTTAGTGTAATAAAGCTGGACATGGAAATGTGGCAAATGGCCTTATTACGCAGGAGGGCGTTCTATGTTGCATTAAACATGCATAATGTATTTAAAATTAAACATCTGCTTACAGCCAAAATGTCTTATTTTTGTTCACAGGTGATCTCCACCAACCTGAGTTTCATTGTGAAAGGGGTATACACAAGGTATTCAGAAAATAGAATGATGTGTCTGTATTATTATTTAAGTAGATTTAATTTTCTACTATCTCATAAGTATTTTGTTTTGAATGTAATACACTGGCAATTACTCCCTTTGCTCCCTTATTAATATTTTAGGAGTATATCATCTTGTTTTCCTCAGAGGTACAGGAAGCAAGCAGCAAAAAAGAAGTAACTCATCACTGAGCTGTTTTGTTCCTCTATTTATGGTACAGGTCAATGGGTTATGGAAATTTTTTGAGAAAAAAAAAAGAGCGGTGTTCAGCTTTTCAATGTGCAGTAACACAGTGCTTCCATTCCTATAACCCTCAAGTAGTTTGTTACCTGCACACCTTATTCCTGTGTAACCTCTTTGTACATAAAGATTTGCATGAAGTTTTTATCTTGATATATATTTAAAAAAAAAAATCAGCCAAACAATACCCCCTATTCTGTTTATTCCCTGTACATTTCTCCTCCATTAATTTAAACACCTTCCTCGTATTTTTTTTGTTCCCGAATGTTCTACCTACAGCTCATTCTCCTCAAGTAAAAGAATTGGTATGAGTTCCCATTATTTTATTTGGAGGAAAATATTGCACAGTGTGGAGCTGGCATAGTGGAGATGAGAATGTACCTGGAGCAGAGCAGAGGAAAATAGAGGAGCAACAAGTCCTGTTCCCTCAGGGGTTGTACTTCTCCTGCCTGTTCCATTGCCTGCTGGAAATGCAATTAATTTCACTGTCCCACAGTCTTATTACTTTGCTGTTATTTTTATCTGTATCACTGTTCCTTATTATTTCTCTTGTTATGCCTAGATACTTCTGCCAAGATCAAGACTGTACAAATATGGCCTGAATCTGCCAGTAAAATGCCGCATATGATAATGGAAAAGGTAAGAACAAGAATACAGAAAGCAAGCATTATTGTTTCAGTTTTATGTAGAAAATAAGCCAAACTAAGGGAGATGTCCTCGCATCTGGGAATCTAGTGCTGGTTTGAATGTCCCACTGTTCCCAAGAGATGGCAGATGTTACAGCCACAGTCCTCTGGAGGCTGTTGGACACATACATCTCTGGGAGTGTGAAGAGCTGCCTGTGTTTAGGCAACCAGATACCTCTGTTCAGCCCAGTTGAGATCACTTGCTCAAGGTTCTTCAAGAAATGCACAGCAAAGCTGTGCTTCGATATAAATCCTATAAGCTCCACTTCACTGTCTTAATCACAGATAAATTCTTCCTGGTCTCAGCTTCTCTTTTTTTTTCTTTCTCCCAACCACCTACACTACTGCTGTTATGAGCTGAATTCTATCCTTTCTTGCTTTACATTTTTATTCTTTCTGTTTCAATCTTTGATTTTGGCTCCAGTCCTCCTCTTTCTCAGCAGAAGGCTGAACACTGCTTTGGTTGGAGGCTGTGTTACAGAATGTTCTCCACCCCTTCTGCTCTTTTGTTGGCATCTCCTACCAAACAACTCCAATGCTCTCTGAAGCATAGGTTTTGATAGCCTTTGCAATTCTGTTTTAGCCAGTGTGCCAGTAGCTGTTGGTAGACATGCAAAAAGGTGATGTATTAAAAAACTCATGTCTGTGAAATACCCACTCACAACCAGCTCTCCAAGATAATTACATATGTGTGGAAAAAAAATTATTCTGATTCATGTCAGATGTGTTTCCTTTTAAGAGTCATGTTATACATTTATTTTGGGCAAGATTAGGTAGAAAAAATTGACCTTCTTAAAGAACTCTATTATTCTGTACAGTCGCATCTTTCTTTCTTTTTCTGTCACTAAGTAATTCGATTTCTGTGTTGACATTTTTATCTTCTTTTTATAACCTTTCCAAAAGCCACGTCACTTACTGAACTTTTGCTGACAAACAAAAGGAAGAGAAAAAATGCATAAACCCCCACATACAGCAAATGGCAAGGGCATACCGTATTACTCAGATATGGTTGAGTAACTTTTTAGCATTCATTTCTCACTCCACTCCTTTAGTTCCACTGTCTTTTCCTTCTGGTTTTGCTTTAGTTCTCTTCTACCCAGTACTCATCTCTTTGTTCTGACACTTCCTTTTTTTCCCATCATTTTTCGTGATTACCTCTTCTTTCTTTAGAATTAGTCTATTTGATTAGTTCTGTCTTCATTTTTGTTCAGCCTCTCTGGCAACCCCTTCAGGTATTACATTGCTATGAAAAAATTATATGTAAAGAATTTCCTAACTCCACAGCGTCTGCTGTTCATCAAAATGTCTCCATCAATGTGCCATTTTTTTGCTTTACATTATCAAATCTGAATGAATCTGTGTTATTTACCTACTTAACAACCACCTTGTGAACAAATGTAATTTTAGGTTTGGAGCATCTTGTTCTAATGCCAAGCTAAATGGCCACCACGAACTTAGCTAATGTAGAGCTACCAGAAAAACAGATTTTCATGAGAATCAGAATAAGTGACTGATGAGAAAAGTTATAATGATACTTCTTACTCTGCTATGAGAAGTCAACCTCCGAATATGCATTTTTTTAGAGCAATACTGTAAATAGCACTGGTGTTCTTTGTCCTTAATATATCTGTTGCATGGCCTCCATAATAGACGCAGACTCTAGGGGGACTGAAATTGCTTTAACATCACCTTGCCCCAACTGGTTTGAATGTCACTCTCCTGCAATATGGGTCTGATGCTTTTATGTCAACAGCACATTGCTGAGCTAGTCTCCAGCCAGGCTGAAAGGTCGGACTAGGTGTTTGAAATATACTCTGCAAGCCCCTCTGAAGAGCTGAGAGCCACAGGATGCCGTGAGATTGTGGGCCGAGGAGTGCTGCTTTGGTTCTGTGGGCTGCTTCAGTCTTCTGGTAAAATATCCACACTGAGAAAGCCACTACTATCACAACATAACCAGTGAAGGCACTGGCTGAGCTCATCAGGCACTCCCTCATCTTGAGACTACATACCAGTGGCCAATAGGAAGGCGTGTGATTTCATCACACTTTGGATCTAAATGTGGCTATGGAAAAGCATATGGCTTCGCAATTGTTTTTGGTTTGGGGGGTTTTTTGTTTGTTTTTTCGTGTTTATTTTTTGGTTTTTCTGGAGTTTTTTTTAGGCTTTATTTCTCTCTTCCCTGCACAGACTGTTGCTGTCATCTTCACGAGATCAAATGTGCACTGGTGCCATACTTGATGCTGAAATTCACACCTACTTTCCTTCAGCATCCCCAGCCAAACTTTAAAGAATTTCTAACCGCTGACGATTTTTTTAGAAGGTATTTGATCATGATGCTTTTAGCAGATTTAATTTTGAAAATGAGGTGATGTAATGAATTAAGGGAAAACAAAAAAAAAAAAGGAAAAAAAGCCAGCCACAGAAGATTGGGAGAGCTACTGTTTCACACCCAAAGAACAACTGTTGAATGTTCGTTCTGCAGCCTCCTGCAGCCAAACCCCGATAAAGTAGACAGATCTGCGGGTGTCCCCTGAAGGGCCGCACGCCGTGGTTAAGGAGCCCCCTGAGCACTGGGCGCCGGGAGCAGGGCCGGGAGGTGACCACGAGGGAAGGAAAGGCAGTGCCCGGGGGCAGGGCAGGGGCTGCGGCCGCCAGGGTGCGGGGGAAGTCGGTGCTGAGGGAGGGCAGGAACGCCGGGGGGCGGGCGGGAGAGCAGGCAGGGATTTTCGTCCCGGGAAGGAGCAGGGGTTTCGCCCGGCTGGGCAGGCGCCAGAGCGCTGGCGAGGGCGGCGGCGGCGGCGGCTTTGCCGGAGCGGTGCGGGGGCGGCGGTGGCGGTGCCCGGTGCCGGACCCGCGCCTCCCTCTCTCCGTCCCTCNCAGCAGCAGCGAGAGCGGCAGCGGCGGCCACGGCGGCGGGGCCGGCCCCATCTGCAAGATCTGCTTCCAGGGCCCCGAGCAGGTGAGGAGAGGCGCCGGGGGCGGCCGGGCGGGCGGCACCCCGCAAACCTTCGCACCCCCGCGCAGGGACCGAGCCCTGTCCATGGTGCTGATCTCGGCGTCGCTCCCCGGCGGGAATCTCCCTCCCCGGCGCCGCTGTGCCAGCTAGTTGTGGGGAACGCCTGGAGCGAACCTGAGCCGGCGCAGAGCTCTGGAAAAATTCGGGGATTTTGCCGTGTCTGGCTTGCACGCTGGGTGTCCTCTGGCGCTCGCGCTCCCTGCTTCACCTCTGAGGGACTCTACACAGTATGAATTTCTCAGGTTTCTGTTGGACTTTAAAATGAGAAGGTTAGCTTACAGGTAATGCTGAGAAGACCTCCAAGTATCATCTCTGTCGTGACGTTACTGGGCATAATATCAGCAATGGATCTGTAACTAGTATTTTATAGCTTGTCTTGGAGTTGGAAAGAAGAGAATAACCAAATTATATAATACAGAAACTACTGGGGGAAGTGTTTAGTTACATTATTTAAGGTCCTCGTTGACAGCTGGCTAGCTGGACAACAGAGAGCCGTGCTCCAAGAGCAAGGTTCTCCTGGAGTCGTGACGTCACACATTTTTTTCTGAGTGATGACTTCAAACAGCTATTGGAGAAATGCATCCAACCACTTCTGGTAGATTTTGACGTATTTGAAAGGGCTAGTGGTACTGTTGTTTAACACATGGTAATATTTCACTTGTTTCACACGGGTATGTGAACATGTGTACACAGCTTTCTACCTTTTCTCAGTAGAAGCAGCTAGGTATTTTTAAGACAGTTACATTTTTTAATATTTCATAGCCAAAAATACATGCTTTTCCACATAGTGAAATTGACACCATGTCATTGTTACAGACCCTTTAATATTTTGGTGTTAAGTGTACATGTATGTGAAAGATTCCTTTAAAGTTGATGTTTCTGTATTGCCTTTTCAGGGTGAATTGTTAAACCCTTGCCGCTGCGATGGCTCAGTACGATACACGCATCAGCTTTGCCTATTAAAGTGGATAAGTGAAAGAGGGTCATGGACCTGTGAACTCTGCTGTTACAGATACCATGTTATAGCCATTAAAATGAAAAAGCCTTGTCAGGTAATTTGTTCTTTTAAAAAAACCTATGAATTTTCAGTAATTTTTTTATTAAAAAAATTATTCTTAGTTTTACTTCCAAGGTTTTTGGAAAATACAGCAGAAGATCCTATATGCCTCAGCAGCTAGCACTTGCACCCACTTGAAGTTGGTTTATATGACCAGTTGCATATTAAAATGTGTAGTGATTTGGTTCTGTTATGTTCTCCTAGTTTTTGGCTTGCTGTAGAAATGGTCTTTAGAGGTTGGTAAATTCTGTAAGTAGTTAAATCATGCTGAGATGTGACAGAAAACTAGGAACTCCCAGATTCACTTTCTAAACTGTAAACATGTCTTTATTGTTGAAGACTCACTCAAAGGTTGATTTTGTTCTTTCTTCAAGGGGTTAATTTTGTTCTTGGGGTCCAGAGGGGAGAGGCAAAAGAAAGCTTCTGTTGTCTGTGTATTCATCTACTGTAAAAATATAAAAGGAGGTGACTTTTCAGTCTTGGCACAATTCGGAGCAGTAGAACACTCGAAGTTCTGTCCACCAGTAGCTGTTTCAGAAGCTGAAGTGTGCAGTAACATTTGAAGTGTGCAGTAACATTTTCCACACCCCTGTTTCAGCAGCATCAGAACACAAGCTGGAAGTTAGAGCATTGTAGTGGGAGCATGTTCGGGGAGAGGTGGGGGGAAAAACTCAATGCTCCAGCACGTCTCTTATGGAAGCCTTAATACCACTCTGCATATCAGAATTCTTTAGAGGCTTTAAATTCCATCTTGGAAATTGTATTTTATAACATCTGAGGAACACATTTAGTAAGATAATGGTATCTTTTTTTAGATTTGATCCTAAGAGCTCAGAGATGATGGAGCTCTCAAAGGCCAGGGCACTCGGGTCATTTTTCTGTGCCTGTGTTTGATTGAAGTTTTATAGAAAAGACATGGTTGGATGGTAATGGCAGTTGTGTGAATGTGATATGCATTCCTTGGATACAGAATATCTGGAGTATTTGCTTACAGCTGTTCAGATTAGGGGCAAGTACTTACAGAACCAGTGGACTTCAACTTTTTTCCTTTATAAATCCTCAAAGGAAAGGTTTTGGTAAACTTTCTTGGATAGAATCTTTATGTTGTAAAAAAGTAAAGGATTTGTAAAACACCTCAGAAAATGAAGGTGGTAGATTCTGTTTCTACACAGATATAGTTTGGCATGTGGTTTAATCCTTTTGGCTTTTTTTTAACCTTTTAAAAAGTCTTTATTTCTTGCATATCCACTGAATCCCATCCTTTTCCTAGCAAAGATTACAATAGCAATAGTTTGCAATTATAGTATCAGAAAATCGTTGTTAGATACCAAAGATATGACACAGTTGCCTGCAAAGAGGCATCTAGTACTATTTGAGATGTCCTAAGATAGCCAAAATGTGTACACAGAATAGCAGATATGACAGAACTTATGAGGGACTCTGGAACTGCAGATGGAAGCCAAGTGGATCCTAAAGGACATCTGAAAAGTCATTAAAACCTATCTGTAAACAGCAGAATCAAGCCCAAGTCTGAAGAGCTACTATTCAGTTTCTGTGGAAAAGAGAAGCAAAGAAGAGTCAGTAGATGCGACAGTAGTCAGCAAAGTCTGGCAAAGCTTTCAAGGGAAGTAGAAAGAAAGTGAAGAGACAAAAGTTAAATGCCATTCATTGCACTAGTTGTCACCTTATTTTTCTTTTTTTATTTGTTGGGGGGAGGAGGGAAAGAAACCAGATTAATATTTCTTGTTCAATAGCTTAATACTTGATTTATTCTTAACCCTGTCTTTCATTTTTTAGGCAAGTTATTTAAGTCTGTCCTTTCTTTCTTGACAAAATAGCATACAGAAAGATTTCATGAGTTGCAACTCAAATAATAAGTTAGGCATACAATTCTAAGATCAAATTCCTGACACCAAAAAGATCACCTATCTCTTTGAGGGAACACAGTAGTACCTTTCTCAGTCTCCTACACAGAATATTCCTCATATAGTAACAGAATCTAATAGGAAGTCTCAAATTGCAGTCATCTATTTATTTTATAAGGGGAATCGGTCTTAAAATGCTCTCCCTCCCTCCCCCATATTCTTGACTGTACTAATATTGGCCGTTTTTAGCAGCTGTCTTGGCTTAAACTTTTGGACAGGTTCTGAGTCATTTTCTATATCACATAAAAGCTCATTTTAAGGTAACTTTTTGGTTAGTTTTGGCAAAAAGCTAAGGGTGAGACAATTTCAATACAGGAGGAATTTAAAATATCATCAGCTGAAGCAGTGAATGTACTTTTAAGTTCCCCCAAAAGCAGGACTTCTTGCATTAAATTAGATACAATATTTGGACAAGAGTAGTTTACTACTCAGCAACCAGTAGTCTGCCTCAGTCCATCTTCCCAGAGTTGTCTCTACTTGTCAGTCTTTTACTTATTAGAACTTTGTAGGCCATGTCATAGGAGAGAAAATCGGTGCTATTAACAAAAATAGCTTTTTCTCAGGTGAATCCAGATTTACACCAGGTCTATGCAAACCTGTTCTATTTACTCTCAGGTCTATGCAGGTTTACAACAGCTCTTCAGGTTTGCTTTCACCTCATGTATTTAAGGAATGTAGCAATGTGTAGAGACTTAAGAAAGAGGAGATTTTTCTATGTTTTCATTCAGAACATTGGAATAGATGTGAATATTCCATTTAATATCTAACATGTTCTGTGGTTTCTGTTGCTTCATGGAAGGCAAAGTCATCTCCAAGGGGTGCCTCTTCTGGGGCAGCACCTTCAAGAAACAGAATATTTCTATTCTGATAGAAATTCTTCAGTGCCAGTGTTCCAGATTCAGCAGCTACTACATAATTCACTTTTAAGACTCTAATCCTGGAAACATGTAGATTTTATTGTAGGAATAAACCTTAAACCATAAAAAACTCCCAAATTGTCCCATGGGCTAACAGTAGAAGATGAGCACACAAACAGGTTGATGACATTTGATATGAAGTATAACAGAGATTTGGAAATTTTCAGTATCCTTCTTAGGATCATATCAGGAAGACGTATTTAACCTTGCAGTAGTCCATTAATGAAAACACATGTTCATGTTGCTGGACTTGCTCCATTGTCAGGGTGGAATTTGATCCAATAATAGGCAGGGCTATATTAATAACTAGAAAATTCCCTTACTGCCCCTCAAACTATAATGAGGGAAGCTGGAACAAATACTGCTTTAGTCAGGGAGTTTTGGAAGATTTTTTTGAAAGTACTTAAAAAGGAGAGAGAAATTTCAAATGTATGACTTGGAAATTAAACTAATTTAGAATTATATTTGAGATTAACAAAAAGAAAGAAAGTGCAAAACCAAATATTTTCTATTAGTTTGTTACGGTTATAATTTGTACAGATTTCCTTCCTAAAGGAAATGCATTCCTAAAAAAAATATAAATGCATTGTTTTCTTTTTATTGGTGCTATCTAATTTTTAAGCTGTTAGGAGATTAGTTCACTAGACTTGCACTTAAGTAGGAATGTATATTGAAGAATGTCAGTGCTCTTGTAAGATTCAGAAATAATGTTTAAAAGTGGAATAAAATCATGCAAAATTTAAGAATATATACTTTGGTGCTAAAACCTGTCACTTCTATAAGTGAGCAGTAAAGATATTTAGAGAGTAGCTTTTTCTAGACTGTTAGTGTATAGTCTGTCATAAAATAGTGTTATTAGATGTTTAATAAATCCTGTTCATTAAAATATTATATTCTGGTACTTTGGTGGAATGGACCTATTCCAAAACTGTTACAGTCTATGGATGCGCTAATTTAAAACTTAATTGTATGCTAATTCAACACCTTTTCTGATATCAGAAAAATTGCAAAATGTATTTTAAAAAGTAAATGCTTACTTGTTAGGCCTGATTTCTTAAAATAGAAAAAAAATTTAGAATGCTACTTTTCAAAAGGTAAGGTTTCACTTTTTTTGCTAAATTTTGTTAATGTGAAATCCTCATTTATTTGAGAGAGCTCACTGGCATCAACTAGATAAGCATGAGCAAAACTGTAGCAGGCTGCAGGTATGTGAATGCACGTTACATCAAAAAGTGAAAAAGTCAAGTTCTTCAGATACTTCAGTATGGAGGCCAGTGTCAGAAAAAATTGTGTAGTAAATGTTTAGCAAAAGTTTTTGCTAATGACTATTCTCAGCTGGATGACAGCATTAAGTTATTCTAGGCATAACTAAGAAAGGGAAATGGAAAAGGCTGAAATTTCCAATTATGTATTCTAAACTGCACAATGTACTAAGAACAATCTGTTAATGTCTCTTCCTGTACTGAAGATCCAGAAGGATACATTGTGCTATTCCATATGTCAGTGAACAAAAAAGAAAAAAGAGGATTTTTCCAGTATTGGACAATTTACAAAGAAGTTTGAACAAGAGATAAGGGACCAATATATGGTACACTAGCCCTGGTACACTAGCCCTGGTATACTAGCCATTTCTAACTATAATTAGGTTTTTGGCATCTCAAATAGGATGTGCTTTAAGAGGCCTCTTGAAAAGAAAATAATGAGACTTCACAGGCACCCTTTGAATACAAAGGCACTGTGCAAGAGCTGTTGGAAAATAAAATAGTTTGCTGAGACAGGTATCAAGAACTGAATTAATGAGATTCAGTGCCTGAGTAGTCATTAGAAGGTAATTAATATGTCAATAAATGCTTGGAAGGACTTAAAAATCAAATCAAGTCTTTTTAATTTCACATGATGGGGAAGAGAGTCCATCGTAGTGAAGAAAGAAGGCCAGTAATATAGTCAAAGTAGTAGAATAAAAGGAATTGTACAAAAGCAGTTTTGTACTTGCTGAGAAAATTACTTTTGTCATGAGCTTAAAAGATGTGTTACAGTAATTGAGACTATAAGACAACAGCAATGATGAAAAATTCATTTTTTATGTATGAATAGTCTTAGATATGCTGCATAAAAAGAGCATGCAAGTTTTAGCAATATTGAGAATAGGAGGATCCAAATATATATTTAAGTTTAAGATAATTCCTGATAAATTTAAGATCATTCCAAGAACAAATTAATGTATTGGAGCAACAAAACTATACTGCTTGAGGAAGGCTGGGACATGAAAATCCTAGAGATTTTAATGAACCTAACTGAATGGTAAAATCTGTACAAAAAGTGGTAGAAGCAGACTAATGCTTTAGTTTTGACAGGACAAAGAAGTCTGAAACAGAAAACTAGATGTCAGGACGTCAGTCATCAGCATAGATATAGCAGCAGTACTTCTCATGCTCTTTTTTTTTTTTCATTAGCATCTGCTTTTGGCCACTTCTAGGGAGAATTTACTAGACTAGATAAACCTTTTAATCTGATACACTCACAGTCATCTCAGTGATTGCACTGGGTAGATGGTGATTATGATCAGTTCTAAGTAGCATGCTTAATAAGTTTAGAAACAAAAGGATAGCAGAGCTGTTGGAGGGGACAGTTAAGGGTTTCTTCTGTGGTGGGAAGGCCAAAATATATTTTCTGTCTACTTTCTGTTAAAGATCTGAATGTAAATAAGAGACTGAAATAGAGAATTGGGTAAGCAAGTGTCAGTGGTGCAGAGTACAGAGAGTATAAAAGAGAGGATAGTAAAAATTTTGCCACCAACTTAAAAAACAGAAATGCAGAAAATGGAAAGCATCAAAGAGAAAATTCTGATGGGATAATAAATTTCATGTTGTGTTTTCTTTGTTTTCTTGTAATTAATGCATAGAGAGACATGGAAATAAAAGAGTACAGAACTGGCAAATAAAGGCAGCAAAATGGTGTGGAGGCAAAAGTCAGTTTAGCTTGAGAAAAACATTAGGTTGGCCATTCAGATGAGAGAGCACATTTTTCACAGAGCAAGTGAGCAGGCCGCTGATGCACTGCTAGCATACTAGGATCTGAATATTTGGCTGTTAGCATACAGAGCTGAAGGAATGCAAAGCAGACATTACAGTGGAAGGAAAGAACAAAGCTTCAGAAACTCTCGAAAAATTGATATAATTGATAATTAATGACAGGTGAGAAAGAACTGATGGTGGGGATGGAAGAATATCATAAGTACCAATAATCTGAAAGTCATGAAATAATGAAGAATAGTAAGTGAACAAAGGAACTGATTCTGTCATCACAGTGAGAACTGGGTAGGGATAGAGAAGAACTAATAGCAAAAGACTAGATATTGACTACAAATACTGAAGCATATTTGTAAGTTATGAGAAGAAATTAAATTAATCTTAAAAAGTCAGAGCAGACATCAAAGGGGAGCTGAAGCCATCAGGAAGGAATATGGGGGTTTACAGAGAAAGGGAAGGAGTTTAGCAGTTCTGTCAGACTTCTAAGTATATCCTAAGGTAATCAAATAGAATACAAAATTTAAAAAACAGACCATATTTGAAAAAAGGAGTAGTATTAAAAGTATGTGGGTGTGTGCCCCTCATTTGTTACTCTTATTTTCTGTAGCTTCTTAAAAAAGCAATTGCTTTCTGTTTTTATTTTGTGAGATGTGTAGATTGTGCTCAAGGCAGTTTGCTAGAATAGTGCGAAAAAACCAGTGCAATGTAAACTGTGAATGATACTTGGAAATTATTTTTTAATTACAAGTGCCATCCTGATCTAGTGGTAAGACTTATAATATAGATTTAAAGGCTGGCGTAATCTTGGTATATTAAATAGTGGCTTAACTACTTCAAGGAAAAAAAGGTGTACTCCTTCAACCTGAGATTTTCATGGGGCAGAATGACTTGCATAAGATACAGTGCCAGCCTGTTTTTCAGAGGAAATATATCAAATTACAATTATTGTTGGAAATATAAGCATAAATTACACATTTGGAACAGACTTCATTATAAAAAAAAATCCAAAAGTAGAAAAGGGTGTGAATGGGAATCAAGGTTGCTACATATACATAGGTGCTGCCATTTAAAATGCTAAGAATAACAATGCAAGGCTTAAGATATAGTGTCAGACCTGTGTTCAGGAACCTTCATGTTAGGGGTTTTTTGTCATTGTTTGTTTGTGTGTTTTCAATGGCTTGATCTGCTAGAAATTTGTTTAGAGATGAAAGATTTCTGAGTTTTCACAATACAAATGTTTGTCTTTTTGTTGTATGTCAAATCCCCGATTATTCAAGTCTTTAATTCCTATTAACAGAGATTAGTGGAAAAATACTGAAACCAAGAAGTGGTTGTTCCAGCAGGCTTCTTCTATTTCTTAATATGAAAAATTGTTAATACATGATGGTGTACTGCTTTCATACCATGTGTCTGTGATTCTTTACCTTATGCAATTTATCAGTGTAAGTAGCCTGCTTAGAGCACCACATACTGTCAGTATATCCTGACTTCTCTATCAGTCTATGTTAACTCTGAAGTGTCCCTGTAGTTTTATCCACAATCAAATTTTGTCAAAGAAAGTTTCATTAAATTAATTTTGAAATTTACTTTTAATACTTCATGGTTTTGAATGTTGGTCCATTCTCACTGAAGTCTTCAGCACTTCATCCCAATGACTGGCAGTCATGCTAACTTACTTCTTTCTCAATTTGCTGTATTGGGGAGATATCTTCTGCAGCTATTGCACTTGTATTTTTAAATTTTTTGTCCCATGTGTAGATTCAAATTGGATGTTTGATTTTCACTCTGGAGATTCTTTATTATTGCTTCAGCAGTGTGCAGAGAATAGCCCCTGCCTGCTTTCGTACCTACAGTGCAACAGTGAAGGAACACTTCGACCTCACTTCCTTTGAAATGCTTGTCTGAGTCAGAGCACCCTCATTGTGCATTTTGCTTGCATGACTCTTTTGCCATGGGGTTCTTTGCTTCTTATTTTAATTAATTTCAACTTCCCTTTTTACTTACTTTTATTTCTTCATTCCTTTTTCTTTTCCTCCTTTTGTTTACATTTCAGTGAAGCTCATGGAGAATGAGTATTCTCATTTTTGGACACATGCTGTTTCCTTACCCTCTACTCTATTTGTGTGTATGTGTCCCATTTTTGTATATCTTTCTGGCAGCATCTTTCCTCCAGGGCAACATTAAACTTTGCCAGTTCTGTGATGAGCATATTCCCAGTTCAGGAATATACCATACTGTTACCCACACAAACCACATTAGTGGATGGGGCCTATTTCCTAAGTTAAGGCTCATTTTTCTAATTTTTTATGGCCAAAGAAAAGACATAATAAAGTAATTCCTTACTAGTTTCACAAAGTCATGAACCTTGCCATCAAGATGAAATGCTAGCTGGCCTTATGTGTATTTAACTACTCTCCTAACACTGGAAGTATATTATTCCAAACACTAAAAGGATTTTGGAAAAAGCAAATTCCATAAAACTGGCAGCCAGGAAACCGTTGCTGAAGAAAATTGAGGTAAATTTCAGTGTGCCTTCTCTTCCTTCATGGTAAGGAGGCTCCCTCTGCTCCATAGGCAAGAACAGAGAGACAGAGAGTCTACATCTTAATGGAACCCTTTATGTATCTCTCATTGCTTTATCTGAGCAATCTGTAATTTACAGTCTACTAAAGTCTGCAGTTACTCCCAGCATATTATGTTCCTCCTTGAATGACTACAATCCACATCTGTTTCAGGGCTGCTCTTTCATAGGAGGAGAGCAATATGACAAATTTTGCTTGAAGGACTGGGTGTAACAGCTCCCTGAGTCACATTAGAATAAGACAAATAGAATATTGTACACTTACACTTTCAGTCTTTTCCTGTACCCGCAGCAGTGTTCCTCCACATACCACTGTCTTTAGTGACCACAAGAATCACTGTAACCTCAAGTAATTTGATGTCACCTTCCAAAAAGGTATTTGAATGTACAAGATGACTTTAAATCCTCCTGAGGCTTATTAAAAATGGTCACTTCCTTCCACCCACCATTTACAGAGTACTGCATATTATCTTATTGCCTTCTGGATGCTTGCAGCAAATAAAAATTTTATTAATAATGGATGATTTTCTGATATCTGTCAGACTTACAGAAAAGATCTTCATATCCTCCACTACCCAGTATAAACAGAGGGATCTTCAAATACATCTTGTAGAAATGCATTCATGGGTGCATCATCACTCTCTACAACTACCTGAAAGGAAGTTGTAATGAGGTGGGTTTGGCCTCTGCTCCCAAGTAAAGAACAAGCAATAGGACAAGAGGAAATGGCTTCAAGTTGTGCCCAGGGATGTTTTGATTGGAGATTAACAAAAAATTGCCTCATTGAAAGGGTGGTCAGGCATTGAAACAGGCTACCAAGGGAAGAGGTGAAATCACCATGTCTGGAAATGTTCAAAAGGCATGTGGATGTGGCAGTTGGGAATATGGTTTAGTGCTGAATGGAATTATGCTAGGTCAGTGGTTGGACATCTTTAGCAACTTGAAAATTCTATGATCCTATAACCTCTGGGATTTCAAAATTCTCTACTTTAGCCCAGCTTTCTTTTCTATAGCTTTGGTTAAAAATCTAGAAAATAAGTGAAATTGCTGGTTGATCTACAGACATGTGCCTTCTTCAGAGTTTCTCCACTTAGAATTGATGCCATATATTTGACTGTATTCAGAAGTTTGTGGAAAATCTATTCTGCATTCAGTAGGAGGAGCTTATGGCTGTTGGAATTTTAAAAGCTAGTCTTTTCCCTGGGCTTTTCCCTCCTGTTTTTGTAGATGCCACTGATACAATTGCTGTGAACCTAGCCCAGCAATTAAACCTACAAGAGCTAAGGACTTCAGTTTTCTAGTCTAGATTGTTTTAGAATAGAAAGCAGTTTCAGTAGTTTGAGTACTCTCAGATGTCTTGGTAGTCAACATGTGACACTTGTGAGTCTTTGTCTTCATTGTACAACTCTCATTCATCAAGTCCACAAGATAACCTTCAAAATTCTTCCTTCCTTGTTTGGGTTCAGAGATACAGGCTTCCAACCTGTTTACTTAAAAATCATCTAGAATTTCTTCAGTGCTATGTCCTACAATCCTGCATTAGTGTATCTGAAGTGTGGGTAAGAAGTCATGTCTTTGTCTCTTTCTGTTTTCATCACCACTTCTCTGGGCAACCTGTTCCAGTGTCTCACCACTCTCACTGCAAAGAATTTTTTCCTAATATCTAATCTAAGCCTACTCTCTTTTAATTTAAAGTTGCTAAACCTCATCCTATTACTAATAAAGTAAAAATAATTATCCCCAATAAAGGCTTCCTCCCTGTCTTTCCTGTTGTCCCTCTTGTAGGGGAAGAGAGTTTTGTAGAGTATGTTTTATGACAAGAAAAAGAAAATTACTTTAGAAAGCTAACTTTTATTTACAAACTCAAATTCATGCACAAATTTGCATGCCTCCAAAGGAACAGTTACTTTGTACAGCTCATGTTTATTTTCATTACTAAAGGAAAAGCACATTCAGAAAACTTCTGTATGTGCTGGAAGACAGCAGTCCAACTATGCAGACTGTCTGTGGCCATCAGCATCTCTGAAGGATGTTGGTCTGAAGTCTCAGCGACTTAACTTCCTACTAGAGGATTCCACCGCTTGACTTGGTTATCCTGTTGGTTGAGAGTCAGGACTGCTTCATTTTGGGGGACCATAAGCAGGCATTCACGAAGTGCCATTTTAAAAGCTGTTGTATTGGAAAGTTGCTTAGGCTTCTTTTCACAGTCACAAAAAATACCAACCTTTCTTGTTCAACTCCTCATTCCAGGTTCTCTGACTGGAGAAATGATACATTCCTTCAATCTCTCTCTCCCTTAGAATATTCTATGAGTTAAGACCAATACAACAGAAACAGTTCTCTTCAGTACTGCATAGCAAAAAACTGTCTGGTGTCAGTATACTGGCCATTTTAATGATATTTTTTGGTATAGTTTATGGTAGTGATTCATAGTCAGTATTCTGTAATTCAGAGTTGGGTTCTGGATAAGTTAGCCAGGCCTGACTAGGGAAACCTACCTGAAGAAGAGTATTAGGTCCTCTGTTTACTAGATGTCTGAGCCACTTACCTCTTTGAATCCTTTGAGCCACAAGATCTTACACTACTTGTTTCCCAGCCCTGAGACATGTTCCATTAATTCTGTCTGCAGTCACCAGTCTTAGATGCTCTGCACTTTCTCAGCTCACAGGTTTGATGTTTCCCAGAGTCTTATGAGTAAGTGAGAATTCCATCTAAGATGGAGAAACCTTCCCTGCTTTTTCATTAGACATCATCTGTGTAGGGATGAGTCGCCCACAAACTCTGGATATCAAGAAATTTTTTTCTGACTACAGTGGCAGAACCAGGGCCTATTGAAGATCTACTTCCCTGTTTCTGTCCATTCAGAGAGGTGAAAAAGAATCACATGATCATAGAATGGTTTGAGTTGGAAGGGACCTTAAAGACCTTGTAGTTCCAATCCCCCTGCCATGGGCAGGGATGCCATTTGATAGATGAAATTGCTTAGGTTCCCGTCTAACCTGGCCTTCAAACTGTTGCAGTGTTTCACCATCCTCTGAATAAAGAATTTCTTCATTTGATAGTTGAATGTCTTGGTTTAAGAGACAGGTATTTGCCAAGGAGAGGGATGAGCCCCTTTCCCTGTAATCCGCTCCCTTTTAATCACTATAATTTGAAATCAGACGCTTTCAGGCATGAAATATGGGGGTAGGAATAACAGTTCTTTACTAATATATCTAACAAGGNCTACCCCCCACCCCCTTCTGGTGAGACGCAATTAACTTGTAGCCCGGAGTGATTAGCATAAGAATAGTGAAAAATTCCACAGAAAATAAAAGAAATTATTCAACCCCCAACAATGAAGTTGCTTAGGATCCCGTCTAACCTGGCCTTCAACCTGTTGCAGTGTTTCACCATCCTCTGAATAAAGAATTTCTTCATAATTTCTTTCATTTTTTCAAGTTAGAAAGTTATTTCAGGGCTTATATCCTACAGGACCACTAAGGTGTTTTTCTAAGAGTGTCCTAAACTAGTTTGATCAGAGCTCAAGTGTTACTGTTAATATTGGTAAGAAATCCAGAAACAGTGCTGACTGTAAGGCAGAACAATCTTATGAGCTTCTATTCTGAAGACCAATAACTCCATCATATGTAATTAGTGAATGTAAAGAGGAGACTGTTGTCTAGAAACAACAAAAGGTAACTGCGTTTATAGTAATAAATTTAAAAAATGACAATTGCAGAACAGAAAGTGATTCTTCCATTAGTGTGTTTTCCTTATGAACAGCATTTACTTACCTTTCATTCTTTTTGGTGCTTTTGGTATTTGAGAGAAACTGATGGTATTTTTATTTTATGCCTGTCTTTGTACTGCAAGAGATGGTACATAGGTTATGTGTAAGTCATATAAGCACCATTAAGCCAAGAATAATTTATAGCTTGGGAATTTTCAAACACAGTGATATGAATGGATATTACAGTTTTTGGTATTGCAATCATTGCTTCTTGCAGCACTCGGATTGCTGATGCACAGTGTAACAAATCAGACAGCTGGAAATTTTCAAAAGCATTTTGTGCAATTTCATTTAATTACGCCAAGGGATTTCAGACATATGCATGATATGGCTAGAGACAAATACATAGTTTCTGGTATCATGTATACTATAAAGGCAGCTATTCTCGTTTTTTACAGATAGAGTTATAATATTACATGATATGTTCTATCTGAATTGCCACTCTCTGTAATTAAGCCCTACAACTTATATGTTTTTATAAAAATGGAATCTTATAAGTAAGTGAGTGATCAAAACCATGGCTACCCAAACTATTAGAAAAAATTTAGTACTGATTAAAACAACAGCACCTATTAGTGTGTAGTTGTGATTATCTATCAGTACCTGAAAAAACTAATGCAATTGACTGTTAATATTTTGCTGTTTAATATATATTTAAATGACAATTTAGTAATAAAATATTTATTATGAATAATTTTAACATTAATACATTATACTAATTCTTATAAATGTATTATATGTCTTTTTAAAGTCTTCTAGTTATTATTGTTTTATATATCACATAATGTGTGATATATAAAACAATTAATAAATTACTTAATACTTCCACTAGGCCAAATTTTCAAGCAGTATATTATTAACAATATTCATTTGTACAGTCTAAAATTTTATAATTTTGACTAACTTCTCTTTAACTGAAGATTTATTGCTAATTTAATTAACTACAAAATCAATCTAATTGATTTGTTAATCTAAGAAATTACATTCAAATTGACTTATAAAGCAGACTCTGCCAGATTTCATGCAACCCGAAGCCCAGGATTGTCTTCTTCATGATTGCATGCCAGCATATAATAGCTTGGTATTCTTACCATCCTGCCTTCTAACCTTCGTCCAAGATACATATTATTTTACTTTAGGATTAGACAAGGCTACAACTCAAATTCAGGGTACGTTTCTTGACTCTTTTTGTTGCCCTTAAAATCTGAAGTACTCTCTGTTTCACATCTTACAAAGAAACACATGAAATCAGGATTGCTTCTTCTTTCATGAGCATCTTCCAGATTTTCATATGAAAATTCTGATTGCAGTCTGTGAATTAGTTTTTGCTCAGGGCCAAAAGGAGCAGAGGTCAGTATTTGTTCTCAATTGAATTCTGGTGAGGTTGTGTCCTTCACTGCTGAAACACATCATTGACATACAGCAACAGGAAGAAGACTGAACAGGGAAGCTGCATCTTCCTAACTAAAGGTGAGGAGTTGCTTAGTTCCAGAACTATTATTCAACTATTGTGACTAATGTTGCTGCAGGATGCAAGAAAGTCCAGTGACAATACATGGTAATGTTGATTGCATGCCTTTGGATTCATAGAGTGTCTAGAAGCAGATAGTGGGAAGTAGTAATTATGACATACTTTAAACAAAATTATGTTTTACAACTAAACTGTGCATAACCAATCAAATGTGTTTGTGCATCTGCATTCTGAGGGTCCTCTTCCAGTCTTTCAGTGAACTAGAAACTTTGAACTCTGAAATTCCAATTACATGGAACTTTTTTCACTTTCACATAATTTGTATGGTTCTTTTCCATTAAAGCCTTTCCATCCATGGCTTCCTTTACTGAATCCAGAGCCCATTGAAATATGCCAATGTCAGAAATAGTTCCTAACGCTTTCTTTGTACCATACTAAAATAATTTCCCTACTTATCCCTGTGGAGATGATGTGAATAGAGTAATCAATTTCATTTGCTTTCCCTTTGGTTCAGTGAACATCTATGTATTGTATGGGAACTGGAAGGGCTCCAGTAAATTACTTGGAAGAAGTTCTACTATTGGATATCCTAAATAACACAGAAATATCCGTTATTAAAATAGTATCCTTAGAGGTGAAATTTAAAACCTTTCTTTAAGTCAGGTGAGCAATGGGTTTGAGGCAAGTTTCTCATAAGGGAATGGACCAACCATTAAGGTGTAGAATACTCTCAGATAAACTCTCTCTGTTTCCTTTTGCATGGGTTGTAAAAATTATTTAATTATTCATAGAGTCAAAGAGACAGAGTAGCCAGCACTTCCAGAAACTCAAGCTAGCAAATGAAATGTGAGTTTCAGTAAAGGAGCCAGAATTAATACTTGAAAACTTTCAACAGGATAGACAAGAAGGCATCAACAGGATAGACAAGAAGGCATCAACAGAAATTACCAAGAACAGATGATCCCTCTGTATAGTGACTAGTGTCCAGGGTATTTTTGTGGAAGAGGCTTGCTCTGGCCCTCCATGCTGAGCAATTTTTTCCATACATTTGGTGAGTGCATCAATATCATCATGAACTGCACAATCTTAGCCTCATACTCAGCATTTTTTTTTAATTTAAAAGTGGTCAACAGTTTTAGCTAGAATTTACAGACAGTTCTTTTCCCAGGAGAGAAGGAAAAGCAACTGCAGAACCCTTTCTGATATTGTCTATTCATGTTCAAAAAGCAAAATACAGAACTGTGTAGGCAAAAAGTAGTTAACACTCCTAAGTGACTACATGGCATGAAAATTGTTAATACCTCCTTCATATCACTCATTTATGATCTTGCTGAAGTTTACTTCCTTGGTGCAATTATAATGAATGTTTTTTCTCTCAGTGTTCTTCCAGGAATGTGGACTTGACCGTAACAGGACAGTCTATGTCTGAGCTAAGCTTTCAGCTTAATTTTGCAGATCACAGATCATCTTTACATTGCAGAGAGTGCAACAACCATGGCAGGCTTTAATTTCTTCCAGTCATTAATATTTAATTTTCAGATAATGCTATCAAAAGTACAGTAGGTTGTAATGAAATTCAATATTTCTAATACAGCTGCAACAGAAATTGAGCAGTTCCTACTCTTCAGTAGGAATACTATTTGTCCACATAGAATGGTATTTAGTTTTCACCAAATGTACACATCCATGGACTGTGCAAAATACCAATGAGCTAAGCCACTATGCTAAACTTAAGAGTATCACAGGAGTTAAAACTTAGCTTGAGAATAATTTACTTAACCATACATGTTTCTCATTTCCTCCAGGAGCCCTCCTAGACTGTCTCCTCTTTGCTGTATTATATATCAGCAGATATCTGTTCTTGATTGTTGAAGTCCCCCATGAGAACAAGGGCTAGCAAGCATAAGACTTCTCCCAGTTTTCTACAGAATACTTTATCTTCATCGTCCTTGGATGGCCTGTAAGAAACTCCCACCAGGATATCTGCCTTGTCACCTTTTCCCCTGAATCTTTACCCATAAACACACAACTCTATTGGCACCATCATTAAGCTTTAGACAGTCATAACACTCCTAACGTTCAGGGCTACCTTGCCAACTCTCCTTCCTTGACTATCCCTTCTGAAGATTTTGCAGCCATCCATTGCAGCACCCCAGTTGTGCAAATCATCCCACCACGTTTCCATGATGTCACAATTTTCCTGCTGCAATGGCTTCCAGCTCCTCCTGTTTGTTGCCCATGCCACATACATTGGTGTGGATGCACTTCAGCTGGGCTATTGATCCCAGTGCTTTTTTAGGGGGGAGAAGCCCTAATTCTTACATGACCATTCTCAGGTGTTTCTGTGCTACTGTATCAATAACTTATGCCGTTGCTGACACATAGATCTTCATTCCTGCCTCTACTGAGATGACAGACCAAAGGACCTTCGTAGCACTCTTGCTCTTCAACACTGGTGTGCTATTCCCAGGCTGATCTCTAGTGAGCATGGCTTTATCCCTTTTCCCTTCAAGTTTAGTTTAAAGCTCTTTCAGTGAGCTCTGACAACTCCTGTGCAAAGATCCTTTTCCTGCTTTGCAACAGGTTCACTTTGTCACCAGCAGGCTCAACATCATGTAAATTGACCCATGATTAAAAACCACAAAATTCTGCAGGGAGGGACTTGCAGAGATTTGCCTGCCATGCTCGGCAGGAACTTGCCACCATTGTCCCCTGTCATTTAGGTCACTGCATTCTGTTGAACAGAGGATAGGGAATTCTCCATACATGCATTCTGTCTGTCCTTCTGGGCCTGTCCCAGGAAAGGCAGTTGAACTCTTTCTTTACTCCGATATTCCTCAGCCTGCTTGTGTGTTCTTGGAGCTCTGTCAGTAAGCGGAGAAGCTCCTGTGCCCAGGCACACCTCCCAAAGGGATAGTCACTGCTGCTGGCCCCTACTGGCACAAGAGCCGGGCACACTCTGCAGCTTGGCACCATGGTGTCAGCGTATTCCCACTGGAGCTCTGCCAGAGCAGCTGCCTCAGCTGGTCACACAGTCTTGCCTAAATCCTTCCATTTATTGGCCATCAGCAAAAAAAGATATTGATAATTTTTCAGACAAAGAATAACGTAAGACTAATGCGCTTGACATCACAGCTCTGCTTGTGGTCTCAGATCCCAATCTAACATAATTTAAAATATCATAAGGTAAAAGGTTGAACTGTTCTGCTTAGTAAGTAGTAAGATTTTGAGAGGTGAATGTAATAGAATGTGAAGATTTTGTACATTGACTAGGATGTCCAGGCTTCTGGACAGCCAGAAATCCAAGACATGCCCACTGTAGTGTAGATGTTCAATCAGTTGTGTATACGCAGTAAGCCAACACTTCCAGGAACTGTCAACTAAATTGCTTGAGTGGTGCACAGATGGACAGGATCTGCACAGTAAATGTTATGTTTTCAGAATGTCCCAAGTAAAATACTGGTGCAGCCTTCCAAGCTGATGGAGAATTACGTACAGCCCAAACTATCAGTATTGATGAGCTCTCTGCCAGATGAAAAGATAATGGGCATCATGACTCCAGTCACTCTATATGTTAATAATGTTTCAAAATAGGCAGCCATTAATGGTGCACTGCAATTTTTGTGACATTGATTCTTTAAAGAAAATGTCATAAAAATAGAAGCCTATAGCTAAAAATGACATTTCGTGTGTGTGTGTGTGTGTGTGTGTGTGTGTGTACTCCAAACTAAGCATTTTCTGTCCAGCCTGGTCAGTAAGTTAACTATCATTGTATACTGAATCATATAGTCAGCATGTGCTTACTGCAAAACATTTTAGAACACCTAACTATCTAATCACATGGACTACCAACAATATCAAGCAAGGAACAGCTGTTTAAAAAGTGACTTGTTGGATTTAAATCCGTGTGTTTGTTTGCTTCTCTATGACTTTATACGTATGTATGCAAATTGCAAATCCTGTAATTGATAATGAATGACAGTAGGAAATAACTTTTCCATAGGAGAATTGGTTCTAGCAATTAGAGCAATCTAACAAATGGTTTTTGAGGTTGTATATCTGGTATGTCTTCAGGTTAATCATGTTATGTTACAATAGGTCACAGCCAGGCATTATTGTTACTGTTATGTAAAATATTCATTCCAGAATGAGTGAAGGGATTGAGAGGTTTCTGTCAGCAGCGCCATAATAAGCTGTGTTTCTGAGAGAACATCTTTGTCTTAAGGAATTTTGTTGGATTATAAATTGGTACAGTTGAAGCTGATACACATTTGGGTGGCCATTAGGAAATTTCATATGTTCTTTATTGAGAATGTAGGAAAACTTATAGTTTCTTTGCAGACATTTTTAATGCAAAATATTCTAAATAGAAGCACAGTCTGAGTACTTTTTAGATCAATCACTTTTCTGCCATATATTATACAATAATCAATGAGCTTTTACAAGGCATTATTAAAACAAAGACAAGTTAATACTGATTTATGTCAAAGATGACAGACCTTTGAATATTTTATCCATCTTTATGTAAGGACATGCACATAACCGTATTAACTTTATTCTTTAACAATTAGTCCATCAAAGTAAAAATATGTTTCCTTCAACTTCTGAAAGTCTCAACCTCAAATATAAGTTTTCTCATTTCCTTGTATTTGTATTTTTGTTTGACAGAAACATAAGAAGAAAAGAGGAGCAATGTTTCTGGGGTCAGAATTTGAACTCTAGAGTACCATTAATGTAGTACACTCCCAAATTATTTATCAGGGGAAGATCAGTGATAAATAAAAGTTTAAAAGAACCAGCAATAATGAAGTGTCAGTAGAAGTCTAGAAAGTTTTCAAGGGCAGATAGTATTTCATTAAAATCAGAAGCATTAATTATATTTTGTTTAAAACACCATTTTCAAGGGAAGTTTTTGCCATCATTGTAAATTAAAATAAAATGCATTTTTTTCATGGGCAACTGAGATGTTATGGTACATTGTAACAGTGCAGATATGATGGGAAATAATATGAAATGGGATTTTATTTCATAGAAATTTAAATGAGGTTTTAAAAATTATTACATCTGAAATCTACAGTATTATTATAGTTATCTAGATACAAAATATTTCACATTTTCTTTCCATTTCTAGTTATTGAGCAAAAATTACCATCTTTCTCATAGTATTTATTTTTTAGGGTCATGTACTTGACAGAAGCTGACACTAAAATCCTGTCTAGATCTTTTCTAACTTGGCAAAATACTTAACTAAAATAACTGTTACTGATTGTGGAATGTATAGTCAGCAAATGGCAAAAACAAATTAGAAAGTCATAATATTATTTATAATCATGAGCAATTAAGATTTTTAAGGCAAGTTATATGAAGAAAATGAGAAAAACACTGGTGGAAATAATGGATCTAAATCATGACACACTAATAATGTGATCATTCAATTTACAATGTTAAATAATTCAATCTGTTATATTCTGAATGCAATTTCTCAATGTTAACTAGCACTGAATTATTTTTACTATATTATTTTTGTGACCTCATGAGCCATTAAGTAAGCCATTAATTTGAAATTAAAATGTCAAGTGATTATAACATAACAGTGAATACAATAAGGAAAATAACTGTGAGAAATCAAAGAAAGTTTAACTGACTTTTGATGCTATAAAAAGAATCTTACTCTTAGAAAGAGCTTTCTTTTCCTGGGTTTCTTTCAGTTGTATTCTCACATGTGCTAGCCATGCTGTGAGTGAGACTTCACGCACAAGCGAATGGTGTGATCCCAACTCGAGTTCCTCTTCACAAGTCTTGTTATGAAATGCAAAGCAACCAAACCAGTACAGTCCTGTGCAGTTCATCTCATTGTCTAATGACTAATGTTGGCCATGCTTGAGCAAAGGACTGAACATTCCAAGCCTATCCACATGTGAATAACATCATAACTACAATACCATCTTCATTATGTGAAAAATATATTTACCCAGTAACATCTGCTCACTTTTTTATAATTTGTACCCAGACTCAGTCAAATTTATTGGAAAAAAATAATCAAGACACTCATTTCCCAAGATGCAATCTCAGACTGTTACAAATCAAAACATATTGGAGAGGGGCAAGGAGGAGGAAATTTTATTTGGGGTGAGTTAACCATCAGGAACATCCACAGTCTTCTTTCCATTAGCATTAAGGACCAACATAGACAGAAGATGAGGTCCCCAAGCTCATCATGTGTTAGAGCTGAACACCAATCCATCCCACCCCATCATTCCTAGGGTGCTGGTTTCCTATGGCAGACTGCCAACCACAAGGAGGCATGTTAGCAGTTTCATATAAATTTTCAAGGCCACTAAAATGTCTCCGGTCTTACACATACAGTCCTTCCCCACGTATCTGCTATGGAATATCATCAATTATCTTAGCTTACAGATTACAGTAATAGGGAGGAAAATTTCCTAAAATGTTTGTATCTCTTGATTATTGCCAACCTTCATACTGAAGGAGATGGAGGACTAAAATTTCTTTTGTAGAACAAAAACAGTGAATGCAACAAAGGTTAAAGTAGTTGGGTAATAGAAGAAAATATCCAACCCTATTTTGTGTTCTTGGTTTTTTATTATTTTGATGGGGTTTTTGATTTGTTGGTTTGGGGGATTTTTTTGGAACTCTTCTTTGACTTTTAAAGGCAGAAAAGTTAGGAACAGTAACCTCTGGAATGCTTGTGCTTTTTTTCAGTAATTGTAGTAATTTGATAGTGTACTAATATGCTGATTTCATTGAGGCTGAGAGATTCAATTGTTTGCATTCTTGATAAATTGGGAGAAGAGCAAAATAACTAGAATATATTCTTTAGAAGAGGCTAGGAAGAGGGGAGGATCATATCTATGTTTCTTAGAACTTTTCAAGGTCAAGTTTTTCTAGAAATAAAGAATTGGGAAAACCCAACAAAAAGCCCTCACAAAATGGGTGGTAGGAGTGGTTGACACTGAGGAAGAAACACTGGTTTTCAGGCAATACCAGAATAGGGGATAACCTTTGTATCTAGACTGCATGCTACATTATTTATCCCAAATGTTTGGATTGCTTTTCCTTTTGTTCATCACTCTCTTTGCAGACTAACTATGAGCAATCTAAGCTTAAAAAAAATGGAAAAAAAAAGAAAATAAAATCAAAATAAACTGAAGTGAGCTTAGGAACTTCTGAAATTGCACTGTGACAGATCTGCTGTTTATTTCATTTATATAAGTATTTTCAATTTATTGCCAGCTTCTGTGAATTTGGCAGTGTAATATTTTGTGACAGTTTAAGCTTTACTTCATGTAAATGGACTTTGATTTCAGGCATCCCAAAGAAATTTAATACCGGTATCTCACACTGATAAAGAAAGAAGATAGAGATACATAAACAACAGCATTTTTGACAGTTTTCTGCCAAGTTACACTATGTAGCTTCAGCTGAGAAATGAAAAATAATTTTGCTTAACATTACCCTATGGAGTCTAAAGAGTGTTCAATTAATTTCAGTCCTGAACTTCCAATCCTGTATTCTGAGTCATGAAAAGCTCATACCATTCTGTCATGCATCACTTGTTAATGACCTTCTCTGACTTTTATAAAATACTTAACAAAGGAAATGAATATCCGTAGTTGTTTTACCATAAAAAGATAGTTTTTAGTATGAATAGCCCCATTCCAAATCCTCAAGTTCCATGAAAAAGCTAGTATGCATTTAATGAGTTCATTTTAAAAGGATAGTATTTCAAGATAGACAATTTACAAATTGTTATACATCTATCTTTTTGTACTGTTATATTCAGAAGGTTGCAAGAAGAGAAGGAATTGTGCACTAATTGAGCATATTAGGCTGCATATTAGCAAAAAAGTTAATGGGAAAAGTTAATGGAAAAAGCTGAAAGAAGAGGACAGAGGGTCCATTGCTCACCCAAGCTCTTCATGGCGGTACTTGATGGCAGGAAGAGTGTAAGTGGGACAAAAGAGGATCAGAATGAATATAAGAAAAAATGTTTTTGAAGAAAAACTTTTTTCAACCTGAGTACAGTCAAGAAATGGAGCAGAGAGACTGAACAGCCTCCAAAAGTTGAAGTTTTCAAGGTGTTACAGAATAAACCCCTGAGCAACCTGGCTTGATCTCATTCATGATTGTGTTTTGAGCAAGAAGTTGAATTAGAGGGCTCCCACAGCCCCTTGAAACCTGAATTACTTTTTATCCTATGATTATACGGTAATGAATACCCAACAGCTGTAAAAAACAGAAGGCTTTAGTAAAGTAATAGGAAAAAGGAAAAATTATTGCCAGATGGGAAAAGAAGCAAGAAAACCCTTACTGCTATAGCTTTCTTCACTTGTTCCCAATTGCAACCATAGAAGGCAGGTACATCCAAAATTAGGAACAGGAAAAATGGCTGTCTACGAAGTCTTCACACCAGCCCTGGAAGGAGTGATGGGGCTGGAGTGGGGAGTCTACCAAAATAATTTAGATAATTATGTCCAAGCAAAGTCATATATGTTAAGGGTAATCTAGAACAATTAGACACTTACACTGTGTTTTGTTTTTGTGACTCTTACAACAGAATTATATTTCTCTTATCTTGACAGAAGTCAGTACACATACTCTCTTCTATTTAAATCTGGTCTCACCATAAACCAGAGTCACCTCACATATGGAAGATACATGCTTCCCTGGAAAGATGGACATAAATGGGGTACACTGAAAAGAAATGTTTGTGCTAGCTATATTCAGGGCTCTCCTCCTGAGTTTTCATGTTACTTCCACACTAGGTTGCAGGAGTCTTTTTGTGCTGTTAACATTGGTTTATGTAGAGAAAGGCAACTCCTTTGGTTTGTCTGGAACTTCTTTGATGAGAAGCCTGAAAGTGGACAATGGCTTCACACTTCAGGAGGGAGGGATGGAAAGGAAACCTGTCACACTAACATAACAAATATTTTTTAAAAGTCTTCTTCCTTCCTTATTCTGCTCATTGTACTCCAAAGATGAAAGACTGAGTTCTATTCCTAAGATTAATTTTTTTTTTTGCCTACATATTCAAAACACAACTAAAACTATTAACTCTTCAGAAGTTCACAGCTTGATCGTATTGATAGTGACACTGGAGGAAATGGGGAAGCAGCTATTAGTTTAACTTTAAAAGCGAAATAGGAAAAGGATACATAAATGGCAGCATTAAGGATATTAGCAAATATCTATGAAGATATGTGTAAATATTAAAATAATTTCTGATTTCAGGAAAAAAGGTGGAGTTGAATGTGCAACCATGACAATAACATTTTTATCTTATACAACTTTGTTTCTCTTTTAGTGGCAAAGCATTACTATAACACTGGTTGAGAAAGTGCAGATGGTTGCTGTAATCCTAGGATCTCTGTTCTTAGTAGCAAGTGTGACTTGGCTTCTATGGTCAGCCTTCAGCCCTTATGCAGTATGGCAAAGAAAGGACATCCTTTTTCAAATCTGCTATGGAATGTATGGTTTTATGGATCTAGTATGCATAGGTAAGCTCAAAATCTTTAAACAGCACAGACTATGGTTTAAGACTGTGACTATTTCTATTTTTCTGATTGGTCACTCTAATTGATCACTTCAGTTCTTTGCAGATTTATTCTCAGCTGATATCTTTGGCAAGTGCTGCTTTTTACAGTGTTGCAAATATTGCAGAGAGAAAATAATCAAATAAACTTTACTCTCAGATTCATCAGTGTATTCCCAAAATCTTAATGGTGAGAACAGGATCACTTTCAATTTCTTGATAAAACAACTAGCAAGGTTCAGGGAATTAAACAGTTGAAAATATGAAAGACATTATTAAAATGTAATAGTAAAATTACAAACTGTTGTCTTCTGATGCCAGTTTGAATTAGATGGTACCATCATGAAACACAGAAGAAGCCCTTGAAGATGTCATCAAACTGCACATCCAAAATTAGGTTGCACAGATTTATATAGGTCACTGTGCTAGAAATGGAGAACAGAGAAGGCAGGCAGAGTTCTTTGCACATCATAAACAATTATGAGCACTCACACAGTGCTGACTATTGTAATTTGCTTTACTATTAAAAAGTCCCAAGTCGTCTAGCTGAAATCTTGTAAAAGAAAATACATTTTACTGCAACACTGTATAGACCACTTTTGAAATTTCTGAAAATACACTGGACTTAGTAATATTTAAATAGCAGTTCCTTTAGTGTTTGGTAAAACAACTTGATTAGATTGTTAAAATTTTTATAATTATTTGGAGAGAAAATTTACATTAAATATTACATAATTATACAATTTAGATAATTAAATTTGCATAATTAGTAATAATGATTTGCATTAAACCACATTCACAGAATTTTAATTGCAAGAAAATTCAGAAGTCAAATGCCATTGATGTTTGCATTGACATTTCTGAGACATAAATGTTATCTGAATCTTATAAATGGGAATTACAACAGTGTTGAATTCTGCTTTGTAAGGAACAAAGAAACAGAGAGAATCCTAATATCAAGGGTTTTGCTTCAACTGTAAAGCCACATCACCTTTTATTGAAACCATCCCATTACTGTAAAAGTATTTATATTTCAGCTACATCAGCAGTTCTGTTCATTTTGTAATTTTTGTTAGAGAAGCCTGCTCTGGAATATTTTGTAACACAGGCTTTTCTTTGTGAACCTGAATCTCAGACCGAAAAGTGGGCAGAATCTCATACTTTGGAGAAGTGCTCATCTTTTAAATGAATAAAAGGACTCAGCTACATGTCCTCTTAGATGCTGATTTCGGAATATCACCTCTTCCAGCTTAAGACTCAGTACTAAGGGCTTTGCTTTTGTTTAAAAATACACTAAAGGAAGATAAAATGTGCTCCATTCCAAACATTTCATTTATATGGAATTCTGGTTTGTTTAGGGTTTTTCCCCGGTTAAAAAAATATATTTTGGTATGCATCAGCTAGTAGAAATAACCAGTTACTTCAAATTATTTTCATTTTTCCCATTTGTTTTTCTGTTAAAAGACCTAAACCAGATTAAACTCAAAATCAGCCAAGAACTTCTGTGGGTGATCAGAAATTTTACTGTATTTATCCATAGAAGGAAATATTTGGAAGGTGACCTTCCATAGATTGGTACATGCAGTTCTTTAGCTGCCTTTCAAGCCAGCTAGGCTCAAGCCACCACTGAAGTGGAAGCTGCTGAACAAATCTGTACCTCACATGGAGCTTCTAGCTCAACTACATCCTGCAGGAGCAAAGCAAGCATGCAAATAAACTGACATGCCTGTCATTTAATAAATGCATATTTTAGAGAACTATCATAAATAATACATGAAAATTTAAATGTAAAAGTAACTACACTTAAATATATTTGGACTGTTTTGTAGTTACAAAATTCATTGCAGATAGGAGTTTAGTAGACTGTATCTGGAAATTCAGAAAGCTGTATAAAGGAGGCTAGGTAATTGAGGAATTTTGATAATTCAGATTCATTCAGACCCACTTATTCTGCATATAATTTCACGTAATTTACATTCTGTCAGCTCGTAATATCAGGACTTCTTGTAACTCTTAAAAGTATTCATTAATATAGTCAACCTTATTCAATTTCATCTTTTTCTTTCATGACAAAATGTGGGGGTTTAGATTGATAATTGTAATTTAAAACGTTCAAATAAAATTCTCTAATAGATATCTATAACTATTACTTATAAATTATTTTAAAAACCCCAAACACTTTCCATTATGCTGATGACATCCCAAGTCATTAACCTACAACCAGCCACAGCTCTCACTTAGGATCTCCTCTCCTTTCATTTATGTTTAGTGATCCATGGCATTCTCTTCATTTCCAACAGGATTTACTGTGAATGAATACCTCTACTCCCACTGTAATCTCTCATTATTTCAATTTCAAAAATTTACGCAGATTTACAGGTTTTCCTGTGCACCACATATTTCAAGATAATGCTTGAGATACTGGTTGTACGACCAAGATTTATTTTGCCTGCCTTCAGTTATGCCTCCCTACATCTTTGCAGAAACAATACAGATACTTTTGGTTGTTTGTGAAGTGTAGATATCTTCACACAAAAAGTGTGAAGCTCTTTTTGAAATGTTTTGCTATAATTTTTAAAAGCAGTTTGCCTGAAGGTACTGACATATTTTTATGACATCTTTGAAAATGTGCACATAGCAATTCATTTATTCAATGATTGACTTATATATCACATGTAGCACACCAATCACTTTCTTTGTAAGTAAATTACATCTAACTTGTATTTTACTTCTTTGTTTTTACATTTCAACAAAAGAAAAATCTCAAAAATTGTAGAACACCAGAATATGTTCTGTTTGTTCTAGTGTATATCTAGTGGTATCCACTGCTCTCTTTCTTCTAGTCTGAATTTTACCAGAATTCTTCCTGACAAATAGGATAATTTTTAGTTATCAGTATGGGTTTTAACCCTACAAGTCTTTACCTTGTACTTTTCTGCATCAAAGCTGAGCATAAAGCTGTTCTCTTTGAAATTTGCTATTGGTAGAAGTTTTCCTAAAGCAAACTTTGAACACCCTGATCAAGCAGAACTACAGCTTGTGAAACCCAAAGTTATTCCAGTGATAGTGCTAGGATCAGACCATCCACGTAGGGATTACCAAAGGGAATGAATAATAGGAATTCATGAAAGGAATGAATAATATAAATCCATTATCTACCCACTGAAGGACAGTATATCAAGACTTTGCCATTCTGCTTTCTAAACCTAGCAATTATTTTGCAGAACAGAAAAGTCATAGAATTTTATGTATTTTTCACTGGAAAATATTTATAACTACTGATCATAAAGGGTTCTAACAGGAACAAAACCTCTCACAAATAACAGCTGACTTGCAATCCCAGAACAACAGTGCTGCTCCTTTTGCAGCAGTGAAAAGCAGTTGTTACATTGCACTAGATCCATGACTGTAGTATTGTGGCAA
This sequence comes from Toxostoma redivivum, assembly GCA_013397375.1. Taxonomy (NCBI): domain Eukaryota; kingdom Metazoa; phylum Chordata; class Aves; order Passeriformes; family Mimidae; genus Toxostoma; species Toxostoma redivivum. Next base: position 651,125 of record VXBI01007740.1, read on the forward strand.
GGGAGTAAGAGATGGGAGGCAGTGCGAAGTGTGACTTGCCTTCTGAAAGCCTCTTTCTTCCCTGCTAAAGAACTTGAGGCCTTGCAACATTCCTGTAACTCCTTGGCTGTAAAAAGGAACAGGCTGAAGTTACTTACAGTGAACACATCTAGCTGCACTTTATATGTCTTTATGCAGAAAGTCTTTTTTTTTCTCCCACACTAGATCCGATTCTAAATAGATTATAAAGAATTATATTACTATTTCTAGAATGTATATGTTTCACTTTAATGCTGTGAGCAATTGATTGCCTTTTTTTGTTTTGTATCTGTGAGCCCTAGAATAGTTTTCAGACATGACATTTTGTCTAGAGGTAAAGTCTGTTTCTGAAAATGATTTTACACCCCTGGATAAAATCTTGTGATGTTTCTGGGAGGACGATTCCTAAATGATTATATGTAAGATTAGTGTGATAAATAAGATAAAGTTGTAACCTAATGCCATCAAATATTAATTATATAAGACAAGTTGACTGCTTGTAAAGACTTTCAGTAGTAAAAAATTTACCCTGACTTGTGAGTCAGGGGAAGAAAACCTTTGAATATAGTGAAATAATAGAATAGTACTTGGTAAAAAGATAAGAAAAGAAAATTAGGATTCTTCATAATCCTATTGGCTGGATCCCATTGCAATCCCTCCATTTTAGAAATAAAACCTAAAAGTAAAGTCTTCTTAGGATCACACAAAATTAAATGGGTCCATCATCCAAAAACTCTGATCCTTGTAGATATTAATTGGACAGAACATCCAAACAGCTAACAGTAGTTAATGAATTGTAATACTTATTGGGATCATCTGAACCAAAAAAATATTTTTCCCCTACAAGTGTTCAGCTGTGTCCTCTCTGCTGTTGAAATCATGGTGTTTGGAGCAAATCAGTATTCTTCAGGGATTTGTTCTTGATTTCTCTCTCATAGCTACATTCATTGGTATGGAATGAAAGGCAATTATTTGCCACTTTCTTACAGCTCCACTTCATTGACTAACTACTTATATTTTTGAGCATCAGAACTCCTCTGGACCTGGAAAATCTCTAGCATTTAAAACTTACCTAGAGTTCCTCTTGTTTGTGGTCTTGGAATTGTTGGTGTCAGGAACTTTCCCCCTCCCTCCCCCAGTTCTTTTAGGTATTTTTCAATTTATAGCTCTATCAAGAAGGGAGCTAACACTTTTTATGAGAGGAATTATGAAAGTGCCTCTTTTCTCCCTCAGCCCTGCTAAATCTGACAACTTTATGCCAAGGCTTGAAATATTTGATCCTTTGTTTTGTGGTTCTTTTAAACTATATGTGACTGACAGCTTCCACTACAAAGAAAATTTCTCATCCTTGACAATGTTTAAAAACTTTGAAAACATCATTTCAATAAATACTGAAAGCCCCAAGACAGTAAAAAAGAGCTCCCTGAAATAAGTCATCCTACAACTTTTTCTGTTGTAATTTTGGAAAAAACATTTTGACTGTTTGAATGTACTTAGTGTACCTCAATGATCCTTTCTCAAATACTTCCTTCTCTATTCTGAAATATATTGTTCAGGTTCTAGTGGAGTGCAGATATCTATCATTACTTTGGAGTAAACAGGTTCTTTTAACTTTGCTTCATCACAGACTTGAGAGAAATTGGACCAAATAATGCTATGTTCCAGGAACAGGTTGTGGAAGATTATTCTCATCTCCTTCATCAACTTTATAGCAAATCCAAAAGAACATGAAAGGGTGAATCTTTGTCACAGTAGTAAAACCATGGCTAATTTGGTTTGTAGATTCTGAACAAGGTCAAATACATTTATTCCTTTGTATACAATCAAGCCAGTCTTGAAGGTACATTTATGTATTGACTAAATTATTATTATTATGCTAAATTTTAAAGACAGGTTACTCTATATCTGAGAAGATAAAGATAGAAATCTTGCACTGAAGAAAAAATTCCACTAAAATTCTTTCTGTTACAAAATGTTTACTATTTAAGTTTGTTTTGTGCTGCTTTTGCCATATTGGATGCTTCAATGAATTCTAGGCAACTTGAAAGCCTTACAGAGATGCTGCATTCATTATCATGTCCTTCTGAAAGAAATATTTGTGTTTCTCCATCTTTCAGTGTAATTATCTTTAGAAATGTGTTAGAGTAGGCTTTTCATTGCACTTGAAAATGATTTTCAAATCATTGCACTTGAATGTGAGGTTTGCTGTTTATGTAAATATTTTTACCACCCTTTCTGCTTATGTCATCTTTCTTGTGAGCATCTCCTTTCTGGTATCAGTTAATCATGCTAAAGGACCTCAGACACTTAAATCACAATTTTCTTGTGTAGAAACAGGTGATATAAAATCTCTTGGGCTAAAGGACCACAGATCAAATTATAGGTGTGGCCATGTACAGGAAAATTTTAGATAAGGAGCACACCGGACAAAAGATTTATAAATGTTTTTGGCTAAGCAGATTGCTCTCTTCCCAAAGCAGGGAGCCAGAGAAAACAGGTGGTGTTGCTTAGAACTGTTCAAGTGTCCTCAACCAGGCTGCCTGAGGAAAAAACTAGTAAGACGGTGGAAGCCCCGTGTGTCTCCCCAGTAGATCCATATTTGAAATACATATAAAGAGTGTGATTATAAACACATACATACATACAAAAAGTTAGGAGCTTCATTTCTTTAAAAAAATTGCTTGAATACATACAATAGACATAAATATTAGCTACATGGAAATTCATAGCCAGATTGGTCTCTTGAGGACTCCAGAAATTCTGTATTTTTGTTGAAGGATCTTTTAAAATCTTTCTGGGTCTTAAGAAAAATATAATTTTCAACTTTTTCCTATTGAATACTGAAGAGAAAGATGAAAGGCTATCATCCTTACCATGCTCATTGTAGTTAATAACAACATTTAATTTCTTCTTGTTCTAAAGAAGCAAGACAGGAAAGTCATTATACTTACAGCTGTTTCATAAATCATCTGTGTTCCTAAATTGAACTGGGAATATGAAAGAAGTTAAATTTGTCTGTGTCTGTACTGAATTCTACAAAACACTCTTAAACAAATTTAGGACTATCCTGTTTATTACAGAAGGTCTAGCCTAATTAAGGTCTACTTAAACCAGTACAAATCTTAGTAAATAAATAGTTCTTACCACGAACAAGGCAGCACTAGCATAAACAGTCAATATCCAAATCTGCCAGTTTTGCATTGGTTTACTTATATTTGAATAATTTATTTAGTTAGGCATGCTCAGATCATAACAGTATTGGTTATGTTGAGCTTTCATTCAGAGCAACTTTATTTCTTCTGCATGTTCCTGCCCCCCAAACAAATGAATAACCAGTTAAATTGCATATGTACAGTTTGTTTGAATTATTAATGGTATGAGTAATTTAATTGCATCTGGAAATTGCCAGAGTCATTAAAATGTCTTAAATCTCTATTTACTCTCGAAATGGTATTTATTCACACTTTGCATAAATGCTTCTTTTCCCTCTTACTTTCAGGACTGATAGTCCATGAAGGTGCATCTGTTTATCGAGTGTTTAAGCGCTGGAGGGCGGTGAATCTGCACTGGGATGTGTTAAATTATGATAAAGCCACGGACATAGAAGAAAGCAATCGAGGAGAATCCTCAACAGGGAGGACATTGTGGCTGCCACTGACTGCATTTAGAAACAGAAGTTTAGTTCATCCAACACAGTTAACCTCACCAAGATTTCAGTGTGGCTATGTGTTGTTACACCTGTTCAACCGCGTGAGACCTCAGGGGGATTCATCAGAGGATAACTGCTCTGGGGAAGTAGTGATGAGAGTGACCTCAGTGTAAAGATTGTGCTCACTGTGCTGCACAGATAATGTGGCCTGGTGTTACAGGACTTCGGAATGTAGTTATGATGAATGGTGAAACCATTAACACTTGAAAAAATATATACACTTCTTTTTTTTAAATTTAGTGTTTTTTATATGATCAGATAAAACACAAATACATTTTTTCTGGGGGAAGAAATTCTCTTGCTTTTTATATAGTCTGATTTATTGAATCTTTTCTCAATTTGTACCTGAGGTGTATGTAACATAGCTTAACTCTTAGGTCTTTGAATGATGAGGAAACTCATTTTTAAGTAAAAAGATAAATTTAAATGTATTTTCTTAAACTCTGGCTTTAATCCACTACTGTTATTTTTTTCCACTTTCATGAGGATTAAACTGGACAACATTCTTCCAAAAAGAATAAGAATGTTGACACAAGTCAAATATTCTTCCTTTTCTGTCTTTATTTTGCTGTTGTTTGTAGCTGAATTCAGGTGTATGAAAGTAACTAAGGGATATATTTCCCTTTACATTTAGGTAGGAAGTGGGTGTTCTACAAAACCTAAAGGAAGATAGGAAGTTATTTCTTTTAGCTCTCCCAGATGTCCATGCAAGATATCAGGCACAAGTATGACACAGACAGGGGAAGAGTCTTGGACTGCCTCTCGAGTCTCTTAAGATCTGCAGAGTGCTGGTGCTGTGCCTGTGCACAGAAGTGGCGCTACCTTCTGAGCAGCACTGCTGGAATTAGCAACGTGTGAATTTCTAGTACCATTCTAATTATAGGTCATTGACATCCCTTTAAAAAAAAAATGGAAAAAAAAAAAGAAATGTGCATTGCAGCTTCTGGAAAATAATAAATCCTGATAGAAACTGAAGTATAAATAATATAGAACCTTAATTTTGCCAGGGAACAAATCATCATATTAAAAATGAGCCAATATCATGATAGATCAATGCTGTTATGTTTCCTTCTCTTGTTTCTGTTTCATGGCAAAAATTCTAATAGAATTTAATCTAATGGTAATGGAAATGGAAATAATTTTCAACTTAATAATAGGTCTGTTGAAGCTTGAGATAGAAAAGTAAGGCTGAAATTACTCTGAGTGCACTAGCTTACTTAAAACACTTTTGCAGAATCACAGAATATGCTGATTTGGAAGGGACCCATCAGGAGCATCAAGTCCAACTCCTGCCCCTACACAGGACACCCTGAGAGTCACATCATGTGCCTGATAGCATTGTCCGCACACTTCTTGAACTCTGTCAGGCTGGTTCTGTGACCACTTCCCTGGGGAGCCTGTTCCAGTGCTCAGTTCACCTCTGGTGAAAAATCTTTTCCCAATACTCAGTCTAAACCTCTCCTGACTCAGCTTCAGGGCTTTCTCTTGAATCTTGTCACTGGTCATGAGAGTGAAGTGGTGCCTGTGTGTCGTGGTTTCAGCCCAGCCAGCAGCCAAGCACCAGGCAGTCCCCCACCAGTGGGACATGGGAGAGAATCAGAAGGGTAAAAGCCAGAAAACTCATGGGTTGAAATAAACACAGCTTACGAGGGAAAGCAAAAGCCACACACACAAACAAATTAAAACAGGGAACTCATTCACCACTTCCCATGGGCAGGGAGGTGTTCAGCCATCTCCAGGAGAGCTGGGCCTCATCATACGTAGAGGTTAATTGGAAAGACAAAAGTCATCACTCCAAACCTGCCTTCCTTTCATCCTTCTTCCCCCCACTTTATATACTGCACATGATGTCACATGGTCTGGAATATCTCTTTGGGCAGTTTGGGTCACCTCTCCTGCTGTGTCTCCTCCCAAACTCCCAACAACCCTCACCCTCCTCACCAGCAGGGCAGTATGGAAAGGAGAAGAGGCCTTGGCTCTGTGTGGGCCCTGTTCAGCCATAACAAAAATATTTCTATCAACATCTGTTATCAACCTACACAAACCCAAAACACAGTCTGTACCAGTCACTGTGAAGACATCTAATTCTACTCCAGCCAAACCCAGCACATTCCACCCCTTATTCCATAGTATTTACATCATGCCAAGTGCCCCACTATTCAATACAACTACTGCAACCACCACCTTAAAAAACACACTGCCTCTCTGCTTCCCCTCATGAGGATGTTGAAGATAACAGTTCCCCTCAGCCCTTCTCCAGGCTGAACAGACCAAATGAGCTCAGTTGCTCCTCATGGAGCTTCCCTTCCAAACCCTTCATGATCCTTGTGGCCCTCCTTTGGGCTTCCTTTGGATGCTCTTTAACAATGTCTTTCTTATATTGTGGCACCCAATCCTGCACACAGGACTCAAGGAGAGGCTGTCCCAGCTCAGAGCAGAGCAGGACACCCCCCTCCCTTGCCTGGCTGTGTTGCTGTGCCTGATGCACCCCAGGACAGGATTGGCCCTCCTGGCTGCCAGGGCACTGCTGGATCATGGTCAACTTGCCATGGACCAGGACCCCCAGGGCCCTTTCCACAGCATTGCTCTCCAGCATCTCATTCCCCGTGTATACACACATCCAGGGTTGCCCCATCTAAAGTGCAGAATCCAGCACTTGATCTTGTTGAACTTCATATGGTTTATGATTGACCATCTCTCTAATTAGTCAAGGTCTCTCTGCAGGGTCTCCCTCCCCCCAAGGCGGTCAACATCTCCCCCCAGTTTAGTGTCATTAGCAAACATACTTAATGTTCCTTTGAGTCCTGTGTCCAATTCATGAATGAAGATGTTGAAGATAACTGGGTCAAGGATGGAATGTTGAGTTGACCTTGTATGGCTGTCAGATCCCCACCCAGCTTCTCTATCACCCTTCTCAACAGAAGAGAGAGGAAAAACAACATGAAAAATCTTGTGAGTTAAGACAAAGACAAGGGCATCACTAACCAGCTACTGGCTCAAGCAAAAGAAGAGATAGCACGGGGAAAATTACTTTAATTTATTCCTAATTAAAATCAAGTTGGGTGTTGAGAAACAAAGATAAAACATAAACCACCTTCCATCCACCTACTCCTCCTCTTCCCAGACTCAGCTTCAACCCTCCACTCCCTTCTTCCCACTGGGCAGAACAGGGGGATGAGGAATGGGGGTCTGCAGTCAGTCTGTAACAGTTCCTGTCCACTGCTCCTTTCTGCTCCTCACACTTCTCTGCTCCAGCCTTGGGCTTCTCCATGGGCTACAGTTTTTTCGAGACATGTCTGCCAGGGGCTGCAGTGTGGATGTCTGCTGCACCATGGTCTCTCCAGGGTCTACAAGGAAGTACCTGCTCCACCAGGGTCACAGGACAATCTCTGCTTGGGACGGACTCTGTTTGGCATGGGACAGTCCCAGCCTCTCCTCACAGAGGTCTCTTCTGCAGATCCCATCTCCACCTGCACCCTGGGCACCTGCATCCAGTACACAGATAAACATTCTTCTGTTTAAGTTTATCCAGTGGCTGAAAAGTTTTATTTTGTGCAGGCGATGTAGTGCTGAGGCTGGAAAATTCCCTCTCACAAATCAACAAGATGGTGCTGAAATCAGTGCATGCCTTGCTTTTATAAGAGGCTTATGTACCAAGACCAGACACAGAAGGCCTCTGTAACTACACTTGGAAGGGAGATAGAAATAATTTAAGCATTGGTGCTGAAAAGCTCCTTGTATATTCATAAACATTTATCCAATGAACTCTACACAGGGCCCAGCATTCTGTGTCACAATCTCACAAGCTGAACATTACATCTACTAAATCTACAGACGCCTTACTGATCTCTAACCAATTCATGTGAAAAGCAGTACATAAGCCATGAACAATGAAATGCTATCTCAAAAAACCCAATTTATCTCCTGCATGGCAAATTACCAACATACAACAGGCAATCTCATTGAGAAAGTATGAGAATTCACTTCTAGGTTATCTTTAAACCATTTCCCAAAGGAGAAATTTAGGGAGAAATTAAAGATGAAACTATGACTTGGGAAACCAAGCTCTATCACTGGGAAATACTTGTCCTTAATTACTACTTAAATGAAGGCTGCTTTCCCAGAAGGACCCCAGCTCCACTTGACCAAATTGAGATCACAGTTAGTATCTCAAAAAGCACTTTCAATAGCAGCATAATAACATATGCTGTGATCTATATACTTATGTTTCACACATTTTAGGTATGTGTGATCTCTGGGATTTAAATATTTAAGTGGTCTTTTACATGATCCTAAAAACAAAATTAAGAACTATATGAAAATATTTTGTTGTAAAGAAATCTTTTTGATTTTCATCCAAATGAGTAAGGTGCTGAGGGAAAACAATACTCACCAGAAAAAAAAAAAGTAATTTAAGAGAGGACAAGATTTCTGTCACAAATATTTGAAAGACACCTAAGTCTAGAACACAGAACAACTTCTAAGTGAGAAAAATAACTAAGATAAGTGAACTTAGACAACTAAGATAAATGAAAATTGCTTGTAAGAGATATGCTTATGGCAAATATCACAAAAGCCTTCTTAATGGTAGGAGAACTCAACATTCATTTCCATGGCACAGTAATTTTGCATATGACTGCATTTATGTATTTCCATATGTAAAAAACAAGATCAGGAAATTATAAACAGCAACAGGATTAGTATAGGCAGGATGCAGTTGCGAAAAAAAATGGAATTGCGTTGTCCTGCAAAATATTTTCAGTAGTAAGAGTGCCTAGTGCAGGATATGAACATTTTTTCATTGACCTTGTATTTGCATTTGTGCAGTACTTGCAAGGCTGTAATCACCTACATGCCAGAAGATGAATTAAAATGAAAACAGGTGCATAGAGAGGATATTAGGATGAGAAAGGAGCAGGGACTCAATTCCAGTCACTACAGGGAGGGGAGGAGGGGTGTGCACAGAATTAGAAGAGCCTACCTTGTTCTGCTTAACAAAAGTCAAGAGCAAATGTTATTGTTCTCAGTTAATACATTGCAGAATAAAATTTATTTTAGGCAAAGGACAAGCCTAAGACGGCAGAAGAATTCAAGGACACAAATAGATCAGAAATAAATTTAGCTAGAAGTTCAAGGTAGTTTTAAAATATTTATGGAATGAATCACAGACAATAATTCAAGCTGGAAGGACCCACGGGAGGACATCTAATCCAAGCTGCAGAGTCAGCTCTGAGGTTAGACCAGGTTGTTCAGGGCTTTAAATCATCAGGTCTTAAAAATATTCAAGGATGGAAATTGCACAGCCTCTATGGGCAACCAGCTCCAGCTCTTGACTGTTCCCAGAGTATTATTTCCTTCTGTCCCACCTTTTCTCCTTTTACAGCTTACACCCACTGTCTCTCATTCTCCCGTAAAGCCCCACTGGGAAGTGGGTGGCTCTGCCTCCTTGATAACCCCTCGTTGGCTCCTGGCTGGCTGCTGTTGGGCCTCCCTTGAAGCCATCCCTTCTCAAGGCTGAATAAGACCTGATTCCTCAGCCTGCCCACGTAGGGGAAGTGCTCTGCTGAATTTGTTCAGTTGCTTCATGTCTTTTCTGTACTGCACTGCTCAGGGCTCTGCAAAGAATTAGAAGAGGAAAGAACTTGATGGTGAAGACAAAGGCAAAGAAAGCATTAGTGACATTGGTCTTCTCTGTTTCCACTGCCACAAAATCACTCTGCCCACTGAGCAGTGAGCACACAGCTCTTTGTTTGGCCTTCTACTGCTCACACAGAGGATGAAATCTTTGTCTTGCCCTTGATGTCCCTTCCAGTTCCAGCTGAGCTTGGCTTTCCTAACCCCATCCTTGAAAGTCTGGCCAATATTTCTAAAGCCCTCCTCTGTAGCCTGGCCCTCTTTCTGCCTCCTTTTTGTGGCCATTTTCCAGAGGACTTCTCTCATGAGTTCTTGGCTTAGCCAAGCGGGACTGCTGATACATCTGCTTGTTTTCCCAGGTATCAGGATGAACCATTCTCATATGGTCCATATAGTCATGGCAGTTCCACTCAACTCTTTCGCCCTTCCGAGCTGCTCTTGTGTGATCTCAGCTACCTACATCCTGGGTAAGATGCTCACCTGGTGCCCCACATTCGGACTCTGCCATTCTCCTCCCTCCCTCCCCTCAGGATCTTCATCTCCTCTCTTTCACACTTACCATAACTAAGGCTGCCATGGATCCCCACTTCCCCTGCTGGTGTCTTCTCGAAAGGGACAGCAGATCTATCAGTGTGATCCCATGGGATGGCCTAACCAGGCCCTGTATAAAGAAGTTGTCTCTGACACCATCCAGAAACATACTCCTGCCTGTGTCCTGACATGCTGGCCCTCCAGCAGTGACAGGGAGGTTCATGGCCCCAAGGAACACCAGGCTCTGCCCTTCCCAGACTCCCTTGGAGGTTTTAAGTAAGTCCCCTCCCTCAATCTGACCCCATGGTCAGTAGTGTGGTCCCCCCATGCTGCTGCCTTTCCTTCTCTTCACTTGGTTCTGACTCACGTGCTCTCACCAGACCTTCAGCTGTCCAATAGGAGAACTCCACACATTCCACCTGCTCCTCTAAGCCTTCTTATCCTCCCTGCCTGACTTTTCTTGTTGTCTTTCCTGAGTGTGCCACAGTGAATTACTGGAAGAGCCTCCAAGAAAAAGAGTGACAAAAAAATCCAGACTGAATCAGAAGGGTTTTGATGACTTTATGAAAGTAATTGGTATGTCATTATTAGTGGTGACAGAAGACTGGGATTAGTTCCCTTCTGTCCTGGTTCTGACCAGGACAGGGCTACTTTTTGCATATTGAGAGAGGCAAGGCCAGGCCCTGGAGGTTTTTCTGTACCACCCCAGCTTCCTCTCTCTTTCGGGAAGGAGTGATTCTTCCTGGTCAAGGAAGCATGGTGGAGGGAGATGTTCGATATTGTCTGTTGTTGGGAGGGGGTTGCATGTGAATTTTTTCTTTTCTTGTACCCTCTGTCTTTAGTATTGTAGCTGTTACTGTTCATTTCTTATCTCATTGCTGCCTTCAGTAAATTGTTGTGATCTCAACCCATGATCTTTACCTACTGTGCCTCCAGTTCTCCTCTTCAGAGCAGTGCATGGTTTAGAGAGTCCCAGTGAGGGCAGTGAACTGGGGAGAACCATTCCTAATACACAACACTTTCCCCTTCTGTGCTCATTTCTATGGACACAAAATGCATTCATCTCTTTTTCTGAAGAATTTAATGTCTCCTCCAAACAATTAAACTTTTTTCTAACTAATCTTGTTAAGCGAGAAACAGTTAATGGACTTCAGAAAAATCATCATTTACTTAAACCCTAGGACCAGATATAATATAGGGTGAGGTCTTGCTTGCAGTTCCAGACCAAGGGAAAACACTGGAAGTCAGACCACATGTCAAACCTGCATTTCAGTCACCATCCTGTTTGGATATTAAAACCACAGTGAGAGAGAATCAAGATGTTGCACAAGCTAGAAGTTTGCACCACTACCTCTGGGAAGTCACATTTTTTGCATTTTCCTTGCATTTATCACCACTGACAGGAAATCAACTTAACTATAGGCAGCATAAAGGCAACTTTTGAGTTTCTCTTTTGGGACACAGTAGAAATAGTAAGAATTGTGCAGGGAACAGCCCTCAGATTCGTATGACTTTGAAAGCAAGGTAGAATCAGATTCTGCTCACTTAAGAATAGAAATGGTGGCTCTTAAACTGACAATCACTATCCCGAAACCGTAGTGGTGAAACACAACAAGGCTCTCAAGGAAAAGCTATTTCCAGTCACTACTGTATACATAAGGTTTAAAAATGTTTAAAGTAAAAAAAACCCAAACAACCCAGCCCATAACAAATAGATTACTATTAGAGACATATAGTTTAAGAAGTCAAACTGAGCACCACTCCCTAGACTGGAAAGACTCAATAATTCTTTTGAATATCAATAAGAAAGCCAATAGAAACCAAAAAAATATGCTTCATGAAGAGTTTCTTGACCACAGAAAGCTAATGTGATGGGAGCTCTGCAAAATAGCTCATCAAATAGACAGCAAAACACATCCTCATATCTTTCCTTTGGAATTACTTTGAAAATTCAACTTATTGTTAAAACAAATCATGTAATCTTTAAAGCAAAACTTTCCACATATTCTCCTTTTGCAGCTGGCCCTCATCAGTATTAACTTGCCCTGGTATAAATCAAATTCAGAAATTCAAACAGCACAGCAAAGATATAACCAGGCCATTTACTGAGCTCTGCCAGTCTGATGATACTCAAGACAAGCCCACAGTGATTTGACAGGAATTTTTTATTCCATCCATAAGGTACCATGGGACCCATCATTAATGCAAAGAAAACTGCTGATGGCTCCTCAGGAATTAATTTGCAACTTGGACTTCACTGCAACAGAAACTTTGAGAAAAGGGTATATTTGATTTTGTTGTTGACTTTTTATACTACTTGCTTTATAATATTTGGGTGTTTTTTACCACTGTTATAAAAAGAACGGAAGATTTCTAGTGGATTGAATTTGAAAACAATTTATTATCTATCAGATCTGCGAGTCTGTAAATTATGCCCCAAGGAATATGAACAGTTTCTAATGATCGAAAAATATGAACTGTTAGCAGGTTTTATGAAAAGAAATTAAGATGCTCTTTAAAACATTTAATCTTTCTTGTTTGCCTTAAGTAAAAAAAAAATTAATAAGCCTCACAACACTTAAAAACCCTAGAGAGTTATCAGTTCCTAGAAATACTTCTTGAATTGACTACCTTAAAGAGGACACGAAAAATATATTTAAAAACCAGTAATGTTTGGAGTTTATGTATTAAAATTAGAAAAGAGGTTTTAGTTCTTTACACATTCAGAAATTTGTCAGGTGGGTACTAACATTCCCCCAGATTTGAGATATTTATAATACACTGTAGAGTGCAACCACAGTCTGTATTAAAGGTGATGCATACATTAAAAGCAGTCACATGGCAAAAAAATAAAAAGGAAACACTAGGAAGCAGGCCTCTGAGAAGCATAACATTTTTCAAAGATCACCTGCAGATAACAGGAAAAAAGCAATCATTAGCATAATTTCCTCCTGCTGTGGCCAGTCAGCTATCCTGCAGGCTTGAACCCATGAACATCCTCCTGCTTAATGAGTTCTCTCCTGACAGACCAAAGCTATCCTTTCCTCTGGAGGCTCCTCACGTACAAACTCTAGCTGAATTTGAAAGGGACTTGGACAATAATGGCATAGTGACCCAAAAGGCTTTCTTCAGTGTCCACTGCTCCTTCCTAGCCTGAAACCTTGCTTTGTCTTACACATGAAGCTGGAAAAGGAACAGCCAAACTTCTGAAAGCAAAAGTTATGTTGAATAATTTATCCAAAGGTCCTGTTTTTTAGGCCTGATCAGCACTAGTTCTTGGGGAAAGAGTACTTCTCCCCTGTTACAACCTGCCACCAAAAGGCAAGAATAACTCAAGTTTTTGTTAATAGATCCCTTGGGGCAGATTGGTGTGACATGACACTGAGTGGTCAGTGAATATAAAGAAATAAATATAAATATAAATATAAATATAAATATAAATATAAATATAAATATATTTCTTTAAAACAATTTGGTTGCAATGGAAAGCAGGTATGTAGCCCTTTTGGCTGTTATTAACTACAGTAATATAGCATATAAAAGCCCAGACACCACACAGGAACCCGAGTAAGAAAGACAGTTTTACCATTCGGCACAAACATATAAACTCCTCTGTGTAGGTGCACAGACACACTTGGATTTGTTTTTGTAATCCAACTGGTCAAAAATAGTATCTTGAGTCTGGTTCAGGGACAGAAATTCAGTGTCAGCTGCATTTCTCCCGTCCAGAAGCATCCCTGAATAAACCTCTTTCATGTCTCCAATAAAGAATGCAATTAAATCCAGAAAAGGAGCAAATAATGTTAGTATAATATGTTTTGTGCAATATGTCCCTGATCTACTGGACAAGGACATCTGTCATCCAGGCACAGACTGGCTCCATCTGGGTCATGTTACTTGTTAGACTTTACTATCTCTTGTCCTAGGCAGATTCAGCTTGTATTCATGAACTTCAGAAGGAGCTTTTACACTTTGAAATAGAAGACCTTCAGTACATGGGCTGATATTAAGTACATGGGCTGATATTAGCAATACATTTCAAGCTGCATTCAGTGCACACTGTGGGGGGGGACATTTGTTCCCACTAAACACATCTGGGCTATCACTCACTCCCAGACATTAAGGTAATTTATCCACATCCCATTTTGCCACTGATGACAACTTAGCATTTGTCCATGAAACAAGAGTATCTGAGAGGCCTGTTCAATATATATCCTCACATCAAGTGTTTATCACCTTTGTGGGATATTAATTTCAGTATTACATATTTAATAAACCACTCATTTACTCCAGTGGAAAAAAGTGTACTTCATTTTGTTTATTAATTAAAACACTTTTTAAAAAATGCAAACACAGTCTCTGTAAGTAACAGCCACTAATGACCTATCCACCATTTCCAGTCATTCATAAGGATAAATTAGTTTTCCTTTCCTCTTCCCAAATTCTCATGCTTTCTGCGACAGTTTCTGACCTGTCACTCAAGCAAAGCCCCAGACACCTCCTGTCTCCTGCACTGAAATGTGTATTCTTCACATGACAGGACAGCCCTAAACTGACCATTTAGGTCAAGCTAGCATTCAGCTCTGTTCTGTCACCCTGTCAGTGGGGATTGTAGGGGTCAGCCTGACCCCAAGCAGCCCCCAGATGGGTTAAATGCTGTGGTTGGGGACCTGTGTGTCAGCATTTGCCTGCTTCCCCACCTGACACGAACTCAACTCATGCCACAGTAACCTCAAGAGCTGAGACAAATTGTGCACTACAAAAACCATCAGAGGCCAGCAGCTGTCCCCTCATGTGCACTGAAAACACAACCACACACTGCACAACTCAGCTGAGCAGGCTTCATTCTTTTGCTAGTCTCTGTGTTCTGCATTTACCTTCTCATCAGCAAACCTTGTTCATGTTGTCCCAGGCATGGACAAATGTAGTGGTCCCACTAGAAGGAAAAAGGCAAGTTACCTGTGACCAGATTTCTTGGAGATAGAAGCTGTACTCTCCTTTTCCCAGGCCCATTGTCCTGTCCTGCCCTCCAGCCACAGCAGCACAATGAGGAGCTGTGATGGCTACAGTGCTGCATCCTTCCACTGTTGCACTCTGTGAAGTCAAAACCAGCCCTGCCCTCGGGAGAGGGGCTGCATGCAAAGCCCAGTCCTCCGGGTGCTGCTGGATCTGACCGAGCCACTGCCACCAGCCAGAGACAGGCACGCTGTGCAAGGAAGGACATACTGAGCTCCCTGGCAGTGGACAGACTGCTTTCTTACCCCATTTGTGACTCCAAACCTAAGGATGCCCAAGTATTCCCTCACTCCCTCCATGCACAGCCCAGCAAGTGACAGGGTGAATCAAGAAGAAATCACAGATAAAGGCCAAAGGCTCTTCAGCTGAGTTGGGAAGTAGCCAAGGTAGCAAAGAAAAAACAAAGTTATTGATGGAAAGGGACAGAGGCAAACAGGAACTTAGGCTTTCACCCTGGGTCTACTGAGGACTTTTCACTCCCTTTGTTTGTCTGTGCCTGGATTCCTCTCACCTTTTATGTAGTTAGATTAGGCTTTAGACTCTTAGATCTCTTTTTTTTTATATATACAACTTATTCTTTCTGCATACATAGCATATCACAAGGACCCTCTGCTCATCAGCAGGGCCTTTTAAAGCCTACCTAAAAGGAACATAATGTAATGTAATATGGCAGCATCCTCCTCAAAACTGTCCAGATAATACTAAACTTGTACTAAACAAAAATCCAGAGTTTTATGCCGGTTTGAATACAACTAATTTGATAAAAAAAGGCACATATAGAAAAATATATGCAGATTCAGTAATACAGATTTTCAGTAATACAGATTTACAGTTTCAAGGGAAACATTTACAGTAACACATGCATCTATTGAAGCTCTGGTTCTAATGCATACATTCAACTCTCATCATTTCAATTGAGAAGGAATTTAAAAAGAAAATATAAAGCCAGTGATTGAGATTTTGGGAATTGACTTAGTAAGGAGAAAACCCTAAATATTTTTATAGAGCATTTCTTTATAAAAGTAAGGCATATTTCTGAAAACATTATTATCCAGACCTTACAAAGAAACTTTAGACCCTGTAGCATTTTAGCTTTGGCCTCTCTGCTTACATGAAGTCTTTTTCAAATTGAGCTTCCATTTGTTCTTTCTGATTTCTGTTTTTTCCTTTTGTCCTGTTCAATTCAAATTCTCAAGTGGTTTCACAATGACGGAACAGTTCTACTCAGCCAAAGTGGCAGATAGCCAAAATACCCAGCTGAAGAGATTTTCAGATGAGCTGGGTGAAATTCATTATGCTAAAGGTACATCATTATTTTCAGTAGCATTTGGTAAAGTGGAACAGGCAGTAGGTGATTATTAATCATAGAAACATTAGCACTTTGGCTCCTCTATGCCACCTTTCTTCCTCTGCCTTGGTTTCTCTTAAGTCACATTTGCTTTGGGCTATCAGTCTTGGACTAACGTTGTACCTACTGTCTCAGCATCAGCAGCAATGGAGAAGTTTCCTCTGCAAAGTTTAAGCTAGAGATGTTGCTGTTATACAAAAGCAATCAGTAATGCTATTTAAGGCAGAACTCTGAGAATGCTATGGCACACACAGCAAAACATGCCATGATTACATATTTTTTCCACTCATATTGAAAAAAAAAATTATAGACCAGCTTGGGTTGGAAGAGACCTTAAAGGTCATCTAGTTCCAATCCCAGTGCCATGGACAGGGACACCTTCCACTAGGTTGCTCAGAGCCCCATCCAACCTGGCCTTGATCACTCCCAGGGATGGGGCATCCATGGTTTTTCTGGGAAATCTATTGGCACTTACAGTCTAACCTTTCCTTGGTCTCATCTGCAAGTTAGATAAGTCAGCCTTGATGGTATCTGGAAAAAGAAATACAGAAACCCACCTCTAGGACTCTGAGCTCAGAGTCAGACCCTGATTATGAGAAAAGAAGAACAAAAGCATGTCTTAAAAATGTCTCTATGTGCATACTGCAGACCCACCAGCTGGCTATCGTTTTGAAGGAAGCTAAAAAATTGAAAAACCTAAATGGTGGCATGTACCAAAAATGGAAAAAGTTAATTTCAGTGGTGACAGACAGGGCACAACTCTGGCTTATTTAACCCAGATAAAACTCCTGTGAGGCTTACTTAGAAAAAAACACATAAATGTCAGAGAGAGCATCAATTGACCTTGCCACAATGAACTTGGATCTTAACAACATTTACCAAGCAACAATTGCAAAAAATCCAACCACCTATATACCAGCTACTTTGGGACAGTGAAATACTTGTGCTACATCAACTATGCTATGCTTTTTAGGTTGTTCGAACTTACCTACATGAAATCGCTAGAAGTCAACATTATTAGACATAGATTGTAATTGCTGTTCTGGAATCGAAAGTCTATTCTTTCATGCACAGTGGTCAGAGACTGATTCATCCTGATGGAGCTCACATTTCAGTAGAGGAAGAGACAAACAAGCAGGCAGCAATGGATGACAGTGTGATAAGAGATGTGCTGTGGCCTTCCTTCCCTGCCACCATAAACCATTTCAAACAGACCTGTGAGCTCCAGGTGGTGTAGAGAGGAGTTTTGCCATAGATGAGAGGAGAATGACAGGAGCACAAAGGAACTCCATTCAGTAATGTTATTTCTGAATCAAAGCTCAAGCTTTGCAATCTGCAAGCTGATCAAGTTACCTGATGACTAAGGGGTTCCTCATGAAATTTGGACTGGGTTCCCAGTGTACATGCCCACATTTGCTTATCCCTGAAATCTGAAAAAGAAACTAACCTCAATAAACCACAATATCTTACACATGCCACAGCCATTTTGTCTGAGATGAAGAATTCTATCATTACTGGCAGTGACAAAAACCATAGAAGCAGCACCAGGTGAGGTGGTCCATAAAGTAAAAGAAAGCATATGTGTGCCAAGTTGCTGCATAATACAGGGGCTGGAACCTAATGTAGGTTTAGACTTTCTCAAATCACAGCAGGATTGTCTCAGTTAAGACATAGAATTAATTCCATAATCAAGAAAAGAGAAGGATAAGTTTTATTTTTTTTCCCCAGGTGATGTTTATGGATGTCAGCAGTGTCTGCTCTCCATTGTGAGAATGAATTAATAAATAATGATGCGAAGACCTGTAAAAAGACAGCTCCCCTCTCCCCTGCATTCCTAATTTCTGTTGCATTTCAGAAGTAGGCAAAGCAATATCCAATTTGTCCAATAGGTATTTTCTCCTCTAGAGATGGATATAAATGAATTTGGATGCATAAGAAAGCCCACTATCTAAGTTGCATGCAGTTTGTTCATTAGAAAAAAAAAATTGAATTCTGCTGTTGGACAATGCCCTCTTCACATTAGGTTAATTAAGCCTGTACCATTAACTGCATAGGGATGAGATATTTTGTGCCCCCTGAATATGCAGGGCTGGAAGACTTATATCTCCTTGGGATGATCAGTTAGAGATGAAAAATCACAAAGGCAGTAAGTGCTTGTCTGCTAAGACTGAGCTTAGCTTGACAGCTGGCCAGCCTAATGCTAAATGTGCTAATCATGATAAAAGCAGGGTAATTAATCAGAGCACAGCAAGGACATGCCCATTAACAGTGCTGAAAGCAAGCAGAGGAAACCTTCCCACGTTACAATACATACTTTTCTTCCCTAGAGAGCTTTTGGGATACCTATTATGGAAATGTTTACTTTGGTAATGCCAAGGGGGAAATGGTACAGTGACGCCACTGATGGTGATAGCCTTGATGTTTTACAAGGGAAGCCAGCAGTTATCTCTACAGAGGGACACCAGCAAAAGGATTTCCTACCTTCTCTGTGATGGGCCTCATAAGAAAACTTAAACCAGAAGAGAACACACAGTATAATTCAGAAACTGACCTGCTCTACCAAGGGAAGACCTTTTCCAGTTACAGTCAGAGTGAATTGCATGTGGTTAATAATTAGGAGACACCTTTTGGTCAGATGCAATAATCCATGGAGTTAAAAGGATTGCTGTTAACGCAGCAATTCCTGCTAATACTTCAGGTAAAAAGCTACCACTTTTAAAAATCTATCATGGCTGCTTATCAGGATTTAATTTTTATTTTTGGTAGAAATACATTATCTACTTTAAGGAATAAAAATCAGTTGAAACAAAGGCCTGGAAATCCTCTCTTCAGTATCCATCTCTTGAGTATGTCACCAAATGCGCTCAGAGGAATATCTGGGTGGAAAATCAAGGTGTGCTGTAGCCCTTCACCCAGCCTCCAGAGCAGACCCTGGCTTGGTCCCCCCATGTACATATGGAACCCTGCCCCAAGAACTGGATGAGAAGGAGGAGAAGCATGGCCTTCTGGAAAAGGGGCAGGGGCAGGGAGTGTTGAGGGCTGGCTCTACTCAGCTGGCAGAGCACTGGCTAGGAGAGGATGTGGTTTGGAAGCTGGACACTCTGTATGTAAACAGTTGTGCTAGCTCTGGATTTTGCTGCCTGTAGCTGTGTGGACCCCAATGATAGGTTTGTTCTTTTTCTGACAAATAAGTTACACAGACTGAGACAGAGCAAATTACAGAGCTGTTTCATGTTTCACCCAGAGTCAGTGGACCTTAGGCTCCTACTAAACCATTTGCCAAGCTATAGGATGACTTCCATGTGAAGATATCACTGGATTCATAGCCTCTAAGACCCAAAGGAATCATTTTCACAAGCCAGGTGGGTATCCCGTAAAGCCTGGACTGCAAAATGCAGGATATGTGTGAGGATCTTGAACAAAATGCTCTCTCTTTTATCAATAAGGAACTGAGTTTGGTTCTTCTGCAGAAAAAAATAAATACCATTAAGACCATGCAGCAATAATTGTAATGGATGGGACTCTTCATTAGCTGATGAGAGAAATAACACATAACAGCTATGGAATGGAAGTCTCTGTCCCCAGAAATAAACTAACATTGTTTTCATAATGGCAGAAGATACCCCAGCTACCAGTAGGCTACGTCTCCTTTTCTGAACAGAGAGTTTATGCTTAGCCATATGTTAACTCAGAAGATGACAGCTCACAGAAAAATTGCATGAGGTAGTAAAAAAAACCAGTAACAGGGAACTGCCTGTGCATTGTTATGAAGAATTACTGTGAGAAAATGTTCATCCTGCTAGGCATTTCCAGGAGCATCAACATTCAGCTGCTCTCCCATTGCAGAACTATCTAGGAATGCCAGCTGCCACCTTTGCTAAGCGGTGTTGGAACAGATTCAGCTCAGCCATGGCAGGGGTCATGCACAGAAAAAAAGAAGTGGAAATGCAGACAGAAAGGAAGAACAAGGACAGAAGCATTCTTAGTTTGCTCTCATACATTAAGTGCCCAAATAACCTGCATAAGTACTGGTTCCAGACAAGCCCTAAAGATGCAGTTACTTACCATGACAGAAAAGAAAATCCACCAGCATCACTGTTGTGGTGAGGCTTGCTCTGCTCACTACTGGAACATGCACTTAGTTTTCCAGTGTGGGATTTGTAGGCAGTACGTCCTAGCCCAACAGCAGTTCACAGCGCATTTGGAGAAGGAGAAACCCTGAGGGCTTTGCTGTTTGTTGCGGAAGGTGAGATCCCCTGGCAGGGCTGGATGCGGGTCCTTTCCCGCAGATGGAGCCCTTGTCCCAGCGAGAGCCGCTCCTTGGCTGAGCCCCGGCCCGGGGAATTCCGGGCTGCAGTACTGGCGGCTTTCAGCCTGTGCCCCTTCTCTGGTTTTACCAGGCTGGGATTTCATTTCCACTCCGCGACATTTGCATTAAATGAGCTGGGTTTATTAGCCAGTCCCAGGAGAAGCCAGCATGATGGGGAGCTGTAGAGAGGACAGCTCAGTACTAGCCTAGCAGGGATCAGGATCTCAGGGGGAATTGAAAAGAAGTATGAAAGCAGAGTTGTCAAGTAACTCTGTTTATTGGGGCTTTTTGTTTGCTTTAGTTGGTTTTTTCCCCAGGAAAAAAAATCCATTCTGCAGGAACTTGTTAAATCTGACAGTGGTTTTTGATCCCTTTTCCTATCATTGCATGTAATTTGCCCGTAACCATCCTGCAAGAGCCATATATGGATAACTCTGTACTTGCCCAGGTGAGAGGAGTGGGGTGGGTTCATGCAAGAAGGAAAACTGACTGGTTGAGCCCAGCAAGCCATGATTTCTGGAAAAAGCCAGCACAAAGCTGCAAATGAATTTTTCCCTAAAACACTCCAGGTCTCAAATTTTGTTTTATCCTCAATTAGGAAAAAACAATTTTTTAAAGTGCTCACAGAGTAGAGCTATACATCCAAATGAATCACACTAAATCCAGTGCAGTGATTCATGCTGATGAGCTCCAAATGTTTTATTTGGAAGTTGATATCATTTTACTGAATTGTTTTTAAGTGGTTTTGTTCGAAGAGTGAATGGAGACATTTTTTGGAGGGAAGCTGGTCAGGCTGGTCAGGAGACAGGTCAGACTTGGAAGGAAGGGAACATAACACAGGTTTTATCCAAGCCAAAATGAAAACTTCAGCATTTAAGAAAAGTTTTAAAATCATTTCAAAAGTATTTTGGTTCTGTGTCAGTGAAACTGATCTAGTTTCACAATTCTTGGGGAATTAAATAGCTTCATCTGAAAAAAAAGTTTTTCAAGAACAAACACAGCAATATTTTTGATCCTGAAACACCACACTTCTTGACTGCCAGTGCAGCAGAGAAGTAGATTATAGTACTGAGACAGATGTTATCAATAATAGTAGGCCAAGAAGTAATTATATGTCTCAGTACGAGAGTCCTTGGTATTCCGAATCTCGTCAGGCTATGAGGAAACACAAGAACATTCCAGGGAAATCCAGAGCAGTGACATAAGGTAATGCCACTACTCAGAGAGCATTATGAAGTTAAATGCATGTACTGCATGCACTGCTTTCACACTGGGTGAGCAATGAAGTACGAGCCCCCACAACTGTAAAACTTTGTATGATGCTTCAAAAATGCTTAATTATTTATATTACAGAACCACAAACTTCATCAATTTGGAACTGAGCCTCCCAGGTTGTCACTCAAACCTTGTCTTGAGTGAATCTGACAAAACCCAGGTACTCCTTTCCTTGAAAAGCTGAAGAATTCCAGTGAACCACTGTATGCCCTCTGCAGCAGAGGGAAGTTGTTCAGACTGCAAGGATCTGCTCAAGGACCACTGTCTCCAGACAGCAGGTCTTTGAAACAAGTCTTCCTTGCCCTCAGAGGCACAGCTTTTCTCAGCAAGACACAGGCAACAGAAGGTCCTCAGACCAATTTTGCAAGATAAAAGAAATATGAATGGTCTAATTGTCAAAATTGCTGTGAACACTTAGGCACTATGCAACAATAATACTTCTTATATCTATTATATTTGCTATTTGGCACTTGTATAATTCAGTATTTTAAATGTAAAGTATATTTTCATAGTTGATATTATTTTTCCTAGTGATTTATGAGAATGGACTCTTATCTGTACATTAGCTTTTAAGGCAACACTGTTGTGACAATATGTGGTTTTATTTAGGGTAGTATCTATTATTTAAGTGAAACATAAATTTAATCACATTGTTCATTAAGAGAATTTAATCTTATTAGAAAGGATGGAGAAGGAAAGAAGGGAAATTTGCTCTGCAGAATAAACCCATTAACACCTTCTTACAAAATAAACCAGGATAATCTTTCTGCATGGTATGAAGATAGAAAAAGCATTCCTACCTCTTATTTTATTAGGCAGTGTTGGTTAGCAACGAGAGCTGATACTGCCTTCGACGAGTATCCCAAACACTGCAAGTCAGCAGAAACATTTATCATTTTCACATGAATCGTTCAACTTGGGTAATGATCCAGGATGACTCTTCTGCAGTAAAATATTCATGCACAAAACTAAATTAAGTTCATGCTGTCATCAGCTGCCAGATTTTTCCACACAAACCAGCCTTTACTTGCAAAGGATCTATCAACTGTTTTAGCTACCAGAAAAAAAAATCATTTGGGGGATAACATTTTAACATTTGTGAGATAGCTTTCAGTATTTAATAGTCTGAAATAATGGAAAGCAAGGCTCTAGCTCCTCTTTTATGTATGCAGTTAATGCTTTATAGTAAAATCTTCCTAGTTAGGCCTTTTGAGTAAAAAATTAAAAAAAAAAAGAAAAATAAAAAGAAGAAAGAAAAGAAAAAAAGAAGGATTTCTGAGAGAACTTCAGGGCATCTCCTAGATGGAAAGAAAATTTTAAATCAAAATAAAGCAGGTAGGGTGTAAAAGCCACCACAGAAGAAGGGGAAATGAAGTAGGAAAAAACCCAACAAAGCAAAAATACCTAGGGAACAAACAACAGACAGAACAAAGAAACTATTTAATTATTTAGTACTGAAAACCAGGCAGCAGTGTAAATTGCCATTTGTAGAACATCATGCAGGAATACAAACCCAGGATAAGACTTGTAACCCTTTAAAGATAAGCTTATGTTTGAGTGTGCTGCAAACAGATGTTATCCAGCTGCTGGGACCTGTGCTGCAATCCCTACTTCAAGAACTCAGCTGGGCTTCAGGTTTTCATCCCTCCCTCCCTCTGATCACCTGGGATGTGCAGAAGAGGAAAGAGAGGAAGGAGGGGACACAAAGACCTCCTACAGTTCACCATTTGGACGTCCCCAGGAATGGGATGATGTAAGGCTGTCCCACACCAGGCTCTGGGACAAGCCCTGCAGGTGTTGCCTGAAACCCATGGCTCATAGCACCCCTGGCCAAGCACACTGAGCTGCACACGATCCACCTCACACCCAGCTGCAGACCATCCCCTGCACACCATCCCCTCCTCACTGAGCTGCACACCATCCCCTGCACACTGAGCTGCACACCATCCTCTGCACATCATCCTCTGCTCACCATCCCCTGCACACTGAGCTGCACACCATCCTCTGCTCACCATCCCCTGCACACTGAGCTGCCCACCATCCTCTGCACATCATCCTCTCCTCACCATCCCCTGCACACCATCCCCTGCCCACCATCCCCTGCACACCATCCCCTGCACACTGAGCTGCACACCATCCTCTGCACACCATCCCCTGCACACCATCCCCTGCACAGGGCTGTCGAGGAGAACGCTGTAACCATGAACTGTGGCTGGTTCCGTGTTGCTTCCCGCAGCCCTTGGGCCCAACGTGAGATGCTGTTCTTTCAGCAGCCAAAGGGCAGAATCAAAAGAAGAGCAGGATTATATCCTCACAACTATTTTAGGTATTAGGATGTTTTCAGTGACTTCTAGACTGTGACTCTACATCCTTGCTCCTTCAGCTGGGGATGAAACCAGTGCCAAAGCTTGAGATGACTTCACTTTTCAAATCTTCGAGACCTTCAAAAAATCCCAGGCAGTAAGTGCTAAGATATCTCTTTTTTTTTTTTCCTTTTAAACATCAGAAACATTTTGGTTTTGAAAAGGAAGCCCAAACTGTCCTTTCTTGAAGAATAAATATTTGCACAAAATTTGCGGCAGGCAGTAATACAAAATGATCATATCCTCACATGACAGTCATTTCTACGCTTGCCTGCATAATCAATCATTTGTGGTTTATTTGTTGTGTGTTTGTGGCCCAGCCTGTTTGACCTTAACCAAATTTTCCCGGTAAGTTTTGGAAGCATCTTTACCCAAGGAAGGGCAGCTAAAGGCATTTGAGACGCCTGATGGCATCTGCCTGGCCTCCCTCTGCCAGTGCAAAAGGGCACAGATCTTCCTCAGGGACTGCCATCCCAACCAACCTTCCCTGGATGTCTCAGATACCCTTGTGCATCTCTAATGGCATCCAGTACCTCTGTTTTGTCAACTAAATGGAGCCTTTGGTGCAACACTTTTCCCAAAACTCTGGCCTTCATTAATGAAAATAAGGAATGAAAGTAAACCTGCAAGTGTGTCACGGATCCAAAAATGTATAGATTGCTTCACAGTGAAACGTCTCCCTGCAAACAGCTGCTCTGCACTGATATGATTTTCCCCAATATGAGTCTACATTTACATTAATCTGCAAGGGTATTACTGGCAGAACAGCTTATTAAAAAACAATGGCAGCAGAGATTACACAATAAGAAGTAGCTATTGACGACCCTAGAGAAGAATCAGAACATAGTTAAATATTAGAGGTATTTGTCTACCTTTTCTTCATGCACTAAATGGGCAAATTAAGCAAAGTTCTTAAACACATGAAGTATTGCCACCCTGTAGGCAAATTCCATGGATAAAATTAAGTGAAGCCCAGGATAAATATGTCTCAGTATTCCAAGGTCAGCACAGTAATTCTGTATGCACTCTTTTTCATTTTCTTGGTATACCATGGGTGATTTCTGTCCTTGTTCAAAGCAAGGACTTGATCCTCTCATACTGCCATAGTTTCCTATTTTTTTCCATGTTTCCCTAAAAAATTATTAAAGAAAGAGTTAAGTTCTCCAACACTCAGGCTTTGGTTCAGTTTTGCATTTACATGGGCACATTTGGGGCATCTGTCTGAAAACCTGAGTGTACCTTGACATTCAGCCATGAGGAGAATGGACTAATTTTTTCCAATCTTGGCAAGAGGAGCATGCTTAAATCAAAACAACTCAGTCATATTATGAAAGCTGAGACACTTGCAAATTTATATTCCTTGCAGTGTTTGGGTATTTGTGTGGGCCCAGGGCCAAAAGTAGGCAAAGGGCTTGAAGGAGCAGAGAAGGGACTCTATGTTGCTGATTTGGAGATAATTTCTCCAGATGAATCTGGGAAACATATGAGCTGGCGCTTGGTGACAGTACAGTTCTGCCAAGTGTATATTCACTGGTTGTGTCCTGCCTTCTAGGCATCTAAGGGAGATTTACTTCTGATGCCAAACATCACAGCCAGTTTGACCTGGTCAACTGTCCTGAGCTGCTTGTGTCTGATGCATGGCAGGTCTTGCTAAAAATTAATAAAGGGAAGCAGAGATGCTTAAACTTCTTCGACTGAG
This sequence comes from Toxostoma redivivum, assembly GCA_013397375.1. Classification (NCBI taxonomy): domain Eukaryota; kingdom Metazoa; phylum Chordata; class Aves; order Passeriformes; family Mimidae; genus Toxostoma; species Toxostoma redivivum. Next base: position 677,027 of record VXBI01007740.1, read on the forward strand.
CAGAGAATCTGGGCAAATTCTGGTCTTGATTACAAAGATGCAGTCTTACAGAAATCAAGAGGTTTCTAGATTTCCAGAATTCTCCTTGTAGATTGGAGGAGTGAGAGAGACCTGGAAAACATGTGTCTCTGTGACCTACTTCCCAAATTGCAGCAGGTGGATAGAGCACAAAATGCTCTCCTTACTCTGTTTGTCTTTGAACTACGGACATGCTCTCATTACAGCCTGCAGCAAAAGGGCTTAATATGCAGAGTACCAAGCCCTAAGCAAAATTTAAAGTGCCTACTTCCATGAGAGTCAATAGATGAGAATCTTAGCTCCTGGTGGATTGGGTTTTCCAGTCTGAAGCACAGGGATTTCAGAAAAGAAAATGATGAAAGTATTTGATTTGGAGAGCCTTGAGCAACTCTGAATAAGGGCATTGCAAACAACAAATGAGTATGTGCTCTGTGTCACGGATCTGCTGAGACAGATACCAAAATAAGAAAACAGCTGCTGACAAGAAGGTCCATGTAGCTGAACAGTCTGGCTGACTGTAGCCAAAACCAGACGCCTTGAGAAGCACAAGAAGAGAGCAAGCGTATTTTCCCAGCATAGCCTGCCAGGCTCCAAGACTTGGTGCCTCAGGCATTTCCTGAGCCAGAGGTTGTCTGTTGTATTTAATAGCTGCACACACACTTTTCCTCCACAAACTCGTCCAGTCTCTTCTTAAATGATGTGAACATTTAGCATCCACAACATTCCATGGCAGGGTCTAAGGCTTTAACAAATGGCAAACAAAGAACTACTCTAAAATGGATCTCTTACCTACTGTTTTCACTTGATGCCCCAATCTTCTTTTTTCCCCCATTATTATTAATGGTAAACATTCAGTCCCTTTATCCATACAGCCATCCATATTACGTGACCTTTGTCATGTGTGTCACATCTCACCACAGTTAACTCCTTTCCAGACAAAGCGTCCTAACCCACACTGTGGTGCCAGATACAGACAACATTCTCAAAACTTTTTTGGTGCCCCCCAGCTCCACAGCCTGACAGGTCTCCCTTGTACTTATCAACCCTTTGAATTTCTTGTAGAGAAGCTGTGTTGGTTCTTTCCTATAGCCTCATTTATCCATGTGTTCACTTCATGTAATCTTTATGATAACTTCAATTTACCCTTCAGCTTCACAGTACCACATTTGACTCCCAGAGGAGAAAATATCTTATAAGCAAGAGATTACACATTACCACTTACAGTTCAGCTTTCAGCTCTGAATTCCCTTGCTCTCTTTATTGGGAATTTTGATGCAATTATCCCTTGCTTTTTCTTATTTTTTGGCAGGGAAAGGGGTTGCTTTGTCATGCTCTCAAATCTAACCTGCCAGAGATTTATGAACTCCAAAGTTCAGACTGCAAGGCCATCTTGTGTCTTCATCAATTTGCCTTACAAAAAAAGTTGACCAATGTTAAGAAATCAGACACCCCTCTGATCTGAAGATAAGCCAGTCTCAGTGTTTTTGGATGAGGTTCCCCTACAAAGGGTAAATACCAAGCAAGTCTAAAAGGCCACTACTTAAAAAAATAAACCCAAACCAACAAAAAACCCCCTTCCCTTCTCATTTTACAAAAAAAAAATTTAAGAGCCTAGAGTCTCTCTTAATGTCTCTGTATTGCATCTTCATCAACCTCCCCTTAGCTTATCAGGACATGGTCATCTCAGCCTTGTCACAGCTCCCTTTGCTGCTTCTGAGCAGTCCCTGTTCTGTGTAAATTCTTTGGGGAAAAAACTGTCCAGGTTAGATGCCAGGAAAGCCCCTTTTGCAAAATGCACATTTCCAGAAGGAGCTCCTGACCCCTTTCTCCTGTTTCTGTCCTGGGATTATGACAGGGCTTCAACAGTCCCTGCAGTATGGATACCCCACCAAGAAGACTTTTCTCTTGTAACTCCAGAATTTAAGGAATGACATTGGAGTGACCCATGTGCCAAATCCCTGACATGAGGCCCAGCATGTCTAAGGGCACTCCAGAGTCCTTCCCGACTGGCCAGAGCTTCCGTACCTCTCCAGCCTGCATCCACAGGGAAGGATGACATTTCTTTTTCCTTTTCACTGGTGGGATGTTGACAATGGGTTTGTTGCTGTAAGACTGCAGGTCCCCCTGCACACACAACCATGCAAATGCTGTGAATGCCCCAGCAGCAAGAACGTACTGCTGCTAAATATTTGCCAGGTTTTCCATTGCATGCTGGACTGCAATAGAGATATATCAAGCAGATATATTTCTGGGATATTCTCCGTCCTGAGAGACTAAGTGACCCTGCATGGCTCTATGATTACTGCCAAATGCCAGGCACTTGCTTGCTTGCTTGAACTTTCATTTCCTTCTGGTTCTCTCAAAAATGCAGCAGGTCCCACCACGATGGTACCACTGCTCTCCTGCCTGTGTGATGGGAGAGCTATTTGTGGTTAGCAAATCTCACCACAGGAAAGGAAAAGGGAGAGGCAACCACATTTCAGAGGGAACAACAGCAGGGATTCAGGTTTCAGCACTGAGAGAAGCTGTCAGCCCAGCTGGGGAGGTGGCAGCAGCAGAGATAGCATCTTGGCCAGTTCCCACTAAGAGGTGGCCATTGGGATGGCTCCCCAGCATGTCAGCTGCTGAGAGGGAGGACAGGAGGTTGTTTGAGACCAAAAGCAAAACACCAAAAGTTCACAGTCACGTGGGGCACAGATACAGAAAGTCTGGATAGTTTCTCTGCTGTTCAGGTACAGGAAGACAATGCTAGAGAGAAAAAAACCCCAGGGGTGCTGCCCCAGCAGTGTCACTGAGGTATGACCTGATGATACACAACGTGATAGATGTATACCTGATTTCCTACTATACTACTTTAACAAAGAGGATTTTAATGGCTTGATTATGCAGACCACTTTCACCCAGCTGATTCATCTTGTAGTTCCACATACTCCCTTAAGAAAAAGCATCAGAAAGAAAGCATCATATTTACAGACATTTGTGCATGGACTTCCCACCTCCACTAAGATACATCAGCATGATCTGGCCACTGAGTAACTTGTAGTCAATCCCCTCAGTTAGTCATCTGGATTGCCTGCCAAGTAGATGGCCTGAGGTGGAATACCTCAGACTGTCACAGGATTTTATGTAACTCTGTGAGGGCAGAAGAAAAAAGGAAAGGACAGCATGGAGTAAAGTTCATGACTCTACTACCTTGCCCAAAGCAGGTGTTGTAGTTAGAGCTTGGTCCTGTCATTAATGCCAAATAAAAGATGCTTCATGCAGTTAAGGAATAGATCACTACAAAAGTATTGACACTGCTATGGGTGGGTATTTTAAGACCCACAGCAGCCATCACTAATGAAAATGCAGGCTCTGACAAATACTATGTCACATACATCATGTTAGTCCATTCTATTTCTGTGCTGAAATCCAGGTAGTCACTCTGAAGTGTCCTGTCACAAAAGACCCATCAACAATTGTGACACCACATGAGATACATGACCATAAAGCAATCAAATAGAATGTAATTCAAGTCCAGAAATAAGCCCTTCTCTTCAAAGTATGTTCACAGCATACAACAGACCAGGAGCAGACAACTAGGGCAAAACTGGGGTGTCAGAAAAATAGTATTAGTTCTAAACATTTAGAAATATTTTTGCAATTGTCCCAATACAGGCTTGGGATATCTCCTTTACAGGACAAGTGATTAAGATGTGAAAAAACTTGACAGGGCTTAAATTAAATTATAAATGACACATTAGCTACACTTATTTTCCATAGCTAGAATTTCAATTTTTTCAAAACTCTGATGTTTGTCTGCTGAGGCAACTGTGTGAATGGAATATATTGAAGAAGTAACAAAACATCTCAAGAATGGCCATTTACTTGTTTTAAAAAACTGTATTTTAAGAGCCATCAATGATAGAAAATGAAACATGAAACTGTTGAAAACATTCATTCCTTTTGGCACAGATCCCTCACTGCATTCTTTCTCCACTTTGCAAGATGGCTTTTTCCATCTCTACCCTTTGTGTGAGCTTGAGGCTACAGCATGCAATGTTTCTTTAAAAAACAAAGGAAAACTAATCTATTCTAATCCAAAGAACACAGTAGCTTTAGTGCTAGAAGGAAGGCTGAGATTTCTGTCCTGCATTAAAAGTACCAGAGTCATTAATAAAAACCTGGGGGTGGGGGGTTATTTGTTTTAAAAGATCTCTCCTTCTGATTCCTCTGGTTCTTCCTCCAATGCCTGTTTAGTAACTTTCCTATTGGCTTAATCTGGCATATCTGTGGCCACATGGATTGTTGCACTCACAATATTTTTAAAATTTGCATTAGCAGACCCTACTTGGAAAATATTTCTATTGACTAGTTTAAATATCAGTTGCGCCTCTGTGATCATCCAGAGGACAAGGGAAAAATTACCTGATATTTCTATCCAGTTTTCACAGAAGACAAAGATGGAGGAAAAATCTTCGCTGAGGAAAAACCCTCTGCAGCAGGGTGCATGAAAATAAACATCCCTCAGCTATTTTACAGAGAAAATTGATTTAATCTGTTTAATAGCATGCAGTAATGCTGTTCAGTCAAATGTACTTTTGTTAGGCTAAGTCTGAATTCTGATGTCTACTGCCTGGCAGTAACTTGAACCCATGATTCCTATGCCCTTTAACAGTTCTCAAAAATGGCACGAGTCTGGGTCCACACTGGTGGCTGCACCTTAGCGAAGGTGAGCAGCTGGTGTTGCTGAAATGCAGTTCCAAAGAAGAATGGACCTTACAAACCATCCTTCCTTGCTCTTCTCACCAGGCTACTTCACACAAAGGTGTAAAGGCAGAAAAAGACACTGAGGCTGACAATCTCTCAGGCCTTCCTATACTGGTAAAGCTAAATACTTCTGCTGGTAAAGACTTTCTGGCCCCACAATATATGTATATATATAAAGGTAAATATTGGATGCAGTGATACACAATTACTACTTTATTTTTGTTTCAAACTTGAGGTATCCTCACTGAAGCAATTTGTAAGCTTTTCTCAGAGCCTGTGCCAAAGGAGTGTACTATATTTAAATGAAGTGCAATTAATTTTCTTTATGTTTCTCTTTCTACCCCAAACTTCATTCTTCACTATTTTCTTCCTCTGGCCTAACCCTCCCTGCTCAACCAATCATACAAACCCACTTGTCTATAACCTCAGTCCCAGTTTCTTTGCTGAAAATCATTCAATCTCTTGTCATCTTAGTCTCAATCTCCCTTGCCCAGGAAATCTCCTTCATCCTTTTTGTCCCAGTTCTCAAAACCCCATCTTTCAACCCTGCCCTGACTTTCCAGGCAGCTTCCATATAATTCAGGTCATTTCCTCCTTCACACTGCCAGAGTGATAAATGCCTCTTAGCTTTGCCAAATCTCAGCCTTGCCAGACTACAAGCTCCAAAAGGTCTGAGCATGTCCCTTTTCTCCCTAGTTACAGAATCGGAGACGTTCAAAGACATGTAATGCAGCTAAATTTAGGTGAGGCTTACCGGGAGATCAGGAAGACACATCCTTGTCCCAAAGCTGACCTCCTGGCAAGGCTCACACTTTCACTCTGAAGGCCTAAGAGGAGATGAAGAGCAATGGACCATTTTCAAAGGAAAGGTCACCTGGAGTTTAACATGAGCAAAATGACATTTCCTCCAGCTTTATTTACAGAACCAGATGAACCATTTCAAGTAACATTTTCAAAGCCCAGCAAGGGAAGTTTCAGCATGAATAGCTAAACTGACAAAATTACAAAAAACTGAGGGTAGGTTACTTTCCTGGGGAACACTGGGGGAAGAGGAGCCATGCACCAAGTCTGTCAGAGAACTTTTCCCCTCTAAACTAACACTGGCAGCTGAGGGGCAGCCAGCCTGCAGTCCAAATAATCACTGTGTTTCTTTTTAATAAGAGTTTGGACCTGTTTCAAGCCTAGTGCTAAAATTAGATATTTTACTAGCTTTTCAATTTTTCAGTTCAAAGTCTAGAAGTTTTGAGAAACCACATAAGCCACTACTGAAGTTTTCCGTCTGGACCATAGTTCTGAGTTCAAGACATCCAACAGAAGCTGTTTTGCATTTTGTAGGAAGCCAGATGAGCACAGCTCAAAGAGGCAAAAGTGTTGCACTCCTCATCGGTTTCATGCTGCTAATAGGAAAAATACAGTTCTACTTTTCACAAAAAGCCAAGGGAAGGACGAATACCTCGACACAGTTTTGGCTATAATCACAGTGCATGGTAGTTTAGATGTGCCTTTTCTAAGAGACAAATTATTTTCTAGAGGACACAAATGATTCCAATGACATAAACAACATGCCAGCCTGACTGATGTGATTCATTGCTGCCTTTCTTTGATGAGATCACCATATGCTATTGCAGAGCAGAAGCCTCAGTGGCTGAGCCTGAGTTTTATGGTTCAAGAATCACCTATGTTTTCACTCAGGAAATTTATAGCCTTTGCTAACCCTAAACTAGAAGACACATCAGTCACACATTGCAACCTTTCCAGCAAACTCAGCTCCACATGAACAATTTCAGTTTTTACCAGTGCAGTTTTTTCCAGTATTTTCTAGTTCTGTCATTTTGGAAGTAGACATAGGAAAAAGGTTAAAAGTCAAATCAGGCAAGCTGCATCAACAAGTTAAGTTCAAATTTTCTTGAAATAAGTAGCTGTCTCAGAGTACCAATCCAGATCATGCAAGACTATGTACTTAAAAACATTTGGCTTAGAAATATTACCTTTATTAACTTTCCACCAGTACCCCCCAGAGAAGGGTTTCTAGAGCATTCAAAAGACAACACTGCTCCAGTAAGTGCTCCACCCTTTCAGTAATTTACTTTTCTCATCAAATATGTTAACATGCCTTTAAACCAATGCAGACGCCCTCCTGAAATTTTTATGCATTTTGTTTTTTATATGTTGCTTTCTCTTTTACTCACACTTCCAGTTTCTGTTTATGTTTTAGGATCAAAAAAAACACATGAGGAAAATCAAATTTTAAAGAAAAGGCAAGGTCATAATCCATAATATTTTTCCCCTCTTTTAATAGTCATTCACCTACCTGATGGGTTGATAAGCTCAATCACCCACCTACTTTTCAAGTTTTACAAGTTTTAATATTTTCTTTTTCACGAGCAGTTAATCAGTTAGTGCAAATGACGCCACATGCTCATCAGTTACCAATATATTGCTTTATTTCTTGGTAGCAAATTAAGGCTTTATAGTGAGATTTGTACAGTACAGGCCAATTTAAACATTAGAAACTTTCAAAACCATGTAGCACTATTCACTCAATTTAACACAGCCAGAAAAGTAGCCTTTTTTTTTTTTTTTTAATAAACAATTAAATGTTACTAGTGAGGCCTTATATTTCATGAGTGCAAATGGCTAAAAATCCCACCATCCTCAGGGCTCAACATTTAAATTCCTTGATGCCATTTTTAGATAAAGGAAAAACAGAGAGTATAGCTGGCTTGGATAAAATATACTGTATTACTTGCCTAGAAGAATCTCTTATTTTAGAAATATGGAAAAGAAAACCAAAATGAAATTAATTGTCCAAGGGATGGTATGACTTCATATTAGGCACTGACCAGTAACAGTAGCAATGACAAATTCATTTTCCATGGCCCTCTTTGATTTAGTATAACCTAATTTATAATTCAGAGCTGATGCCATCTTGTATTAAAAAATCCAAAATTGGAGGAACATACATAAGTTACAGGAATTTTTGCAGCAGTAGGACAAGTTCCCTCCCCAGGGACATGCCCAAATCATTGCTCTTTTTTTTTTTTGGTGCAACTTGAGAAAGTATTGTTATAAGTATTTCCTCAGCAGTTACGTGTTTTTCTTGGGCATATTGATTTTCACTTCTTACCACTGATTTTATTAGTGTTGTCTGGAGATGATGGAACTACTGCTTATGAAAACCAGACACAGCGCTTCCCTTCTTATGAGACACTTACAGCACCTGAGCTGAACATATGAATTCACCTGTCAGTCAGGCACAGGGGGCCTGCCTGAAAATATCATCACCCCTCACGTGCCTGCCTTTCAGATCTTTCACAGCATTACATATGAAATGTAGAGGAACAGCTGCCAGAAAACTGTGAAGAAAGTAACCATGAATGAACCACACACTCTGGGGAAGGAGCCAATGAGATTGGGGACTTCCAAAACACTCCTGCTCATGTAAGAGCAAGAGTGACCATGAGAGTACCAGGAGCTCCCAGTGTCACAGGGCAGCTCTGCTGTTTAATTCTTTGTTGAACACAGCTGTATGTCCAGCCTAAGGGAATACATGCAGCCGAAGTATCAAAAAATCTAAATCTAATGTGAATAACACTCCAAGCCCCTCTGTCCCCAGGGGTGTTATCTAACATGAGGCTAATGTCTTTGAAGTCTTGAGATCAGCCATCTATCCTTTGAACTGGAAGGCCACAGAAAAGGGTCAAGTTTCCAAGTTATTAAGGCACACACTAACTTCACCTCAATGCAAGTGCCTGCTTAGGTCAGGGAGCATCCACTGCAGTGGTGCCACAGCTGCTGAAAAGGTACAGCAAAGGGAAAAAGCCAGACTTTCTGGTGACAGCTGCACAGCCCAGCAATTGGGACTGTTCCACAGAAGCTGCTCCACAATGCCTCAGAGCATCACTGCTTCCTACAGTACTATCTCAAGTTGCTGCAGAATTACAGCAGCTTCTCAGGCTGGTTCAGAGGCTTCTCCTTTAGCCAGGCCACCAATACCTCATTTCTTCTCCTTCACCCAGGTGAATACATCACTGCTTATCAGAGCCAGAAGTCCCTATTTACTACCAGAGGGTGGTACTACACATGCAGGAGAGGACAAATTTAGAAATGAAGGCAAGTAGCGATGATGTAGAAGTGACCTGGAGGTGGGCTTCCCAAGTGAATCTATGCATGGGCACAATCTCCAGATTCACTCTGCAGAAGTGCTCAGTAATGGCCAGCAGGTCTTACTCTGCCTCAGATGAGGATATTTAAGAACATTACCCAATATTTCCTGGAGGATTACAATGGATGACTACCAGAAAGAAACTACTTGGAGACGAGAGGACGCTTTATCAGCCATATTGGAAAAAGTTGGGGAACAGAGACACAATATTGCATAGTCAGTTTCATGAGCCCAGCTAGAATTCAGATGTAATTGACACAGCTTAGTAGCATTTCTGAAGGAGGGATTATGTGCTATTTCCTTTGGAGGCAGCTACTGTAGCCTGGGTCAAGGTCATGGCTCATGGAAACGACACCACACTGGGGATGCTGAGCACTCATTGCTTTTGCATTAAGGCAGCCTCTCCACAGAGACTCACGGCGCCTTAAAAAGTGATCATACAAAAAGCAAACAAAACAGTCCTCTAGAAACCCCCCTCACCCATAAAGTACAAGAAAAACTGACTCCTGTGAGCAACAGAAAAGACAGCATTACTGAATATGGGAGCGTGTGTTTATACATCAGTGTTTTTAATACTGCATTGCAATGACAGGTGTGGGGTGTCCCTTCAGAAGAAGGCAGGGTTGGTGTGCTCTATAATACAGCGTTTGCAATGTCGTTTAACAAATCGCAGAGCATCCACAGAGACTTCGCAGTCCTGCACGTTCAACATCTGCAGGTCAAAACAGTTGGCAGCTACAATCTGCAGGCCCTGCCCAGTGATGCTTTCACAGGATTTCAGGCTCAGGCGCTTTAGGTTGAAGCAGTTGAGGGCTAGAAACTCCAGGCCGGTGTCTGAGACCAGAGGGCACTTGCCGATGTCCAGCGATTTGAGTTTTGTGCAATTTTTGGCGAGGTACTCCACGCCGTGGTCCGTGATGCCCTCGCAGCCCCGCGCGTTGAGGTAGCGCAGCTTGCTGCAGTACTTGGCGATGTAGCGGATGCCCACGTCCGTGATGCGGCCGCAGTGAGCGATGCTCAGGTACCGCAGCCGCGACTCCAGCTTGGCGATCTCCCGCATGCCGAAGTCGCTGACGAAGCGGCAGTCGCTGACGCTCAGCTCCTTGACGGACGTGCAGTAAATCATCAGGTAGCGCAGACCCTCGTCGGTGATGCGCACGCAGCGGCGCAGGTACAGGTGGGTCAGCTGAGTGCAGTGGGCGGCAATGGTGTGCAGCCCTTCGTCCTCCAGGACAAAGCAGTCTGTCATGTCCAGGTAGCGGATGGAGATTTGCTTCCCGTGCAAGGGAGACAGCTTGATGGAGGCTTCGCGAGTCAGACTGATGCACGTTACCTTGGAGCACCCTATGTGGAAAAACACAGTCAGTTAAAGCAAGCAGCAAAAACAAATCACACAGCAGGGCCAGGAAAGTGGGTGTGGAATGGTGTGCTGGACGTGATGAAAGTATCCTCATGTTGCAAGAGTAGAATCACCCTGACCAACTGCTCTGATTTGCCCTGCTGAGTCCCCACACCAGAGGAAACAATAAACTCCACTGGACTCAGTGAGGTTGCCTTGAGATTGTGAGCCCTGGAAAGCAATGGACTGATTTTGTCCATACTCCAAACGTAAAATGGTGGTCCTGGGTCTATCTGGGGACAGCCCATGATCTGTTACTGCAATATAAACCCAGTGACAGTTAGAGAAAAGGATACTACGTGACAAACAATGCAGTTTTTTGATCAGTCTCATTGCTGACTGGCTGAATTTGCAAACCAACATCAGAGGCTCTTTCACCATTCAAACTCATTATAGAAAACACAACCCTGCTCCCCTTCCCCCTGCTCCAAGCATTTGGAGAACAGATGTGAATCCAGCCCCAAGCCTGCAATGTGGGAAGGATGCAAAACTATGGCACAACTGTGTGCTTGTAGAAGGGTGGAGATTTGGATAACCTAAGGAGAATAGGGAGAATTTATAGGAGCCAACACACTGGTAAGGGCATGCAAGGACATGGACAGACAAAGAAAAGGATTGTGTCCTATGAGAGAGCCTGGCCATGAATGGAGGTAACTAGACTAGAGGAGAAACACCAGACATTGCAAGGAAGAACAAAGGACTATATGAAAGGGAAAAACACACACAGACTTTCCCCATTTTTAACTTCCACTCATTGCATAGAGGAGAGTGAAAGCTTTTTTTGGAAAGCATGGTTTCTGCTGCACTACAAACTGGCAGTCTTAGGCTTCTTAGGGAAATTCTTAAGCTGTGCCAAGTTCAGCTGGGCACTTTGCATTAGCATAGCTAGAAACAGCTGCAAGAAAGGAGAGTCTACCTGTTAGTGATTAAGGCCCAACAGTTTTAGCCATAAATGGCTACTCAGAGAAATTCTGCAGGTTATGCCTGAAGAGGTGTCCCCAGGTAGAAATAAAAAGACCTTTTCTGTATTGCCGGAACACTGGCCAAGCAGTACGAAGTGACTCATAAAAAGCGATGACCTAAGAGCTCCATGTATCAGAAACTCTGCAGAAATAATGTAGCGTGGAATTAAAGAACGTGATGATGTATGGAGACTGCCTCAAAAACTTACATGACCCAAAGCTGTACCACTTGCTATTAGAGGTCATCATTCAGAGAATTAGTGGAAAGTATGAATATGCTTCAGTTCTTAAAAGCAAAAAGGAAAAAAAATCACTTGAGATAACCATGCGGACTCACATAATGCTGTAAGAAGTGTGGGATGTGTATTTGAAACACTTTGCTACCTGCAACTAAATTTCTACATTCATTATTTAAATTTATGCTGGATCTTTAATTTGGGTTTCAAATTTAGTTGAACAGATGCAAAGTTTACCTTAGGCCTCACACAATTAAATGGGCTAACTGCTCACAGGTCATGCAGAAGCAAGACCTTGAAGTAAGCCACTCTGTTCAATAAACATCTTAAAATTGAATGCTACTTTCTCTTCAGACTGTTTCAGATCCGTCTATTCTCTGGAGCAATCTCTGGAAGTACTTTTGCCTTCAGTTAAGTACTATATACACACTCAGTAATAGAAAGGATTTAGGGAAGCACTACAATACTAATGGTGTAAAAAATTCACCTCTAGTATGTTATTTGAAGAGGGTGATACAAAATGCATGAAAGGAGTTTCACAGAAGACGCTGGCACCTAGGCAGAGTTCTGCTGCACCTGATGGAGCTGCTGCTGTTGCATTTGGCTGAGGAGGTTGCTGGATTAAGAAGTCAGTCTGGATATTTTGTATTCCGACCAGAATTCAATTTTAAATCTGGCTTAGTGAGAATGATGCATCCACGAGGCCAAGAAGAACATTCTGTCTGCTGAGTCCAAGAAGGTTTAATGACCATAATTAGAAAGTGAATGGGTCAGAAGTCTCACAGCAGGGCTGGAGTCACACACATCAGTTGTGCTGATCATTGTTGTGTCAAGCTCAGCATTGCCATGTCTAGTTACTTTGGCTACACTGTAAAACACCTCATGGGAAGGATATTCAAAATAGTTTCATTAGAAAAAAAGAGTCCATGCTGATACAGAACTGACTGATTTTTAGGCAAAATGACAGGTTCCCGGGTCCATAACAATTTTTCTGTCCTAAATAATACAAAATGTAAAAATAAAGCTCTTGTAACAGGATTTTCCATAAAGTAAGTGCAACTGATTTCTAAAAGAGAAGAGAAATGTCCAAACAGACCAAAAAACATATTGGCTAGAGTGTTAGACAGTAATTTGCAGTCAAGCTCAACCAACTTCTAGCAATATCTCAGGCCTGCCCACAAAGTGGACGCTGACAGTGACAGAACTTACATTGTGGAAAGCTCCTAAAGTTAATACAAACATCTGGTTTTGACATTAAAGATTTTGGTAAGTTTTTGCTGCCAAGTAGCCATCCAAGGAGGGAAAGGATTCAACTAGATGTACAACTGTGGACTGGGACTTAATTAACTAGCAATTAGCATCACCCCCCAACACACCCCCACGTCCTCTTGCTCAGTAGGGAAACCAAACCAGTGAAACACTTCAGTCCTGAGACTTCCTTGAGCATGTAGGTGCAAGCCTTGTCCTCCTTACTATAGAGAAAAGCAGGGGAAAATGGGATCCTCTTTTCAAAATATCCTCCAAAATTACCCACATTAGAATGAAAAAAACTGGACTTAAAACAAGTGCCTGAAGACTGATTATCCTCAATTCATATGGTACATGCAGCAAAAGCTATATCCAAAACCAAACACCCTGACTTCTGAGCATGTTCAAAAGCAGGATTATTCCCTCACATGCTTCAAATAGAAAGAACAATTTCGGGAAAAAAAAGAAATAAAAGAAATTAAAATTACTTTCTATCTCATTGATGAGACAAAATTGAAGGAAGACAGTTATTTTATATACCCCCTGCACAGTTTATACCAAACTGATGCGCTCTTAGGGACAGACACTACCTTCTGAGTCTGAGAGTAAGAGGTCTGGGAAAACCACAAGTGAAGATAGACCCCAAAATAACCTATCTCAAGACCTGGTGTCATCTTTTCCTTTTCCCTGCCTTTGAAAAAATCACCTTTGTTCTACAGCACATCCGTAAATAAGAGCCGTGGACCAAAGCATTTTCAACCACCTACAAGCCCCCAGGTACTGTCAGGGTGTGAGCTTCAAAGCTCTAGGTCTAAATCACACAGGTATATACATTTTCTCCTGCCAGTGGAGATGCTTCAACCTGAACGTGTGATTAGCAATCTAGAACTAATGACAGTGTGTACCAACAATAAGTAATTAATATATAAGGTCACTGTGAATAGACTCCTGTGGAGTTCCATAGACTCCTTATTACCTTGTGGTTTCAGAAAGCAGTAACAAAAAGGGCATAATTCTGATTTATTTATACTTGTTTTGATGCCTTCCATAACATTCCATCCTAGGAATGGGGGGAGAGAGTTGGATAAATCAGCTTAAAAAAAACTTAAAAAGCAGGGAGAAGAATGCAAATCAGTGTACACCGGATAGGTAGCCTTGGAAAAAGCATATAGCAGCAGTGACTCAAGAGCATCGCTTTCTACCCCCTGTTGTTTAATCCCCCGTCTTCATCCTGCTTGTTGCCACTGGTACCTCTGCAATGGCAATTCTGGTTTGGCTGATTTATGATGGCATTAGACTGATAACAGATGAGATCACAAAGTAAATGTTGAGCAGCAAATTTACTTCAGTGCTCTGCTTGGCTGCATCCTTTCCATTAAGTGCCAACCTATTTGCAGAGAGGAAATTCTGTGCAGCTGACCTTGGGAAAAAACATCTTGTTTCCCCAGAGCAGGCTTGAAGAAAATTGTCTAAAACATTTCTGCTGATCTAAACAGCTGCAACGGCAGCTTAGGAAAAAAAAAAGGGAAGAAAAGAGAAAAAAGTTCAAGCTGGCTAGGTCTTGTTACAATAGCAATGAAAACAAGGGGACTTTGAAGTTTAGCTAGGGATGACAACTGATATTAATACCCAGAAAAAAACCTAGTAGTTATTCTGAGCTCCTCATGTCACTTACCAGATTACAGATGTATTCATTAGCTATATATAATCTACATATACATGTGTGTGAAAAAGATAAAACAAATTTTGCTGAAGTAACTAGGCTTCACCACATGACATAGCACTGACTGCAGCGTGGGCCCTTCTTATGGGTGCTTTGTGCAAAATCTCTAATAACTTCTTGTGCCATTTGAACGGGCCATCTCTGCTAGCTCACTTCCTTTGGAAGAGTCCTGGCCACTCCAGAGGTGCTGTTGGTATTAAGGACACTGAGATTTTAGTGGTGCCTGTCTCACACGTGCTCTGTGAGGAGACAGGCATTCCTACTTTGAAAGACAACACAGAAAGGATAAGCATGCAGTTACAGAGTTTGGCAAACATCAGAAGCATCTGTATTGGACCATTCCCTGTTACCTGACACATCCAGGTGTTCCAGGTTTGGGCACAGTGACACGACATCAAAGACTGCCTCATTGGAGATGTTGTAACAGCCAGACACCTCCAGCCTCCGCAGTTCTGGACAGCACTGGGCAATGGTGTAGAGTCCTCTGTCTGTGAGCCGCCTGCAGCCACTAACAATTACCGTCTCCAACATGAGACAGACGTTGGGAGTATCCTGACAAAGCCTCCGGGTCAGCACTTTGAGAGCCCTGTCCACGTTGATTGTCTCGCCAGTCAGGCGGATAGTCCTCCAAAGGCGCGGGTCCCAGGCCAGGTTGTACCAGCGGCGGCACACGCGGGCACAGCGGCACAGCTGGTTGGTGGGCAGGAAGGAGAAGATCTGGATCATGGAGTGGTCGGGCAGCCGGTCTATGTTGGCCTGCTCCTTCTGGTGCTTGGATGCCAGGCGGATGAGAGGATGGGTGAGACGGGTTGGAGGCGGTGAATGGACCATGGCAACAGTTTCCCCAGTGATGGAGGAGGAAGACGTGGATGAACCTCTGCCATTTTGGAACCCAGGGGAATTCGGTGGAAATATTAATGCTGGACTGGGCGTGCTGAGCGTGCGCATGCTCAGGTCGGAATCTGGAAGACAGAACACACAATTTCAATGAGCACTGGACAGACACAGAGCTCTCTGCACAGCACAGCACCCTGCTAGCCTGTTTGCTAATGGAGTATGATGGACTTCAGGGTTTGTTGGGGGTTAAGCAGTCACTTCTACCAGTCAGAGTGAGAAAGCATATTTCAAAAGCCATGTGAGCAAAGAACATGATGCAGCTCTGAGTCCTGAAGAGGAGACAGCAGTGGAAGGATTTTTTAAAATCCAAGGATTTTAATTCTTTATACTATTGATTGAACACTGTAAGGAATTATTATGTTTGAGTCATAGTCTTTTTTTTTTTTTCTAGGAAGTAACTGTCCATAACCTTGGCACAGCTGTGAGCTCTTAGAGGCAGAGAATGCTGTGGTCCTTTACCTCTCAGCTCCTTCAGCCATTCAGCAGGAGGCCAAAAAAGAGCTCACAAGGCAAATGCTGCTTCCTTCACCCGGTCTGGGCAGATGGGAAAAGCTCAACTCCAAACACTGATTTTCAATGTGTCATCAGAGAAGTTAATTTTTTAGTTATGCAAACTGAAACTCAGAAGTTCAACCAAGAGCTCAGTTACTAGTTCTTCATGTGCGCACAGAAAACACTCCTTTCCAATGGACTAAAGTGAACTTCAGTTGGATTGCAGGGGGAAAAGAAAATAAACCCAGAAAAGTAACTGACGAAGAAGCAGCATGCCTGGAAACTTGTTGGAGAATTGTTATATGATATTTATTATTGCTAGGGCTATTTGTCACACCAGAAGCAGTCAACTCAACTCCCCTCCCCAAAACAATTTGCTACTTCTTTACCTTCTTTAATTCATTTTAGTGGCAAAAATCAGGCACAAAAATTGAGATATTTTGCTACTAAGAAAGGTTATCTTTGCTGTAAGATTATTTCAACTGTTTTCCCTGTGTGCTGACATTGCCTACAAGTAATTTCCACTCCTGCTCCCACTTTCTCCAAGCAAACCAAGTAAAAGACTGGAAGACAACTAAGATATAACTTTGATAGTCAAGCAAATGTCATGGGTAATCCGTTTACAGACTCTGAGGATATTTTAGCAATATGCGTCACAATATACAACCAGTGTATGAGACGCATGCTGCTGCTGAGCACACTCCCTCCACCTCATACCGATCTCAACAGAAACTTCATAAAGAAAGCACCACCCAGAAATGAATACAGTAACCACAATTTAGTGACCAGCAGAATAACAGGCTTCACAGGCAGACAATGCTTTTAGAGGACCAAGATTTCCGCTACATCACATCTCCTGCTGTCACATCAATGTTCAGATCTTTCAGGGAAGTGTACAAAGGCCCCGTAAGTAACACGGACTCTGCAGCTGTATGACTGGCAGCACAGACAAGGGCTAAGCAAGATACAGCCAGAAATGCACTCAACAAACATGTCCACACCTGGATTTGGGCAGAGTATTTTAATTAAGTACATTTTTGGTGAATTTGATCGTTTCACATAAACTTTCCAGCCAAGCTTTTACTTAGCCCAGCACAGGTTGCTCTGTTCTCACTACCTACAGCAGCAACCACAGGCCTGTATTTTCACAGTGTGTCGGCAAGGAAAAGGGCACAAATATTTAGCTGAAGAACCCAAGACACAAAGTCCAAAGGCTTGCTCAAGATCACCTAGTTGAGTTGAAGAGTGATCAAAATCATCTTCTCACACCATGGAGGAAAAACCTATACTACCAAGCTCCTTTCCTCTTCCTCTTCTGCATCTTGCTTTACTTAGAAATTCACTGTTTCAGCAAAGGAAAGGAAAGAATGTTTTCCCCAAGGCTTCTGAGTCTATGCTATGGCTATGTGGTCCAAACACAGGGATTTGTGTATTTATGAGCAAAAGCAGTATCTTCATGCTGAGTGGGTTTTGCAGACAACCTGCTCCCTTTGAGACCTCCTAATACACCCCTGGCAGCTATTGCAAATAATTGCATCGAGGAGTGTTATTTGGTAAGCATCTGGTATATGCTGGTACTTTAAAAATGAGATTTACAGCTGGAGAGGAAAAAACCAACCAGCAGCAGCCAGGCTCCTGCAGACAAGCACTGACTCCACAGGCCTGTTATGCAACAATCCCCGAGATTAATTTTTGCAAGGACACACCATATGTTTGACCTCCCTCACATTATCACCCAAACCAGTGACAGTGCCTGAAGCTAAACATTTGCAGAATATGTGGCAAAGCCTTTACTTCTTGCTCCTTTTTTGAGATTTTAATACAAGAATGTTTCTAATATAAAAGAGTATACACTTCTTTCCAAGTGCTGGATGTATCTTCTACTATTACATGTATTTGATATTGTCAATTCCTTTCTTTTTACTTTTTCATTTGCTTTGGGCCTTTTTCTTGGTTGCTTGTTTTACACAAATCAGAACAAAAAGGAAAACAAAATTATATAAATTTAAAAAACCACAGAACAAACACTTGTTTCTATTAAAAAATAGTAAAATAAAAAGCAAAAACTTTAAATTATTAACATCTGCTTTAAACAATTTTCACTCCTGTGGGAATGAGTACTTTCTGTAAGACAGCATATTTGGAAAACATAAATTTTTAGTCAGTTATCGTTAAAAACACCTTAAAATTTCTGTAGGGCTACAGTGTTCATTAGTTTCCATTTCTACTTAAGCATAAAAAAGCTTTTCATACTTGATGATTCTCCCCCTCTTCCCCTGGTGAGCAATACTCCAAGCTAATACGGCTAATCTCCACTGCTTTTGGATCAGAAGTGGCATTCCTTCATCACTCCTGGGCACTGTGAATAATCAATACCTCAGACATTCTGGGTGCGTAATGAATTACTAATATGTGTTTTTTAACTTAGACTTCGAGCTAAAAAAGGCCTGACCTTCTGTTTTATGTGTATGCTCCGTGCTTTTTGCTCTCTTAATTCTCTCATTAGTATAGCAGTTCCAGATGTGCATCCTGAATTTCCTTTCCCTTCAGACCTGAAGGTGCATCATGTGAAACTTGTTCCCTCCATCCTCGGGGCATGCACTTCCAGACAGACACATACACATGCACCCTGTCTCCCCACCACAAAGTATTGTGGAAAAAGACCATGGTGTTGTCATGGTGTTTAAAAAAGGGAGTTGGGAGCACATTACTGCTCTGCTGAGCCCGTAATGCAATATGCTCTCAAACAGGAATTTTGCTGGTAGCTCAGCTGAACTCCACACAGAGGTATTCCTGCTTACTGTTCGCTGTACACCCCTAAGGGGAAACAAAAAATAAAAAAAATAGCAGGTGAGTCCAGGAGCCCTATTGCCAGGAAAAACTTGGAAAGCTTTTTGCTAGTATTTAAAACTTCAGCAAAACACTTGGTCTACTGTACATTTTCCAGACTTTTCTAATGTTGTTGGGAGGGGCTTCCTATAGCACTATCTCAATCTCTAGGAGTTTCCTTCGAATTTTTTCTTCACCATTAACTGAGGGCTAGCCAACAGGCTGGGGCAGGCTGAGAAAGAGCAACTAAATGACAGTGTAGCATTCATAAACACAACCCTGAAAGTACAAACGAAGTTGCTGATTACACTTCTCAATACACATCTTTATACGCACACATGCCCTATACAAGCATTTCTCTTGTAAACTTAATTGTTTACAAGTCTGATATGCAACTTTAATTTTGGTTATCCTAGAAAGTAAAAGCAAATTAGAAAGTAGCCCTGCACTTCCCTCCCTACAGCCTCTTTTGCCCTTTTGCCTCCAATCTGCTGTGCAAGATGCCTTTTATTAAAGCTTTGATCAAGCTCTGAAAGTTGTTTGTTGATGTAAGAGAAAATTTCCTAACAATCTTTAAAGAAATCTCAAAAGATGAGTGCCAGAAACAGAACCATAAAAGCTGACACAGAGGGAGAAAATGCACTAGAGGGAGTTTTCTTATTCCACTAGGAATCTGGTTTATTTCAAAGGATTCTTTCTCCCCAGTTTGTTTCCCAAGTAATACATACATCTGGGAACAAAAAACCTTTAAATATATAAGATTTAAGCCAAGATCTAGTCTCCATTCCTTCTAGTATCGACAATAACATGCAGTCTCTGATTTCAGAACCAGAGAGAGAAAACAAGGTTGTATTTCCATTACTCCAGCAATGCACACTAACACAGGACACTCGATGTCTGGATCCCAGGATGGACTTTTTAAGATTGAACCATTTTCCATGCTTAAGGCATGACTCCATCTATTCACACCTTCCACTATGGTACTGTGAAAGTCTTTTTTGAAATGAAGAATATACTGATCTCTTCAAGCTAACAAAATTTAAATGAAAATTTTGCAAATATCAATCGAACTTCAGATTTTTATCTGGCAACCGAAAAGGATCTTCCGTGTTGGTCTCCTGTCACCACTGACGTTTTTAGCAAAACTAAGGCAAGAAATAAACTAAACTCAGTTCAAGCTCTGAAAAAGTCAGTACAGCTGAGGAAAACAAAAAGCAATTGTCATTCCTGTAAACATTAGCTGCAAAGCAATGTGCACAAGAAATATTTACACAGAGTGCCAAAACCTCACTGACTTAGCATCTCTTTAATAACTGTTGTGCAGATATTACATATTTTATTAAATGCAATGTGGGTATAGACTTCACATTTTTACCACAATACCATCAACCTCAGGCATGCCAAGTAAGTACTCCTTTTACAGAGACTGAGGAAAATGGGAACTTAATGGTTGTAGCAGCTACAATCAACAGTGCAAAGGGGAGCAGATGCTTCTGCAGGGGATACAATGTGGGCTGATTCAAGGAAAGACTTGTGAATTTGACAGACAGATTTCAAATAAGGCTGTGTGCCCTTAGATGAGAGTAGGAAAAGGAGCTAGCTAGGACAGCAGGCTACAACACAGTCATTTTCTTTCCAAGGCCCTGTGTATGGACAAAGTTCCAGAAACAGTGATACCTACAAAAAAAAAAAAAAAANAGAGCGTCTTCCACATCGCAAACATCTCAGGCATCAGGCATTTCTCTCAGGATAAGTTACCCTACTGACCTCGGTACCTCCCAATCCCAGGAGGCTGGGAGGAACTGGAGAGTCTGAGACAGCAAAGAGGCAGCTGGAACAAAACTCACATGCAAACTTTTGTGAGGCTGCAGCGGTCAAGAATGCCAGAAGGAAAGGGATGCCCAGTGGAGATACCTACACAATTTTGCAGCCTTTTACATTGACGAACATACAGAATGAGTTGGTTGAGCTCCCGCATCTCTCTCCAAGAACACTAAGTACACCTAAACCATCTCAGATGTGCATGTCTGCCCTGTTTTTAACTGCTAGGGGCAGCTATTATCCAGCTCACTGAGGTGCCTATTCCAGTGTATCAAGTTTCTAAGTCTTTCCTCTTATTTGGCTCATATAAGAAGCTGTTTCTTGTCCCTCTCCTCGTGCTTGTGAAGAATGAGAAGTCTTCATTCTCCCTGTAAGGAATTCTTACATGCATTTTCCTTTCTTTTTATTAGTCATGTTACTAATATTCCAAGTTTCTTCTATCTTTTCCTTCACCTTTTCTCCTGTCTGTGTGTTTTTCTCTTAATGCTCCATGAGCACCATGCACAACCCAACCTCACCAGCAGTGGTTAAAGTGGAGTCCTTTGCACCCATATTCCATGAAAACCACATTCTCAACCTTCCAGATTTCAACAGTCTCAGAAGGCTGATGTATTTCCACTATGTGACTCAAGATGTTGCTGGGATTCCCATGTTCCATACAGCACCTAGACATTTATTTTCCTCATCTGTGTTTATAGAATCCATTAATCTTCCCTACACCTCTCTGCTTAGAGAATGCTGTTTTCTCTCTCGTTAATCTACTTTTTCAAGAGTATTTTGAGTACTGAGCAACCTTCTCAAAGTGTGTCAGTTTTCCAAATACCTTGCAGCTCCAGGGCTATACATTTCAACCCATTTCTCTAGATATTGGTAATTTTGTGTCTCAATTCAATTGAAAAAGATGGTTCCTGGAGAGAAATTGAATGTCTGGCAACCTGCTAACAAACACTGTAAGTCATTGCAGATGAGACCAGCTCAGTTGGTCAGAGCATGGTGCTGGTAACACCAAGGTTGTGGGTTCAATCCCTGTATGAGCCATTCACTCAAGAGCTGGAACTCAATGGTCCTTGTGGGTCCCTTCCAAATCAGCCTATTCTGTGTTTTCTAAAGGGTTCTTCCTGAAACATCATCACAGCTGACAAATACTCAGAGCAATAAATACATGAAATACTGTTCCCCTTCAGTGCCCACCTTTCCTTATCATGATTTTGTTTACTCCATATTTCACAAGCTTGTTTCCAATACACACATGCAAAAGTCCAAATAAACCTGAGATGTGTTACAGGTACTACTTCCCTCTCACCAGACAATTTATTTTTGCCAAAACAGAAAATTACATGGAAAACTGAGGTCAAAGGAACAAAACCACTTTGGCAAAGGTGAAAACTAATTTTTTATCCTATAAGATCTTGTCAGTTATGCGATTCTCATTTTAAGAGCAAAGACCCGTAGCAGAGCTCGATTTGTCAGTGTAAGAATAAGCAACCTTGGAGCTCACAAAGTAATCACATCCACATGGTCTTGGAAGGAACAGTTCCACAGAACTTGAAATAATCTTTTATGGTTTTTCAAAACCTCCTTTAGAATGTAATAAGAAACTGCACCTATTGTGTAAGACTAGAGGCACTGTAGAAGAGGGATATGTTAACTAAAATCTGTAACCATTTCATAGTAGTTTCTGTGTGACACTTTATACCTTGGATTATACTGGTGTAACTTCCCTGTGATGTTGAGCTCCAGTTTTCTTTAGCCTAGAAACTTCTCTACATACATTTGGAGACCTGATCTTGCATTCCTGGCATACTCAAAATAGATGCTTAAAGAGCATTACCAGTGAAGTAATCACTATAGTTTTATTAAGTAAATAATTCTTCCTTACAATGTATTTGTGGAAAGCTGGGAACTAATTTCCCTCCTACTGACTTTGTCCCCTGCCACTTGGCAGGAATTAATTTTATCCCCATATTTTTGAATGAAGCTAAAAATACAAATACTGAGGGGGAGGAAAAGTAAAAAAGTAATTCACTATTAGTTTAGGAAGTCAAAGCATCTTAATTTAGTCTTCAGTGCCACTGATGCACATCTGAACACATAAGCTCTGAGAAAAGGGTTTCACGGTGCATCATTGTGGGAATTACATAGAGATGGATTGGAAGGTGCATTTTTTCCATGTTCAGTAAATACATGTCCCAAAATTAATTCCACACATGCTTAAGTACAAGATCTTAAATCCTTCAGGTCAGATGCTCTCCCAACTCTTTATGGTATGCCAGGGAGCTCCTCCAGCTGATCTAGTTTACATTTACATTAGCAAGGAGTGGAGCCCAGAAAGAATTCTGTGGAGCAAAACTAATATTGCTGAACATCCACAGGCCTGGGAAGTGGGTGTTATTTTTTTGCCAATATTTAATTTAATCCCCAGCCCTGAATGCTCAGTAGGGTTTGCCTTTGATGCTTTAGGTGTACTGCCAGAACATATTTTTTTGCTTTAGTTTTGCCTGAGTGTAACTGGGTTCATATACCTTGTGGTGGTTACTAAAACAGAATAAGAAGGAGAGATATTTTAAAAGTGAGCTTTGGACTTGAACAAAAATGCTAATGTAGATAAACCCACTGGTCAGAAGAAGTCCCTGTCTACCTCCTCCAAATCATGAGTTATCATCTCCCAACCTATTCCATACCACTTTGAGGAGAGGCATCCTGTGCCCTGTTGGATCTTCAGGGATGGATTATCAATGGATCAGACACGTGCCATTTCATCATCTCTCATTTTCAGGATTATCACACCTACAGGGTCCATATTGTTTAATGCACTGCTCTGAAATGTGAAAACCAAATGTATGAAAATGAAAATAATAATTTTACAAGATGCTTATAAACAAGCGTCTTCAGCATACTTCTATACAAAGGTTTAAATAAGACAACAAAAAGATAGGAAGTTTTCTTAATTTCAAATCATACTAAAAATCCTGCCATCATCTCTTTCTCTCTTCTCCTGATAAGTTTGACAGCCTTAAGTAACCCAGGAACACTATCCTGATGAATACAAAAAACCTTCCCAGTTTATGCAGAGAATTACTTGTTTCAGTGAAATAGGCTTACAACTATAACCTGCCTTTTCTTTGAGTTACTCTAACATGCTCCAAGGTCAAAATTTTGTCAGGTAAAACATTTTTCCCACTGACTGGACAACATCTGCATTACTTTGTCCCAATTTTTAAATCTATTGTTTTTTATTTTTCATTTAATACCAAGTTTACATAAATGTAGAGAAGGTGAGTGCACACTGCTTGATAGTGGCTCTCAAACTACACCTACATGGCCAGAATCAGTCACTTAGAATAACACTGAGATGGGACAAACAGATCCTACTCTGTCTTTGAATGATAAACATTCAGTTTGTGTTACAAATGTATCTTTGCAATTCATATAGAAAACTGCAACAACTGCTTAATGGCTCCCAACTTCAAAATGCAGAAATCCAGTCAGCTGCTCCAGACAATTGTAGCTGTTCCACTATTTCACCTTCCCTAAATGAGAGAATTTGGAATAAGATATGTATCAGTTTACGTTATTACAAAACATCAAGACAAGTTGCTGGAATAAATTAATGGAAGAGAAATATTTTCAAGATCCCCAGTTCACGTGGATTAAAACCACAGGGACCTTCAGAACTCTGAAGTGTAGTTCTGGCAGATGTGCATGACTCTAAACGGAAAATAATATACAAAGCAGAGGAATGTTTGCCTCTGGGAAAAGCTGACAATATAATCACTTTGTTGTGTAATCAAGAAGACTTGCATCCAGTTGGTAGCAAACACTGCAGTAGAGAAATAATTCCCCTAAGAACGGCTGTTTCCCGCATATTCACCATAAACAAATTATTTGTATGAAAGAACATTGTTTTTCATAATCAACTGTTGGCATTTTAAAAGCACGCAGCTCTCAGAAATTACTGACTTTCAAATTAACAGGGGATCCAGGATCTGACCTTCAAAATTGGAGAAATAAATGGTAAGCAGTATGCTAAACAGAAGAATAAAGAGTAATGAGAGATCTAAAGCCATAAAATTGTGCTTCTCTCCTATCACTTAAGTTTAGATCACAGAATGGTGATGGGTTGAAAGAGACCTTAAAGATCATCTAAATCCATTCCTCCTGCTGTGGGAGGGACAACTTCTACTAGAACAGACTGCCATCCAGCCTGGCTTTGAACATTTTCAGGGATGGGACATCTACAACTTCTCTGGGCAATCTGTTCCATTGCCTCATTAGCCTCACAATAAAGAATTTCTTCTGTATATGTAATCTAAATCTACTCTCTTTTTTTCACTTTGAAGCCATTTCCCCTATCTCTACATGCTCTTGTAAATTGTCTCTCTCCATATGCTAATGATGCATTAAATCAGTGTAATTCAGAATAGTACAAATATCCTTTATAAAATAAATTCAGGCTTTGGAAACATGGTCTTTGCCAATAATTTGGAAAAGATAAACCTGCAAATTATAGGACAGAGTTGTACACAGCCTAGGAAGAGGTCTCTAGATTAAAAATAAAAAAACAAACTCAAAATCCAATTGGAAAAGCCAATCCTAACTCAGCTTGGTTCAGCCCAGCTCGTTATGGATTGATTGTCCATGAGATCCCTGCAAGTGCCCACCTGGTGTTCCAGCTGACAAGTCAGGCGTCAGAGCAGTAGAAACATCTCCCTACCAGCTAAACAACCAGTAAGTGAGTGATAACTAAACAACAACAAAAAATGCTGCCAACAGACAGGAGAACATCACCTTCATCTAAAAATACTGCTTAATAAGTTACCATGTTGCTGCTCACTCCAGGGTGAGTTTCATGAGCTCTTTTTAGTCCCCTAGGAGAATTACACTGAGGTAGTCTCAGTTTTCCTGACTTTACAAATGAGACGTGTTTACTCCCAGACTAATGCTTTTGCAGACTAGGAGCCCTGCCTGCATCAATCTGTAGGATGCCCATGGATTACAGAAAATCAGTAGAACTCTGCAAAGTGTAACTA
The DNA here is from genome assembly GCA_013397375.1 of Toxostoma redivivum. Taxonomy (NCBI): domain Eukaryota; kingdom Metazoa; phylum Chordata; class Aves; order Passeriformes; family Mimidae; genus Toxostoma; species Toxostoma redivivum. The sequence continues at coordinate 702,596 of VXBI01007740.1, forward strand.
AAGGCTGACTTGCAACACCTGCTCCTGATCAGCTCAGATCCATTTACACCTCAGTTTTCAAAGTTTATTTTCTTTTCCAGGAATGGGATTCCTTCAAAAGCACCTGCTAGTATCCTGGCAAGAACGCTCATGTTTTGAGGGCAAATACCTTGTTTCTAGGGTTGCATTCCTCCTTCCTTCTGACACATGGCCAAACTGAGAAAAACAAAGCTGGTCTCCAGGGCTTTTTGAAGGAACGGTAGAAAACTCCACTTAATCCACATTTTTGCATTTCTTACAAGCTCACAGCATTGCCACTACATGTACAGACAAAGGAATGCATTCAGCAACAAACTCGCCGAAGTGAATTCCCCAACAAATCACCTTTGGGACCTGGGTGAGAGGAACACTCTAGAGGGGATGAAAGAAAAGAAACATAAGTCTCCAAAGCAGAAACCCACAACACCAGCTCAATCCAACTTATCTAGCATCTCTCCAACAAAGATACACAAACCAAGGCTTTTCCATAATAAACACGTCACGTTATGAGAGCCTTGGAGTGACAGTGAGCAGTCCCCTCTTCTTACAAACACACAACACACACACAACAACACACTCAGCAAGCACGTAGTGCTTATTCAGAACCACAAGGATTAAAATTTTGTTTATGGGAAACTTGGGAGTTAAGCTGGGAAAGAGACATGGCCACTGGCAGCTTTTCTTCTACTAGAAAAATGTAACTGGCTCAAGCCCAACTGCACAAAGTTACATGGATTCCTGACCACCAGTGTGAAGCAGTCCTAGACTGTGTCAAAGCAGATGGTACTTACAACTGCAAAAGCATTCAGAGGGCATTAGGCACCCTCTGAAACCCAGCCCTGCAGTCTGAGGTCCCAATTGCTGTGTCTGTGATTTGTGCTGTATGAATTGCAGATCTCTATTTATATGCAACAGCATATGGTACTCTGACATTTGAGGAGTATCAGATGTACATACATGCAAGTAAATCAAGAATTCAGCACTCAGTATTTATGGCAAGTTCAATAACTTCCCAGTCTACTGAACACCACAATAAATAACTGCTTTATTGTGCAGAAAATATGAACTGACTGTAATTATTCCTCTTCAATTCATTGTGATTTCAATTTACCAAAATGAGATAAACAAAATTATTCACTGACTCTTTCAATGTCACTTTGATTTCATTAACTCAAAATCAATGTGCAAAAAATGTGATGTTTATGTCTACACAATTGCTGAGTTATTATTCAAAGCAAGAACTCTGGCACTATCTAAATCTTTCAGTCTGTTTCATGTTAACCAAAGCTAATTATTTAAAACGTCATCACTAGCTCTATATGGAATTTCATATTTATCCTCAGATTTATTATCACTAGCTTATGGCAGTATCTCAGGGAGAAGACTTAAATACAGGACAACAGCAAAAGCAGCATTTGGAATCAAGAAATATTAGACATCTTGACAAAGTAACAGGAAGATGAAGAGGAAGGCCCTTATCTTCACAAAGCCCAAGAAAAATGGGAATGTGCCAGGGTGGTCTAATGAATATATAAACAACTGATGGGAAGGTATACAGGAGTCCCTTTTAAATATAATTATTCTGTGTTTACCAATTCAATTGAACTTAACAATATTCCTCTTCTTGAGGCCTTGCACAGAAGAACAAACTCTGCCTAATTAAAGCAAATCAAACTCTTGTGAAAATGTCATAATAAATGTGCTAATTCCCAAACTCCGAGTGGAAAGGTTAAGTGATCTTGACCTGTGCAGCTGAAGATCAAAAAGAATAAGCTAATATGTACCATGACCTCCAATGTATGCAGTTGGAGGACAGAGGTGATGGAAAGGTTACTGTACTTGCAGAGCTACATAAGAAGGAGGAGCAACCAAGTTTGACTAAGAGAAAATACTGTAGTTGAAGTAGTACACAAATAGGTCAAGGCATAGGCTGAGTGGGTTAGGATTGACATCTAGAGCTTTCTAGGAAGCAGCAAAATTTAAAAAAACCCAAACCAAAACACAACAGTAGAGAAATTAATCTATGAAGAAAATTCTGATTTAAGATAAAAATTTAAGATGTTGTTTACACAGGATGACCCAAAAGCTTTCCCACCCTTTATCATCAACCAGCCCTGATTTGTTAGCCATCCTGGTCTTTCTAAAACAGAAAAGTAAAACTCTTACTGAAAGAATTTGTCAGGGAGGTAAAAAATGAAGGAGTAACTGATGCTTATTTTCATCATTGGCACAGATACACATTTTGGGCTAAGAAGCAATGCTGCAGCTTTTTCAAAATTGTTTCAGTATACACTTTTACAGATTTTGTACTATATTCATAAAATACAGACCATTCTCCATTTCGAGAGGGAAGAGGATGAAGTTCACTGCAATGCACATGATGCACAGGAGCATATTAAACCCTGTTCATGTGGACTCTGATAAGTCTCCTGAACATCAGTGAAAATTCCTCAAGATGGTCTTTTTTTCTTTTTTTCCCCTCACAATACGATGAATATAACCAAAGATCCTTGTAACTTACAACTTGAGTTTGAGATTTGGCATTCACTTGCCTCAGTTCTGAGACTCCTGAGCAGCACACTCCACTGCCAGTCTTTCACCTTGGTGTAGAAAAATTAGCATTGCTCTCCTTTTGGTAGAGCTGAGGCTACAGATTTCTTGGTGGGATGCACTATGCTAAGCTTGGAGACAAGGACTACCAGAACTACTAAATTGGTACTGAAATCCTAGTGAATCCACCCTCAGACCACCTCCAACTGAACTGATGCTTACCCTTATAAGACCTGCTTCAGAAGTGAGGCTGATGCACACAAGGCACAGGGAAAAGTTACACTCTTTCAGAGAGGGCAAGCACTGTCCAACTGCTGTTCTATATTATATTTAAGGAGAGATGACAACCCTGTGATGTGTGATGTAAATTAAAGTACATGTAATGAGGCTGGGGTTCTAGAGAAGACATTTAACACTGTGCTATAGCTCCACTAGGTACTGAGGCTTCAGGTGGGGAAATTATGGTAATGACTTCCTTCATTGTCTCCTTCCTAATCGCACAAGACTTCAAGCCGAACACTAATGCAAACAAAAACAAAATTCTTCAGTATAATTTGGAAATGTAGAACACAGCCAACAAAGAGAGATCAAAAAGTTGCATTTAAAAGCTTTTAATGAGATGGTAAAAAGAATTTTTATTAGGAAACATTTAGAAGCCCATAGTGACTTCACATTTTCCAGCTCACTGAATTTACAAGCAAAGAGGCTGATGCTCCAGTACCTGGATGCCAAGTAGTTCCTAGGATGTGCAGAGTACCAGAGGCTACTGTAAGTTCAGAGCAGCCAGCATCTCACAGGATCACAACTCCTCTCACTTGTGGCAAAGAGACTTTTGTAACATCAGTAATTGCCCTCATTTGCATCATAGTAAATTACACTCCACTCATGCTGTATTCATGACTATTTATAGCATGAGCCACGTATAGGAACATGACACTGCAAAAGTGTCACTATGAGAAATGCTCAAGTAATAAGTAAAATGAGATTACAAACACTGGGCCACTAATCTTCTATAATCCAGTAATACATTTACTTGCTCCATCATTTAAATTCTATTTACAGAACACATGAACCATGTGCAAGGCACTGAAACTACTGGTATTACACAAAATTCAGAAAAATACTTCTGTAGCCCTGAAGGTGATTCCAAAACTAGTACAAAATGTTGATGTTTTCACTATTGAATATCTTATCCAGTCTGGGAGACAGAAAAATATGTTGCCAATTCCTGATCACCCAGTAGTTTGTGGGAATAGGTGTCTATCACAAGACATCCCCCTTGCTGAGTTTGGACTGACTGTTTTGACATGATACAAGGAAGCAAACAGAGGTGCCAAAAGCACTGAAGTGTGTCACATTTTCAAGTGACACAAGTGCAAGTGTCTTCTTATGTCTACAGAGGTGTCTCTTAACTAGGACTTTACCGAAGCCCTTCCATTTGAATCTCAGGAATTAAAAACCTCCCTAGGACTATCTCCATAACATGTGAAATGGGTCTTTTGTTCACTACCTGCCGAAACGGGATGCCTGTACATCAATCTGGAGATGGCAGACAAACTCTCCACCAAGCTGCCTCTCATGTGACTTTTGCAGTACTTGAATTCTGCCACTGCAGAGTCAGGCTGTGATTTAACTCATCAAATCCTGGCACAAAAGTATACCTGGCACACACCTTACAGAAAGGAGTCTGTTCAAAAGGGTGAAAAGCAAAGCACAAGGACAGACTGCACAGTTCACATGGAGCATCATCTCTTATTGAACAAACCCTGGCCTTCACCATCCCACCTTTTTAAGGAAAGACCTTACAAAACTTTGAGTTTACTGAAATGATTTAACAAACGCATATACTGCTGAAGTGATATTTGACTCACAAGGCTTTTATGTTGAATGGCCTCTGTTGATTTAGCAATTTCTATTTCATAAACTCTGGAAGGCGACAATACATTCCCAAGTGATCTGCTATGCTATAAACCAGCCAGAAACCATTTCAACACCACAACAAGAAAAGGCTTCAGAGAGGCACACAGTGCCTCCAGCCAACAGGGCTGACCATTAGACATGGACATTGTCCAGCTCTTCTTTGCTCCAAAACACATATGGGATGCCTGCCTTGGCACTAAGCCATGGTTCCTGCACACCTCAGTGAAACACTTATTTCTCTTCATGACCTTCTATATCTATAGCAGTCTCCAGTGATGCTACTGAGTCTTCTTTACTGATTATAATGAGTTTCATGCAAGTGCAGCCATATCTGGGGAACAGTTTAGGCAGAGTAAGTTATTTTAGCTGAGACTACATCTGGCAGAGCTTGCCCCTTAGGCAAATAGCCTTGTAACACAACAAAGCCTCATCTGTCTGCAGTACATTGCGGCAAGCTTGCCAGCCTTTCTCTGAACAGATATTTGGTCCTTCAAGGGAATTCAGATTTTTGTTTATAGAAAAACTCCAAACTCTCAAGAGCAAAAAGCAATCTCATCACACTTGAACTGCATTTAGCAGTTAGCATTTAGCAGTCTTGCTGTACACAAAGGTACGGGTGGAAGGTGTGCTTCTATGCCCTGCCAATGCAGCAGAAGATGACTGAGGATAACAAAGTGAGATCTTTGACAACAAAGAACAGATGATAATGGCATAGCCCAACCTTGACAAATGGTCTGGGACACCACCTTTTAAGAAAGAAATGTGAGTGAATCATTGGTGGTGTGCCGTTATAAAAAACACATAAAATCAGCATGTGCTTCCCAACACTGATCATGTCAAAATGCACAAAAACCATTATCTCTAACAAGTCACCTTAATAATGAAGAAAATCATCATTACCAGACAGAGCAGTTTTCTAGTCAGAGGCCAGGAGCTGCCTGCTTTCAGGCAGGCTGCTGCAGGCAGAGACCCACATGGGGTGCACCCAAGCTTGTGAGTGCTGCCTCACCAGCTGCAGGGATCAGCATTGGGTCCCAGGAGTTGACAGCATCCATATCTCCTGCATATATATACACATATCCTTATGGGTGCACTTCAGATGGGAAAAGCAGGGAAACTGTAACCCACACATGCTGGTAGAATATGCGAGTGTGCTTGTAGAAGAGAGTCTATAACTTTTGGGGATTAGTTAAAGCTGTTTTCTGTAAGTGCTATTAACCTTAGTTCAGTGTTCAGGGTTGTAATTTATCTGTGGCATTACTGATACTGATCCCAAATGAGCAGTTCATTGACTACTGATTAAATTCATGCCATTATTAAACTGCTTTGATCCTAATTTTAGTTTAAGCTATGTGAACTGAATAGCACTCCATTGCAGCACATGTGATTCATCACTTGCTGCTGTTTGTTTCTGTAATTCTTTTAAGGATGAGAAAACTGATTTATATCAGGTGTTGACAAGAATTTAAAAATAAAGCTAGGGATTAAAGAGTGTTGTTTAACCAGCTGCAACAAGCCATTGCTTAAAAAAGGTGTGGACAAACTCCAAAAGCAACCTAGATGTCACTGTGGATTTGTGGAGCACTGGTAGTGCTGCATAGTGGAGGAACAGGGAGATGCTGAACACCTGCAGTGAGGGATCATGTTCTGCCTTAGCAAAGTCTGATCCAGACTCTAGTTTCTCCTGGAGGGAATCACAACCTTGGTATAATCTAATTATCTCTCCATACATACATGTGCATTATTTCCATATATAGCTACATTTGGCTGTACCTATAGGCAGTTTACTATAATTACAGATGGCCAGAAATAAAACAGCGGCTTTGAATTTTCTGACTAAGTATGGAAAGTAATGGAAACCACAGAAGTGCTACAACTGAATAAAAAGCTCACCTTTCATTTACAGAAGCGTGTGCCAGGGAAAACTTAATTATATACACCCAATATAATTAGGGAACCAAATTAAAGGCAATTAAATAATTTAAAACATTTTTATAGGAAAAGTATCAAATTCCTTATGATTAATGATCACACAATTAAACCATAATACCTTTATCATATTAACTTTCTCTCCTTTCTTCTTTTTTGCGTTAAAGTATGTAAGATCAGGAATTGCCATATTACAACAGATGAGTATGAAAAAAAGCCAAGCATCCAGTGGCACAGTGGTAAGGACTATTTTTAAGCTGGGTTAAATTTAGCTTATTATGTTAAAATTAATTAAAAATTAATCAGGCAAGCCATGGAATCAGGCAAGCTTTACAACAAGGGGCACTTGCAGAGGCTTCATCTGCTTTGTTTAAAATTGAGACACTTCATGATAGCACTGCACAGAAAACAGATGGACATGAGCTGTAAACTTTAAGACAAGCTACCAAGATATGGTAACTTTAAGTTTACACTGCAAGGAAAATAGCTTTTAGTCTGGGTCCAGCACATCCTTGGAATTCAACCAGGCAATAGCCCTTCTCAATTTCCTGGGAGTAATGCTACTTGGAGCTGTAGTAACTTATGAGAGACACAACTGCAGTATTACAGTTTTTTTCAGACTTATACCCATTTTTAAAATCAAATTCTCCCTTATTAAAACACTTATTCTCCCCTTTCAGCAGAGTGGCAAAAGAATAGACACAGTAGACCATGAGAAAGACTTTGGGTTGTACAAGATCTTCAGGTGAGCTCCAGTGCAGCCCATGAGATGATGCATCCTGGGGATGCACCAACTCAGGACCAGAACTCCTATCTGTGGAAAACATGGAGCATGGCACAGAGCTGGGGACAGCTGCAGCTGTGGGAGACATGCTGGGGAAATGTGATCCTTTCCCAAATCATGGGAAGCACCATGGTTTCAGAGGAATACAAGCACTGAGCTGTTCTGAGCTACGATGGTGTATAAAGTGCTGCTGTTTCACTCTTTTCCCTTTTTTGCACCCTCTGTTAAAACCCATAACTCCACTGCACAATACAATGTCAAAAATGTCATATGGATAATGATGAGTGGAGCCAGAGGATAAAGCCAGACATTTATCCTCATGCTGTAACCAATATAAACTGGATTAGGAAATTCAGTTTATATTTAATTGTGTATTTTAAAATAAGCTGTAATAACCATTGCACTAACATACAAGGAATTCAGAAGCTGTTGGATGTCTTGGCAACCTTGATGTAAATTCACATTCTGCTTCTTTTAAAAGACTGTATTCAAAAGAAACACTGCATCAAATGTATTGTTGAGACTTTCCTCAGCACATGTTTTGACATCTAGGCAAATCTGAGTCAGGGTGGTTGAGAAGCTCAAGCAACAGACCTGACGCTGCTGCATCTGACAGATTCACCACTGGGAGAAAGTAAATTGCCTATCTTCTTTTGACAGCTGAACAAGGAGATCTCGGCCACTTGGCTTCATGCTCCCCATCAGTACCCTCCAAGCTCTCCAGCTTTAGAACATGGCTCAGCAGGGCTGAGCAGCCTCCCCTGCAGCTGGCATTAAACTGTTCCTGGTGACATGGATGGAGCTCTGAAGGAGCTTCAGGGCACTTTGAGACACCCATCCTCTCAAAGCAGCTGACAGGCACCTAAACTACATCAGCCACCTGTGAGCATGCCACAGTATTACCTGTCATCAAAGCAGTAGCAGCTTACTTCTATCCCATCTAATTAGTCACCAGGAGTCATTTAGCAGCCCAAGAGCAAGCCCAAGGTGGTCACAGAACAGGTCTGCTTCCTTGCAATTGCACATCCTGGTACCAGAGAATTAAAGGCAAGTGAGGTTCACAGAAAGGCAGAAAAAGTTCTTTTTCACAGGAATATTACACATTGTCATGGCCACATGGTGCCACCAACCTGAGTTAGGTTGTTCCTAGGGTGACGTTATGGTGCTTGTATCCCCANCGTTGTTCATGTTTTTCTTGTGATGGGGAGTGTTCTGCTTGTTAAATAAACAGGTTTTTTTCCACTTCTCTCTGAGGAAATTCTTCCAGAACCCGGTGGTGGGGGGAGGAGTAGTGAGGGGTTTGTTTTCTGGGGGCTCCTTCTGGAGGTTTTGCCCCAATTTTGCCCTAAACCAGGACAGCATCCCATGAAGATCATGCAGAATAAGACATACTGTAACACATCTAACATTTGTGTTCACCCAGCTATTCATCTTTCTTTGCCCCGACGTTCCGCTACTACTCTGAGAATTCAGACACAGTCGCTGAAATGCAACCTGTTGTTTGTTTCCCAGTACCAGTAGTAAAGCCCATGCAGCCAGAGCCAGGTGTAACTTCTTCACCATCACAGGCTATAGTTGCAGCAGACAAAATCTGAATTCACAGGTACAAAGTGTTCTAGTTTAGTGGGAAAAAAAGTAAAGCAAAAGCAAGAAGATTACAGGTGCTCAGGAAAGAAGCTAATGCATCATACAACAAAAACTTCATTAACACCTCAAGTTAGAGGTGGTAGCAGACTTGAAATAGAACCTTCTGGACACACCACCATGCATAGTGTGGAATCACCACATTCTTGCATGCAACCATGAAAAACCTGGCAACCCTAAGGTTCATTACTTGAAACAGTTTAAATTTTCAGTTCAGGTTTTGTTTACCTGTATGACAGAATATATCCAAGCACAGACATGCTGTGAGGACTCTCCTAGTAAGTCAATAATCACACCAAAAGTCTGTTTAACAGCAATTACTGTTTCACATTCATTCATTAACTGTTTTGAAATCTTATGAAAAAATGTAAAAGACAAAAAAAAAGAGAGAGAAATCAAAGCAGGTAAATTAACCAGCCTTCCCTAGGCCACAGAGTTAACTACTGTTAGAGGCTGTGGTGAAAAAGTTAATCACTGGTTTCTATCATCTGGCCAGTTCAAGACACATTTACATTTTCTATATACTGTACTATAAACACCCTCTAGATTTAGGCTTTTTACATGAACCTTCTACCTGCCAAGCCCAAAATATCCTGTTGCCCACCACAACAGAGAGTTGACATCTGCAGGATGGTTTGGTTTTGCCTCTAACTGCTCTCAGTTATGGCACCCTCCCACTCCCAGGATGCTGCAGAGGAACTCCCAGAGCTTGCTCCTCTGTCCAGATATCGGCACTTAGCACAGCCCTGCTAGCAAGGAAACTTGGCAGAGGCTCACAAAATACACAACTTAACAATCAAGGGCCTTGTTGAGTTGGACCTTTTATTGAACACAACTCTGGCCCTTGTCTCCTCTCTCTGTTTATAAGGCTTACCAAGTATATAAACTATTGCTCTTAAATTATGAGGACCCACATTTATGAGAGCAATTATCCTATGTTTGTTTAGAAAGGCTATTTGTCTTTCTCCTGTCTTTTACATGCCTCCCTGCCTCCTTTGCCCAAAACAAAGTAAAATGTTTGGATTTTTATATGAGGGTGGGCTCCATCTGAACTTCACTTAATGAGAGGAAATCTCTGCTATAACCATTGGGTGGGAGGAGGAGCTGGAGGAGGAGATCAAGCCTTGCTTCATTTCAAATTAAAGTTAGCCAAGGGAATTGTCTGGGGGAACAGATAAAGTTCTTGCTTTTATACATCTCAAAAATTAATTATAAAGTTGAGGTGGCTTGGCTTTAAAAAATAATTTAAAAATCACAGTGTGCATCAGATAATAAGTACCTCACTGTCACTGTGCTCTAGAGAAGGGTAAGGTTTGAACATTGGACTGGCCCTTCTGCATTCTGTTCAGATGAGATGGAAAGTAAAAACCCACTGCTGGGACTTTAAGAAGACCATGCTATCTCTGGAAAATGGATTAAAGTCTATCTTCCAAAAGACTAAAATATGCCTTTGTAAGACTGCTCTATTCAGAATTAATACTGCACACATAAGACATGTTTGTGCTCTGCAAGCGAGCACACTTGGTTGTCTGACAGTGCTTCCCAGAGAGGTGTCAAGTACCAAGCATACATGGAATTGACTTCCTTTAACAGTTTCAGAAAAATGATCCCACATACCAGCTCTGTCATTCTTGTAACTCCAGCAAGAATCTAAGACCTGAACTGTCCTGTGGCCTGCAGCCAGGCAGCTAATACCCTGAGGACTTCTGTTCTTCCTTCCTTCCAGAATCTGCAACACATGCCCTCTGCTGCCAAAGGCAACACCCAGACGGAGCCTTTGAAATCAAGGAAAAGAAAGCTTTCTTGCCTGGAAAACCACACCAGCAGTAAAGAAAGGAAACAGGTAAGTGATGTAGCTCCTCCTTTCCTCAGGCACACACCTCTTCACTGTGAGTAACACTGAAACTGTTCTGTTGTAAGAAATGCCCCAGGTAGAGGAAATCCTCCAGTGCCCTTTCAGGTGTGAAACCATACAGGTCCTTCTGAGACAAGAAATCTAAAATAGCTGAGCTTCATCTTGGAAAATAAATTTTAAAAATATTTTGAAAAGGAAGATATTTTTGAAACAAGTCCTGCAGAGCTGTCAACAAAAGAGACCACAGGACTGGCAGGTGCAAGGAAGGATGCAGATGGGCAGAGTCATTGCACAACCAACAGCCACTACAGAACAGAAGAGCAGCACAGAGAAACCTTCCAGGAAAGTGGCGGTTGTTTTGTTTAACAAAGCTCATCAGAAGATACTTCAGAAGTGAAATGCATTTTCTAAATTAGGGATTCTTAACTCTCTGACAAGAAAAACACTGACTAAAGTTCAGTGGTTGTTCTGCTCTCCAGGTACCAGGCACCCATTCCCTCAGGTTACTTTTATTAACTTAAATGTTTCAGTGCAGAAAGCATAAGCACCAGACACTTGCAGGCTGAAAGTAATTTTTTCTGTTTATAAAGCCAAAGTCACTAACACTCCTCAGCTTCCATATCCAGATATGATTAGAAGAGATCTTTTAATGGGACTCACTGACACTTTCAAAGTTATAATAGGAGGTTATCTTTCATGTTGCAGGATGTATTACACTCTCAACAATGCAGCTCTGAAATAAAATCACAAGTTTCCTTTCTTGTAGAACCTGCTTTCAAGGTTAAATGAACACAGTTATCTTTAGGCAGAAATACGAAGTACTACAGAATCACAGAACCATTTAAGTTGGAAAAGACCTCTAGGATCACCAAGTTCAAGCACACACCTAACACTGTCAAGTCCACTACTAAACCATGTCTCCAAGTACCACATCTACAAGTCTTTAAAATTCTCCAAGGATGGGGACTCTACTTCCCTGTGCAGCCTGTTCCATTGCCTGACAGCGCTTTTGACAAAGAAATTTTTTCTGAGTCTCCCCTGGTGCAACTTCAGAGCATTTCCTCTTGAACATTCACTGGTTGCCTGAGAGGAGAGACCAAACCCCACCTGGCTTTCAGGCAGTTGTAGAGAGCAAGAAAGAGCAATAAGACTCCCTTTCTCCAGGCTGAACACACCCAGCTCCCTCAGCCACTCCTAAGACTCATTCTCTTAATTAATCATAAAAAGCATAAATATGAGCTCATGCAAGACCTAAATGCCATTCTACTTTTCAGAAGCAAACTTTTTTCTCTCGAATTCTTTTTTGTTTTTCTAAAATTTTTATTCTTGTTGTTGGTTTAAACCATCAACAGCCATTTTTACAATGTAAGTTTATGCCATGTCCTAAATATGAATTTTATAGAAAGCTTTTGCTGTAAAAGAGTTGTCTGGTTTGACTAATAGTCATCTTGAACAGGAAATACTTGCATAATGTGAATACATCTTGGATACAGATCTGGCTCACAGTAGGTCTTTTGTGCTGCAGAGACTAACCTGGAACTGTTCCCACTGATAGTGCTTTAAACAATCCTGCTCAATTGCAAAGTGTGGATAGCAGCATCTCCTTCTGCAGATTTTAAGCTATCCAGGTGGAGAAGGGAATTTACCCAAGTTCCACCAGGTATAGATCAAGAAGAGAAACCACTTGATTACTGAGCTGTATAACTTGACCTGTCAGTCAGAAAGCCTCTAAACCCTATTACATGGCTCACCAGTGCACATTTAGAGAGCTCAGAATAGAGGGCAAAAATATGGAAAAACCTAAGGTTACTTGTTAGCTGGCAAACAAAACCACTGCAAGCAGCAGTCTCCACCAAAAAGAAAAGTACCAAAGGACAGAGGAAGATCTGGTGGCTATAGTTCACTCATGTTTCCAGAAGATACTCAGTTAATATCTACATTGAAGGTCCTGAAAGAAACCCTGCAGCCAACACAATTGGGAAGGTCTCAAAGATGAACTCCTTATTTTTGAGAACAGGAAACAAAGTAGGAGTTAACAGTCACTTGTCATTCAGGGAAGGATCCAGACAATTTGATAGGCTCACATGTAACCTAGACAATGTGTTTAATAGGAAAAAAATAAGTATGATGGTTGATAGATTAAATTATTCAAGGAGGTGAAGATGAGGGCTTGCTCTGGAGAACTGCAGAAAAGTCTTAATTGCACTCTATTATTGGACATTACATTGTCAAATAATTTAAACTTTCAGACATGCACACAAAACCAGATAATTTTCCACATAAAGTGGAAGAGTTTGAGGTGACCATTACTACTGACAAGTAAAATCTTGGGATTGTGATAGACAGTTACATGCCATAATTCCAAGTATACACAGTCTTGAACAAACAAAGAAAGAAGGGCAAAATCAAAACTCTCACAAAGGAATAAAGAATAGGAAAAGAGCAATCATCATCACAGAGGAAAAAAAGGACTCAAGTTTTGCATGCAGTCCTGGTCCTCTCTCTCAAAATGCTTTAGGAAAAGCAGAAGCAGTTCAGAGGAAGATGTTGAGGACAAGGAAAAGTAAGAAATAGCATTGAATGACAAACATTCTTCAGTCAGAAGAAGAGACAATTGGAAAAGAGTATGATGGAGACCTGTACAGTCACAAGAGGTATTAAAAAGCTATACCTCACTTATTTTCTTGCACTAGAGAACAGATGAAAGAAATCAAACTAACGATTGACAGGCTCAAGCCAGACAGACATGAGAGGGCAATGATCTGTAGCTGGAGGACAGCAGCATTTCCAGAAATCACCTCCTATCATATTCATAATGCTTACAGTTCTTATCCAGCTCCATCAGCATTTAAAATTTCACTCCTTCCTCTCCCATGTGGATTTTAAAATCCTGTAAGAATGCTGTATAAGCACTTCCAATAAATACAGGACTGAAAACACATTATACTGCAAAGCGTTAAGAGCCTCTGTCTCTTCCATATAGAGTATTGCAAACATGATTGAAACTGATGAGTGTTTTCAAGCCCTAAGGCTGACCAGAAGGTGCAATTAAATGCTTCCTTTTATAAGAACAGCTGGAGCCAAATGGTGGTGAAAAACTAGTGAGGGCCATAAGTCAAGAAAGTAAACTGTGAACCAGGTCAAGAAAAGGTTAAGTTGTAAACAGGCAACCTGGCACTAAGGACTAAAAAAATTAATGTGCGGCCAATTGCTTAAGCGTGTAAATATTAGGCTTCCAAATAAACACGTCTGAATATATGGGAAGGAGAAAACATAAGAGGAGATGAGCATTTTCTGTCAACAGCCTTGCAAAGGTAAGGTAGACCTAGGTTACACACATGGGAAGAGCAATTTAACTCAAAAGACTGGTGGGTGCAGTGTATAAGCAAGCCCCTCAGCTTGCTAATACCATAACACTCTACAAATCTCTCTACAACTCCCTGACAAGACCTGAAATAATTCTAAATGATTATGTGATAACTGCCTTCCTGAAGTTCAGAGAACCACGAGAATAATTCCTTGTCTAATTTTTTAAATTTTGAAAACAACCTTCCCAGATCCCACACACTGGCCAATGGCTCAAGCTAGCATTACTTTAAGTAAATTTAGAGTTTTGCAAAGTTTGACAGAGTTTTCTCATCAGGTTTTTTACCTTTCAGTCAAATACCACCTGTAAAAACTCGTAGAGAAGAGCTGAGATCTATGTCTGACCACCTGCAGTATTATACATGAATTCTGGTGATAAAAAGAAAAAATTTATTTCCCTGGAAGGTCCTGCAGGACAAAAACATCCAGAAAATGGTTGGTATTTGGCAATACTTCTATTAAAATCTAGTCAAGGAAGAAAGGAGAATACCTTCCCAGCTATCTAAATCTCAAGATGAGTAAACAGAACCATAGTAAGTATATGGCAAGAAAAACAACGTTTAATGCTATCAGGATCTAAAAGTTATTGCTTGTATTTGTCAGAGGTAAAAAAAGGAATACAAAAGAAATAGCTCCCTGTTCAGGGCATGAGAGACAAGAGAAGCTGAGGAACAGGCTCACAGAAGTAGTTCATGTACAGAAATCCCACCTTGGGAATGCCTGATGTGGATAAAGGAATTAATTTCCAGTGAATGAAGCACCAAAAACTGCTGTTGTCTCCTAAGGGAAAGGGAATAGGGTACCAGTGTGGGAAGGGAAAGTGATCCTTGGTGTTTGTTCACAGTTTACAGATAACCATGCAGTGGCATTTTCACCAAATATGTTTTTCCCCCTTCAAGCATCTCTCCACTTATGCACACACCTGAGCTTCTGCAGTAATTAGAGACACCCCTGCAGGGCCAGAATGCCACAGAAAGGCTCCCAGGCTGTTCTGTGGCTTGAAGTGATGTGTATTGCACACACCAAACAGTGTCCAGCCAAAGCATGATTAATCTTCCTTGAGTATTCTCCTGTCACTGGGTTCTTTATTCACATTAGTTACTGCACAAAGCAGCCATGAGCAGGGCCCAGGGGCAGCAGCAAGAAGCTTTTTCTGCTTCCCAGCTGTGAGTGCTGCTCTGGCTTAGAGCTGCAGCACAAGTGGCTGAGGGTGTGCCAAGAGCCAGGGGAGTGCATGCCTGCACAAATGCTTTAATCCCAGGAAGGAAGAAGTCAGCTTGAAGTGAAGCTTCAGTGAATTGTTCCTGCTGACCTTCCAGACTGCCCTAATTTTGCTAGTGCGGAAAAGGTCACCTTTGCAACAACGAGCAACTCTATCAAAAACATTATTTTAACAGTAGTGCTGAGAACACAGCAGGGGGAATTAATAAAACAAGGAAACTCCACCAAGGTGTTTTTAAAGGGTTTGGTTAGAGGAAGATGGTAAGAAAGCAACTTAATGAAAAAGCAGCAAAACAAAAGACATATTGCAGAGAGTTCACTGGCGTTCAGCTTTCATATATTTAATAAATTTTTTTCAACAATATTACTGTTTCTAAAATAGTCTGCTGCACTTCAGGAACAATGAAGAGGCATATAAATAAGCTAAGAGGTTCCCTTAGGCTATTTGAAAAGGAGCAGGTATCATCTGACAACTTTATTACAGTTTTTAAAGTGTAATAAACACCTGCAGGAAACAGCAAGAGCATAAAGAAACAGGGAAATGAACTAAGCAGGAACAAAGACATTAATGACAGTATCAGGACAAGAATTACAAATATATTTGAATGCTCTGTCTAAAACTAGATACACAGCATCTGTAGTAAGGGGGCACACTGCCACGATGGAAAAAACCCCAAAACCCACTCCCATCAGTGATTTGTATAATAAATTATCAGTGAGGCAAATCACCATGGTTGAGCTGACAACTGCAGTATTCCCAACACTCAAAGAACAGCTGTACATTGAAGGAAAACCTATGCTGTTGTCAGGGGAGGGATGTTGAGCAGGAAAATATTAATCACCTTATCTGCAGTAAAAAATGAAAGTAGCTTTACTGAACCCTCATTTTTTCTCATGCAAACCTTTTGAAGAAAAGCCTTTCCACCATGATTTTAAGAGCTGTGATGGCCAGTCTGCAGAGGCATTCAGCTGCCTAGTAGAGCAGGCAGAGCCTGGCCAGCCCCATCCTGTAGGCTGGCCCTGCTCAGCTGCAAGGGTGGTTATAACCCATGGAGTCCTACGTGTGACAGCCAAGATCACTGCCAGCACACCAGATCTGTAAGTACTAAAGGACCCAGCATATATCTATATCTACCTCAGGGAAGAATGACACAAGTTTTCCTGCCATTAATTAATTAATTACAGGGAAAAATAATCAATACTGATAAGTTTCCTCCCATCTCTGAGTCACTCTTTTCGTTCAGCCTTACCCCTTCCATTCAAGGCACTGGTCATCATTATTCTGCATGACTATTTATAAACAGTTTCCCATTTAGTCTGTTTATCGTGGCTTGCTTCATTTGACTAGTTTCCTCTTTTCAGCTTCATGCTACTTCTTCTGGCAGTTCTGAAAGACTGCTGCCCACTGACAACCCAGTTTAAATTCCTGTGCAAGAGAGAACCCTAACGATGTGCTTATTAATAAACCTCTGCTCAGTCCATTTGATTTCCATCCCTTTTTCTCCATTACCATCCCTTCTTCTCCAGTACATCTTTTGAAACATCTCACACTAAGCAGTTCTTGCCTATTGTCCTAATCTTCTGTAGTGTTTTCCACAATATTCCTCACTTTTCATAGCACCACTAAGACCGCTGCTTCAGAAAATGTATGTGAGATTCTTACCATACCTTTAGTTCCATACCTTAGGGAATGGATTGTGGAATAGTAAGCAGTGCTATCTAATTTCTTTTGAGAGTTACAGATGCTGAATGCCATTTTTACTGCTGTAGTCTTATCACTGACACATCTCTTTTTCTTTCTTTGTGCAGCAGGTCATCAAGCTTCTCTCATACACTTCCCCACTTTCTGAGGTAGTTTATCCTACCTCATGCAAAATCCTGCCCATTTTTTAGCATTTGTAGTTTTAATTCTTCTCTGAACCCAGGCCTAGCTCACAGAGACTAATCAATTCACAATTCAGGGAAACATGTTACTCTCCATCCTTAGCAATCCCTCAGACTGACCTGTACTGCTGCTTTATATTCCCCCTCCTTTACACTCTAATAGGCTTTTTATAGCCTCCATCACCTTTGCACATTCAGGAAGGAAACAGTGCATAACAGATTGGAAAAACAAAATTACTGAAGAAAAAAGCAGATGCTTCCCCAGCTTACACAGGAAACATTTTTAACAGCTCTACAAACCCTAGAATGGCTTGAGTCAAATTATGAAACAGTTTTAAATGAATGAAAAATGAAAAAAAAAATTAAAAGTGGGAATAAAGCCACCCTAAAACATTTTCAGTCTGGAAAACATTTTCCTTGTCAGACAAAAAAAGAAGGAAAACAAACCCAAAAGGTGTGTGATCTGAAGTGCTGGATTCAAAATCAAAAGCTATATCTAACCAAAACACTCCACATACTGCCATGCAAGCTCTTGGAGTCTGACTCTTCTGTGTACCTCTTAGCAGTAAGAGATGGTGATATACGGCAGTTCTAGTCAGCTCTATTCTTATTAAAATAACTTCTTTAAAGCATGCTTAGTTTTTAGCTGTCAGCACCAAAAGATTTTTTTTAACAAGTCATATTACATTAAAGACAGAAAATACAGAAGAATCAAGAAGTCAAGGTTGAGAAGAGCTAAAAATTATTTTTTTTTTTAAGAACAAAAGCCAGGGACTTAGAAGAAGCTCACAAACTTGTCAACAGCTCAAAATTCAGACATTGTGTTGCTTTATATGATGTATCTTCCAATAATTCAGACTCAAGCTTTATGTGATAACCTAAAATTATATAGAAATATTTAATAAGTTTTTAAACTTTTTATGTATTATATATAACATATATATTTTTTATATATACAAGAGCCACTCAATGCCAATGTAAACATGTTTTAATCTGGATCTCAATATTTATACTTGCAAATTCTTCAAATTCAGTTATTTACATTCATACTGAAGAGCATTCTGAAAGCATTACTTGTTTTAAAGAGTAGCCAAACTATTCTATTTCACTCTATTTTGATATGACTATGATGTTTTCCTGAACTTAGGCCTTCGCTCCAATACAGGAACATTTCATCTTCATAAAAACCCAGTTGAGGAAAGTACTCTAACACATAACTGCCTTAATCCAGCCAGACCAGCATTTAACTTCTTATATATTTTACTTAAACAAAATATAAGTGACTCGAGGGAAAGCAACATTAATAAACATGTTCATATAAACTTTGCAGTGAAAATTAAATTTTACCTTTAATAGCGTCTCTCAAACAGTAAACTTTACTATAAGACCAACAACCTAATCAGGTCCTAGCACCAAAATCAGGTGTTTCATTTTCATTTTCTGATTGTTTGTTCAATTGCTTCTTGGAATATTTCATGCCCCAAATAAGATAGAAAATGCCAATGAAAATGTCAGATTCTGCTGGAAACTGGACTGATGCCTCCACTCTCTTCAGTTCCAGGAAAATTTTTCTTGACCAAGGAAAGCATTCCTCTTTGGTTACTGCAAGATTCCATATCTGGATGTAAGAGATGAAACACTAAAATTTGTCCACAATGCTATTCTAAAACTTGGGCTAGTGGCAATTTTAGAGTCATGCTGCTCTGAGATGATGTGCAAATGACATTCAATGGTGAAAAGAAAACAACTGTGATACAAGCTGATCATAGATATTTACATTTCTTTGGTTGCTTTAAGTCTCCATAATACTCTGCACTGTTCTCCTGTGTACCGTCACCCTCAGCATTAATTCCTAGTATTTCCATTGAAATTTCCAGAAATGCTCTGAGGCATTTTCCTCCCTGCCCTCATCACAGCATTTGCAGCACACAAATATGCACAGCCTGGCTTGTCCCTTAAGTATACTTTCTGTTTTAAAACACTATTGTTCTTTACATGCAAACATATAATTTGCCAGACACTAATTTCTTTCTCAAGCCATAATGTCTTTAGCATATTTAAAGGCAACTCCACAAACTTTATATGCTAGGCTAGCGCATCATTAACTTTTTCAGGGATGCTATTTACATCTCTTTCCTAAGAACACATGGAAGAGCTTTTGCCCATTTGGAAATTGTGTGGAGCCAAGCTTTCCACACTTAGTGGAAGCTCTCAGGTTTCTGGGAGCCTCCAGTTCTGCATGCTCATTTTGAGTGATTACACCCAGACTTGCCATAAACAGTTGCTTCAGCTTCTGCAGTGGGGCACAGTGAAGAGAACGACAGTGCATCCATAATCTGATCTGACATTGTGACGTTTCAACCAAAGTGTGAAAAAAACCCAAAAAATTCTTGACTTTCAACTGTAACTTTGTGTGGCTGAAGCATGTAATGAAACGCAGCAACTTATGGTCTGCAAGTGGAGTTTGAAGACAACTTTTGCTGCAAAAGCGAAAAGAACTCCCCTGCCCCTGCAGAGTCCAGGCTGATCATGAGCACTACATATACAGCACAAGAGAGAAGAGGTGCTCCAGTTCTGTATTGTTAAGATTTTGCCAATATACGTAAGTATTGGAAAGGAAGTAAAAGCTGTCATTTATACACAAGGGTAATCTTTGCAGTTCTATGGATTGTCATTAAGTAATGGTGGACAAGAAATTCACAGGAAACATAATTTTGTTACTGAATCTTCTGCACTTTTGTCTCACTACTTGCTCTAAAAGTGTTGAAAAAGAGTCTTACAGACTGACACTGGTGCAGCTGCACCCATGAGCCTGCCCTAAACTCCATACCTGTCCTATGGAAAATCTAATTTATGTGCAAAGATCCATGGTGGATATAAAATATGTACATTTTTATAATGTCATCAAATTATCCTTTCCTGGCCGTTTCACCCAAGCACAACAAGTATTGAAAATGTTTGATTACTATAATGAATTTCGTACCTTCAAAGGGGAAAAATGCAAAGCAATTGCATCTTCCTTCTCTTCAAGCTAAACAGTTCTAAAAGCAGACAAAACTTGTGCACAAAGTATTGTATTGATGTATTGTATTGTATTTATCTCCCCAGTATACTGCATCATGCATAGGCACAAACCCACTCTTTGTACATCCTATGGAAAAAAAACATTAAATTCCTCCACTCCATGACCTGAGTTTCTGGATGACTCAGACATGTTTCCAGTGCTTTCAAAAACTTAAGTTAGGCTCGCAGGTTTCTGCATTCATTTAATATTAGGGAAACCACATGACAAGTTGAAGGAACTACAACAGCATTGCTTTGGCACACATGGGGACAGAAAGGCTATCCAGAAACAGGAGCATTAAGGAACAGAAAGAAATTACTCTTAGAGAAAGCAGGATTTAATGCAAGCTTCAAGGGACAGATGAGGTGAAATGTTCCAGGGGATTTCTCACTATTTGCAGAACACTTAATTATTTCAAGGACAGCTTGCTTCTGCTCTTCTGGATGCTGCAAACCTGTCGCACCACAGGACAGATTTACAAGATATATTTCCTTCAGTGCCCAGCCAGACACAGGAGGTTCCACCCTGTCAACTGGGTTGATTTGACTCCCCACATGTAAGTACATCTTTCCCTGGAATGCTGCAGTCTTTAGAGCCTCCCATTGTGTCCCAGCTGTGCCTGGCCTCGCTGCAGTCTGGCTCTGCTCACGCCGGGGGGAAGGCAGCACCACAGCCTTTTCTCCTGCATGCCAGAAGAAATGGATCAGTGAACCCCAGGTGGGATGTGCTGTGCAGCAGTCAAAATGAGGCCATTTTTAAGAGGCCAAAAGCAGCCCTTTGGAGTGTCAGTAGATGTAATGCTCTGCATCATGTCACAGAGTTTTCTGCCATGGATCACAATGAAACCCAAGGTTTGCTGCACAAAGATGCGATCTCTAACTCTGCTGCGACGAGCTCAAGCAAGCTATGACAGCCACTGTGCCTTTCTCACTAGTGAGACATGTTGCAGTTGGCATATATGAAGGAAGAATGAGAAAGGACACAAGACACAAATCAAGTACCTAAAGAGAGTTTTGGAAAGCCAATTTATGGCAATGAATCTCTTAACATGAAGGTACTTACAGACATCTGGCAAAGGATTCCCGGTGCTTAACCTCTGCTTTCAGAAACAGAATATGCAGATACTGGGAAAGAGATGAAGGTATATGTTTTGACCCACTCTCAGCCTCTGCAGGCTTGTTAGAGATATGAAATAATATATTTTTGTTCCCGGCAAATGTCTTTTAAATGAATAATGTAGAATCACTGCAAACTATCCACAGGGAGGAATACCTAAGTAGTCATTCTGTTGCCATGTATCTACTCCAGACTCCTTGCTACTCACAGAAAATTTCAGTTGTTTAGTGAGTTTAGATAACTGTTGGAAGAAATAATTTCTGCCATCTTTTTCTTAATCTTAATAAAGTCTTTTCCTCTCTTACCTCCTTCTCATTTGAGTATAAAATATGCTCCCATGTTAAATGTGACTGCAAAGAAAATTATGATTTACAACAGAATTCAAACTACGTTCATAATCTTTAAATTCTGTTTCATGAAACTTGGTATATAAAATCCTAATTGCTTCTGAGAATTAAAAGACAAAATGTACATAAAAACTTAGCATAAAATGCTTAAATCCAGTCTTATTTAGCAAGCACATGTTCTACACGGGTTGAACAGGTTCCAGAATGAAGCTTCAAATTATTTCTAAATAATCTTTACTGTCCTATAAAGCAGTCCGTTGTATGAACTTTTTGGATTGGACACATAAGCAGATAACAGAGACACATTTATTTAATGCTGTAACTGAAACCAGGCATATATTCAGTATAAAACTTACCCCAAGAACTGAGGATTGACAAGGTCAATGAAATGAGAAAATAGAGCAAAATATTGGGAATCCTGGGAAACTAGACCTGAAGGCTCCCACCCTGCAAGGCACAGGATGTACCAAACTATATCTGAACATCAACTCTTCCAACTCTGAGTGGGGCTTCAAGACATGAAAACACATTTTGTCCTGCTACTAACAGGTCATCTCACCAGTCTTTCTTAAAGATGCTGCAGAATAATTCAGCATGTTTGATGCTGTGAAGAAGGCTCTGTTGTACCCATTGTCCTACTCTTGGTCAATAGGACCAACTGACTTTATGCACAGCATCATCAGGTCAAAAAGAAGAAAGCAAAAAGTAGATGTGCCACCCTCAAGTCCATCAAACACCTGAACTACTTGTGTGCAAAAATGGGGGCTACAGCCCTGTCATTCAAGTGCTCAGTCAGTCTCCTGCCTAGAGTATGGTGCAAGGCACAACCCACATGGGCCAGATTAGCTCCCATTCTTTATGAGAGGTAAGTCACATGCTTGATCACTGCTAAGGGTTACCTGAATTGGTAACTCATAAACAAAAGTACCTAGCTTGCTTATTTATCACAAAGAGTGACATTTTACCTCCTGTTCCACAGAAGAAGACAGACAAGCAGCTATGTAGCACTGCATTGCTAAAAAATGCCTTAAGTTTGCTCGTCTAAGTACTAGCACAGTCCCTGCACAACCCAAAGGAGGTGGTGGCCAAGCAGAGGCAGATTGGACATTTGACTGACAAGGTAGTGATGTACCACCAGTTCACTTCAGCTAATTCCAACTACAACAAACCATCCTGGCCTCAAAACTTTCCCCATCTCTAACAACACTTTGAATCAAGCCTTTGGTTTACTAAATTCATACAACATCAGAAATGTACTAATGCTTTTAAACTCTGTGTGTCAAAAAGGAACTAAACACCTCTTGGGCTAATAATTTTTTCCGAAACACTTTCACAACCATGATGGTAAATCCCACTTGCAACATAATCAGAAACATGACAGAAGCAGAGGCTTGCACCTTCCAATAAGCAGTACATGTCATCTGGTGGGCAAAATGCCCTCTGGGAAACTGGGGTAAGAAACCACAGCCAGCAAATGCCTGAATGACCACATAGTTGATAAAGGCCAAAAATATCCAGTTACCAGAGGGAAAAAAACCCAAACAACCTAGTGATTGCTCAGTCTGGAGAGAAGCTGGAAATAAAAATTCATATATGTTCCACTGGACACCAAAACAAAAAGTAAAAAAAAATTAGACTCAACAGGGATAATGATCTAAGGTATTTCCAACTCCCCCTCCCTCTCCCAGACAGCCTCTCCACAATCCATAGGCAGTATAAGTTTCAGGTCATGCTGTTTTCCATACAGCTCTGTATTTGTTCACCTCTCCTCCTACTTTACAGTCAACCACCACTCCTGCTGTCAGGTGGCTGGACCAACAAGCTCTAGCTACACTCCAAGCAGTTGTTAAACTGCTAATGAACTGTGAAGACTGCTGCAGGCTATCTTGGATCTACAGAACAGTTTGTGCATCCAGAAACAAGTATTCCTCCCACCCATTAATATTATTTGCTCCAAAAAATAAATTACCTCTCCTCACGAATCCCTCCTGTGAAATTTCAAGCATGCTGCCCGCAGAAAAGTGGGTGTTGCAAAGCAGCATCAGGAAGACACTGCTCCAAGCCAGCAGCAGCCCTACCTCCATCTGCTGACAGTCACTTCTAATTGTTTTCCATCCCTGACTACTTAATGCTGCCAGGCAGGCCCTCCTCAACTCTTGTAATTTACTTCAGTAATGCTATGATTCATCCTGCACAAGGTCTTAAAGCAATGCGGGTTATTTTCCACGCTTGTATTGACATAAAAAATTTCTCAATTGTATCTCCTTTCACAGACCCCAGACTGTTTATGAAGGCATCAAGTATCATCAGTGTCCTCCAGGCTGGTGGTGCTCTTGGCTAACCATCCTGATCAGACCATGGCCAAACTGTCAAATAAGTCGGTGGTAAGAAAGATTTTAAATCCTGTTGGGAGATACGGCTTATCCAAAAAATGCAATAAATATGGGTTTTATTTTTATTTTTTAAAAAATGTATTATGTGGTTGCTTAGTTTCACTTAACCTTTTTAAAAAATATTTGGTGGCTTAAGGAAAGAAAAACTGATGCATTCTGCCAATTCTCTCTCATTCATCTGTTTCCTTGTTCTATTCTGCTCCAAGTGTCTGTTTCACTTGTTAACAATTAAGCTTAGAATTTCTATCTTTTTAGATGCCTATGCGCTGAGGTAGTATCCACATACACCAGGAGAGAGTGAATTGTACTGTGACAGCCAGTGAGGCAGCTCCCACCTGGAAAAGCTCATCTAGCCCATTTCTCAGGTGCTGCAAGTCCTTCAAGGCCCAAGTGAGATAAAGCTGAGGTGCTGCCACTGGTCCAGCACAGGAACCTGTGATCTGAACTTTGCTCACAACTGTCCTGGAGTCTGTGCAGTGCAAATGCAAGTGAGTGCTACTGTCCCAGCTGGTCAAAACCAAAAATGTTTCTAAAATGTGTAAATGAAATTAAGTGCTGCTTGCTGTTGCCTTCACGTGGGATATAAAAACATCACACACTAGCATACTCTTTGATATGTAGGAAAAACACTGATTTTAATTCTGAAAGTTCCCTGTCTCTGTCTTCACACAGGTAGCAGGTGTTAGAAGTGGCCTCATAAGGATTCAAGATATATTATTACCTCTCATATATTTTAAGACCCTTCTTGGGATGCCCATGGACTACAGTCCAGTAAGGAAGCCCTACAAATATCCTTACATGACACATATAAGAAAAGCATTTCTTACATACAAAAATTCAGAGGATCTGCTGTTCAACCAGAAGGAAATTGCAAAGGTACTAGACTTTTATCCCTGTTTTGTGGGGGGATAAGTATGTAGTCCAATATCATCATCTTCCATAAATAACCGCAACAGAGTTGTGGTTTGGTATGCGGATCAGGAAATACCAGGCAGGAAGAAAACACTGTCTCTGTTGGCACTAACATAAGCTCAGCTAGTATACCACTCTGTTCTGCAGTGCACAACACAAATTGTATGGAAAAAACAGAGAGAGATCAATAAGAGCCACAAGAATGACTAAAAACATATTTCAGTAACTAGGAAATTCAAGCAGCTGGGGATGTTTATCTTACAGAGGAGGTCCAGGATAACCATTTGTAAGTGCCAGTAGGAAAAGACAGATTTGATAGAGGACCACTCAACTTTGGCTATAAAGCATATAATTATGTATAACATTTAGAAATTGCAGTAGACATTCCTGTTGGAAAAAAAAATTATTAAAAAAGCCCATAAAATCTAATGAAACTCTGGAACAACTTATGAGATTGGTTCCCTCTACCCATTTCTTTCGGCTTTTAGATTTTGAGAGTTCTAAAAACTATGTGCTGTTACATAGGGAAGTAAAGGTCTGTGTCTCCTGTCCATGCAAGAGGTAATATGCACTCATTGCAGACCCTTCTGCAGTGAGAAATCACTAAATTCATAGAAACTTGAAAGATATTTTGCAACCTCTTCAAAGAGTTTGTTCTGCTTTTAGAATCACTACCAGTTAGGTCTGGAAGTAATTAACATTATACTGATATTTTGTTTCAACTTTTTAAGAAAAATTATTCTGCCACCATCTTTTCAACTATTTAAACAATGTCCCTGAGTAGCTACAAAGAATGAAAGAGGAATGACAGAGAGGGGAAAAAAAAATCAATATATTACCTTATTATTCAACTGCCAAATGCAAGAGCTAGCATACAAGGAGGGCATCTCCCATTAAATCATTTAATTTCCTAGCTTTTTTAAAAAAAGGAATGAGTGCTATTAATTTGCATTACAGTTCAGTAATACTTGGAGCATTTGGTTGCAGGAACCAAAACATTCCTAACACAGATCATAGAATCATCTAGGTTGGAAAAGGCCTCCAAGATCATCAGAAGTCCAACCTTTGACCTGATACTACCATGCTCGCTAAACCATATCATGGAATGCGATGTCTGTCTGTTTTTGAACACTTCCAGGGATGCTAACTTCATTACTTCCCTGGGCAGCCTCTTCCACTGCTTAACTACACTTTCAGCGAAGAAATTTTTCAGAATATTCAATCTAAAGCTCCCCTGGCACAATTTGAGGTCATTTCCCCTTGTCCTATTACTTAGCTGCCTGGGAGAAGTGACTGACCCCCATCTCACCACAACATCTATTCAGGTACTTGTAGAGACCAATAATGCCTTCCCTGAGCCTCCTCTTCTGCAGATAGAACAACCCTACTACCTTCAGCTGCTCCTCATAGGACTTATGTTCCAGACCCTTCACCAGCTCTGTTGCCCTTCTCTGGACAGGCTCCAGCCCCTCAATGTCTGCATGTCTTGTAGTGAGGGGCCCAGAACTGAACACAGGATTTGAGGTGTGGCCTCACCAGTGCTGAGTACAGGGGGACAATCACTGCCCTGGTCCTGCTGGTCACACCATTGCTGATACACAACAGGATGCCATTGGTCTTCTTGGACACCTGGGCACACACTGGCTCATGTTCAGCTGCTGCCAACCAGCACTTCCAGGTCCTTTTCCACTGGGCCACTTTCCAGCCACTCTTTTCCCAGCCTGCAGCGCTGCCAGGGGTTGCTGAGACAGAAACTAGCACTTCACTTGTTTAACCTCATACCATTGGCCTCAGCCCATCCCTCCAGCCTGTTCAGATCTCTATGCAGGGCCTTCCTGCCCTCCAGCAGATTAACATTCCCATCCAACTTGGTGTTGTCTGTGAACTTACTGAAAGTGCAACTCGATATCCTTGTCCAGATCATGGATAAAGGTATTAGACAGGACTGGCCCCAGAAATGAGGAACACCTTTGGTGACCGGCCACCAACTGGATGTACTTCCATTGACCCCAACTCTCTGAGCTCGGCCATCCAGCCAGTTTTTTATCCAGTGAAGAATATGTATCCTCTCATCTCATCACGCAGAGCTCTGCCTTCCCCTCTCTGAGTGCTAAGTTGCCATTCTGGAGTATCTGGAGAGCTGTGGCGGCTCACACACCCTGCACTCACCCAGTGCCATGACTCCCACAACTCAGACACAGAAAAGGAGGCTGCTCCTCTGGACTGTCCTCCTTCACCACACCTCAGCTGCCAATGGGCCTCCCTCCCCCACGGTCTGAGCTGTCACTGGTGTGTGGCACAGGGGCCAGCTCACCACAGCCTCTGGCAGGGAAGGGAATCACACTGCTGCTAAAAGAGCATGCCTAGGGACTGGGGGCTGTGAGCCAGCAGCTCTGGAGAGACAGCCTGCTGCCCCTGCCACAGCATAAACCCCTGAGCAAATGCAGCATCCCCAGCCCCTACAGCTAGTGACTGCTGAAAGGAAGCTGCTGCCATGTGGTACCTCATCAGCCTCCTGTCAGATCCAAACAGAATATCCTGGCAAAACCCAGAGGAGGCACCCACAGCCCGGAGAGCTGAATTTTATTATATTTATTTGTATGTATTTATATTGTTAAATTATTAAATACATAAATGCATTATTACATGACTATAAACCACATTTCATTAATTATTGTAATAAAAGTTACTGTAATGGAAATGACAAATACCTAAGTACCTTCTAGTTCTGGAACTAGTTGGCCTTTAGACTATATGACATTTTGCTGGCTTTTTAATCAAGCATGAAGTTTGATTATAAATTATATTTGTAACATATAATGCATGATAAAATTACAGATAATCTATAATTATATATAATAAGCATATTAAATATTATAGTTACAGTATTATATAAAAACATATTCCTTATAAAATATAAAAATAATATCCATGGGACTTCCTTTACAGCAACAAATTGTGCATTTTCTCTGATAGGCTACAGCTGCTACCTCCATTCTTCCCAACACCTGGGGAAAGCACCCAGCTTGGCACCCCTTTGCTCAAGCACAAGAAAGGACAGCATCACTCAGCCAGGCTGGGCTGTGCTGGAAGGCACACACAGTTACATGAACTAAAAGGAGACTCCACTCATGCCGTGCAAAGCCAGAAGGAGCCATGTGAAGCCAGCTCCCTGCCAGCACAATGTGGAGCACAACCCAACACCACTGACTGAGCAAAGCAGGAGTCTGGAAGAGACTAGAGAGGCTGAGCATACTGCTGGCTAGTCACTGGCTTATAGTTCCACTTGTTAATTTACTTGTAGGAATCCAGAAGGGAAAAGCAGGCTCGTGTGTAAAAGCATGAACCATCTGCATGTGGAAATTACTTCACCTATTCAGAATCCAGAGGACAGATTGAAGAATCCAGACTTAAAAAAAAAAGGAAAAAGAAAAAAAGAAAAAAAATACTATGAAATAATCTGGCAACTTTCTGCTCAGGAAAAGCTGGGGGAAACATATCCCTGTTGATTATGTGTCTAATAGCTCCAAAAGCTGTGTTCTGTATGAAACAAATCTGTACAGCACAAGCCTGTTTGCAAAAGGGAGGACAGGTCTTTAATTGACCACTTTCAGAATGATGTAAGAGTTTGACAAAAGAGCAAGAAAAAAGAAGAAACACACAGCCTGATTCATGAAATTAAGACATTGCAGATCATAATATAAAGATATACATGCTGTTAAAGCCTAGGCCTGTTCCTGTACCACAGAACTTATGCCCAAGTGTGATACTGTTGAACCATGTGAGGAAAAAAAATTGTGCCACCAAACCCAAAAATACGGCAAGAACAATGGGTGTTTCCCTGTTACTGCCCAAGAGACTGCTGTGTTAAAGAAATTACTGACCCAAGTCAAAGGTGTCAGAATTTACTTTGATGGGATAATCAGCAAAAAGTCAGAAACATTTATTCTAATCCCAGCTCTGACAAAGACCACTTTTATAACTTGGCTTGGCATTTAAATGGTTTGTCTAACATTACACTATCTAAAGCCTGAATGATGAATCAGAATTTACCTCATATATATGTTTATCTAGATTTGCCTTAGAAGGCAGACATAAACACCTAGCCTTTGAAGATATAATAAGCTAATATTTTCATCTCACTAGCTTAAAATACTGTAAAATACAGAAACTCCATGTCTCTAAGAAATACGCGACAAAAGAAAGACAAGTTTTTGTGAGTTTAAACTTCAGCTTTTAAAATACTTTAGCATTATATTAAAATATTCTCTAAATAAAGTGGTCTGGAAGAGTTTTTATATTTTCTAATTTTAATAATGTATTAGAGCATAGAGCAACAAAAGCCATATAGATTTTTCAGAACAAAACCAATTTTGTGTGTTGCAAGTATTGCTAAAAAACTTTTCCAGTGCAGTGAGAAACTTACTTACGTTTGCTACCCAAATTAAAATGAGATGTGGGGAAGCACCAGCACTTGGTGCTGCCCCTCGGTTCAAAGGGAGCAGCATTCTCCAACAGAGAAGGGGTATTCCAGTGGGATCAGCACTTCAGAGGAACACAGGCAGGATAAGGAGGTCTCAGGGTTCATTCAGCAGCAGCACTGGTGCTCACCTCAGTGTGCTGCTCTCACTCACACCGCACGTCTGGGCATTATCAGCAGCACAAATATGCCTGAGTGGGGATTCCAGGGGAGAAGCAACCGGGCCTTTTGCACACAAAGGCACACCCAAAATTCTTTAAAATCATTAAGCAGTTGCCTCCTACGGCCCCTGGAGAATCAGTAAGTTGCTGAAGCCAGTCAATAGACAGACCTGCGGTTCTGCTCCAGGTAGACTCTGGTCAGCTGGAACAAGATGGAATATTTTCATCTGGATCCCTAATTCAGCTTTCAGGGAAGCAAAACCCAAAGTGTTAAAGCAACTAAAGCAACTGAGGTGATATTCTTTCCTTGGTGCTACTACTGAGTTGCAAAAAAACCCCAAAAAACAAACCAACAAACTCCAAAAAACAAACCAACAAAACCAACCAACCAACCAACACCCCCAAAACAAAGTAAAAGCTGTACTCCTGTGCCCTGCTGCTGATGTGCACTTTTTGATGTTGGTAATTACAGACTTGACCCAGGGGCTGTCCAAGCCATGTGGTGGAATGGTGCATTTGGTGTAGTGCAGCAATACAGCCAAGTATGAAAGAGGAGTAAATGTCTACTCCCAACTCTGCTCACCTCTGAGGCTCCAAGCAGTTTTGGATGTATTTTGAGAGACCAGGTGTTTCAAACAAATTTCAGAACCAGTCTGATGAGCAGCAGCCACCAGCTGGATCAAATGTAACCATCTCCCTGTGTGTGGGCATTGCTGCAGAGAAAGGGTGCTCTGATGGAACAAAACAAAGGAACTTCAGCAGGATGGCTCCAGACTAAAACTGAAATAATGAGCAGCCCTAAGAAAGAATTGTATGTCTGTTCATCATCAGATCTTTGAGCAATAGAAGCAAGATCTCCTTGTTTTCAATATTTCCATGATCAAGCCTGTAGTTAAACTATGCTAACTGCAGTGACTCCAGTTAAGAGTTCTATTAAATATTTTTTGTCTACTGTATTTTAAGCAAGTCCTGAAGACAACAGGAAAATTCCTGTTCTTTTCATACTTAAAGTTAAATACATTTTAAATGGCATCCAGAAAAAAAGTTAAAAGCCTTGTAACAACCAGCACATCTTTTCATTTAACAACTTTCTGTAGTCTTGAGGACAACTGTTTCTAAAACCAGATGAACAAAGGGGGGTTTAATCCTTTATTTCAAGAACAAAGGCAGTGTAATCTAGTTATTAAATATCTGATGATGTAGCTTAATGACATGTGAAGAAGTGCCTTGGCACAGGCATGGGAACATGTGCTAGCAAGAGCACAGATTCTCATGTTGCTGTGATGGAAATAAAAGCCATGCCAGGCCACTAAGGCACTTGCAAAAATTAAGCCTTTAGCAACAGAGATCAGATAGCTGGATATCCTAAATTACAAAATCTACTTTAGCAACAGTAACATTTGTGATGAGTTTCTAGAGAAAAAAAAAACAAACCAAGGCAAAGATACATCATAAATGCACAGCACTCTCATAGATCTTTCCCTCCAATTTAGTGTTAACTGAAGTTAATGGAAATGGGGGCTATATAGGGGGGGAAAAAAGTTTTGTTAGCCTAATACACAGAGTGGTACCTACATGCTCAATTCTACAATAGTGTATTATGTAACACTTGAAATGATAATATTTGGATAGTAAAAAATGTGAGAAAGAAAACAAAGAAAGTAGGTCACTGGCCACTGAACCGGAGGTGAAGCTTCTATTTCATTAGAAAAATCTGAAGGAAATCTTCCAATCACTGACCACACAGTTCGACTTTTTATTGCAGTTGAGTGAGCATGGAAACAAAAATTTTGGTGATGTACTAAAAACATGATCAGAAATGTAAGCAGCTACTTCTATAGCTCTGTACGTGCACACACACACAGGTATTTATGTTTGGTAAATGTGAAATACAGAAATATTTCGATAATGAAGCAGAGGTAAGAACTATTTGCTTGCTAAGAGCCAGCATTCCCCCGAAGATTAGTTTCCTGCACTGAAACCTGCCTAAACACAAGTGACCATGTGTACCTGAAATAAATTGTTACCATTTTATTGCAGCCTTTTATTATATTCTGCTTCCCCTCTCCATGTTAAATATTTAAAGGACATCCAAGGGAAGCACTTAGAAAGGCTTCAGATACAGAAAAATTACTGCGTCCAACAGGCATTTAAACCACAACAGTAAAATTACCCCCCAATACTAGAACTGTCACTGATGTAGTTTTCACTTTTTTTTTTGAAGTCAGCCACAAGAGGGAGTCAATAGTACTTGAATGACAACACCACACCCTCCCCCCAACAGAACCAAGACATGGTATTTAAAAAAACAGTTTAAATAAAACACATTCTAAAGATCCCAGTGAGATATTTTGTGTGCACTTCAGGGAAAGTAGGAGCACTAGCTAGAGTGTAAATGGGAAGCTTCAGTTTCTTCATATGTGAATCCATATTCACTTTTTTGTACATGACTTTGAGAGTGAAAAGAATGTCAATAATGCATAACACAATGATCCAGACAGTACTTGATGGGATGTTTCAGTCCCTTCACAGCACCATCCCCACTCACAGCCTTCAGCAGTGAAGTACCAATGGTGTGAATTACCCTGCTCTGAGCCCTCGTGGCCTCTTCCACTGATTCCCTCTCTAAGAGGCAGATTGAGACACCTCAAAAAACTTTACAGTCCACTCTCTGCACACCTTCACAGCCTGAGCAACCTGGAGGCTTGACTACAAGCTGTAGATCCAGCATCCACCTCTATAAAATAGCAACATGTTGGAAGAAATTAAAACTAAATTAATTGAAGAGTCTGAATAAAAATCAGATCTGTTTCTTTTTCGCAAGTAATGTCAGGACAGGAGACTACTTGAGTTTTTAGTCTCTTTGCCACCTCTTTTACTTGTATTTTGCCTTACAAATCACTCCTAATTAGATGTAATTGGCCTTATTAAAATAATTTTAATCCTCACTAAGAAGAATTTAATTCTATGGATAGCTGCTTTAAGCTGGAAACTCAAACAAAGCTCAAAGATATAGCATATTCTGATCTTCATAATTTGCATACACAAAAAAAGATTTGTTCTGTCCATTCCTACATTTACTTAGGAGCGCATAAAACAGAGAACCAAATTAGAAATAGCAGCTTTTGTTTCAGTGACCATTCATTTCTTATACTTTGCTTTTCTCATTTTCCATCTCTCCCACTACATTTGTTGAGACGGGTAAAAATCCCCACCATCCTTATAATAAAGTGTATTTATATCCATGTGATAAAAAACCCTGCTTTCTCAGGATGTCTTGTAATCCCATTTCATGCACATGTTCTGCATTTCTATTCAGACGTTCATTTTGTCCTATGAGTATGCAAATGACCGTTACTGACAAGCACTGAAGATGAGTTTACTTTAAATGTACCAAAACACCCCAAACAGAGAAACTAAACAACCTCTCATGCACACATAACAAACAAAAACCTGTTGAGAATTTCTGCTGGCTGAGGAAATAGAGGACTTTCATCACTAATAACGTTCACAGTACCCAAAATAATTCTGGACATAATTTGTGTGTTGAATTTTCTACTAGCCTGGTGATTTGTGATATTGGATGCTTTTAAGTCCAGGTCCCATTGAAAGACTGCTTTCATAATCATGACTTTTGTTGTGAAACCTCCTAAGTTCTTCTAGCTACAATGAGGCTACAATAGAAGCCTTTAAAAAGTAAAGATTTGTCATCACTAAGAAGTTGCCACAGAAGATCTTCTCTCTGCACAGAAGGCCACATGACAGAGCCCACAACAAGCCTTATTAGGAGGCCAGTGAAGTGAGCAGAACAGCTGGGTACCCACACTGGAGCATCCACGGCATTTAGAAAGTCAGTGACATCCTATTCAAACTGGAAAGGAACAAACAGGTATGAGGCAAGATGCAGGTAGCACCCTTTCCACCTACCTTTTTCCCACTAGGCTTGTTTCAGAGTTGATTAGCATTTGAACTAGGAAACAGGCTACCAGCACTAAAGGAGTTATCTATCACCAGAGTTTAGCCCTTCTGGGAACAAACTTACCTACCCATTAATGCATTCCTTATACTTGAAGGTGAAGACTACAAGTATTACTACCAAGTCTTATGCTTGATGACATCAAATGTTCCTCTTCCTCAGCTAGGAACAGCTTTTGCCCCAGATCACAGCCAGGCATTCATACTGGGCACATTCTCCCTCTCTTCCTCAGAGCCACTGGAACATGTCAAGGCTGGGGATAAACAAGCACTCTTGATGGGGACGGAAAATCCTTTTACTCATGTGCCTGGATAGTGCTCTCTGCTCATACAGTCATTACAGCTCAAAGACAATTCCACTCCCATATCCTGTGATCCTGGAAAACACATACTGCAGACAGCCCAACCAGAGAGAGTCAACTCACTGTCCTCTCCTGGAAAATCTGCCCTTAGTTATCTCTCCCCTTTTCCCTGTGATCTGAAATAATGCCCCCAAAGACTACAATTACAGATGTCTTTGTGTGCCATATAGAGGATAAGTAATGAGCATTGTCCTCTTCTTCAGGGACACATTGCAAGGCAGTGGAACCTAAATCAGCTTAGACAAGGAGTAGGACCATGTAGGCACAATTCAGGACACTCATTTTAGCTGCCCAGCTCACTTGGAGCTCAACACAACTTTCAGTTTCTGCATGGCTAAGAAGCTGAAACCACATAAACCCATCAAGTTTTACATGTTTCCATCCACAATGAAAAAACTGACCTAGATTCTCTCATTCTTAGATTCCCCGCAGTTCTGGCCAGGTTTGCAGAGGGTTACTAACCTTGGCTGAGTTAAGGGTTTATAATGAAACACTAAAACACAAGTACATTTGAGTTGGTTTGGATTTTATTATGGATATTTTGGATGGCTGTAATTCTAGAGTCAATTCAGATGTTCTGAGCACTTTTCATCCAAAAGTTGCTGCTTGGAAAAAAAAAAAATTCCATGTTTACAATAAATTAAAATCAATCATTATTTTGGGCTTGATTCTCCACTTCACCATTCCAGCACAGCATTTGGTTTAAAATCAGGCTCCTGAACTTGCAGTGAATGTACCTTGGTTTTATAGCCTCTTAATATAATAATGAAAATAAACCATTTGTGAAAAAATTTACTTGCAACTTCAAAAGAAGAAAAAAATATAAGATGACAGACATGAGGAAGATGAGTAAAGAAGTAAAATAGTAATAAAAAAAGCCAGAAAAAATAAAGTAAAAAATTCAAAATATATCAAAAGTAGTGAAACAAGACTCTATCAGTGTAAAAGACAGTGTCTTTGAGCTTGTGAGATGATCCATTGTCTTGAGACACATGAAGATACACCATTAAGGTGAGGCTCAATAGCTTCTTAATTAATTTGCTAATTTAACTAAGAACTTCACCTTCAAAAAGTTTAAGCAATAGCATACCTCCACTGCCAATCCACAGGAAGAAGATGAAACCCTTATCTGAGGTACTGGCAATGCAAAGCAGCATTTTTAACATGCTGCTAAAGCAGTACAGCCCCTTCTCAGAGGGCTCAGAGTAACTTCACTTTGAGAACATGAAGGCAAATGAAAACGACCATGAAGACACCATGCCACAGGCTAAGTAATGAAGGAAGTATTTTGAACACTTGAAGTTTTTTCATACTTTCTTTGATGGGCTGTCAGTTCTGTCAGCATGTAGCATAGACTGATTTTTGCCCTTCAGCCAGAGCAGTGACTTCAGGTAAGGATGCAATAGGACAGAGAGAGGAAAAAAACAAAAAAAAAGGTGAATGATGCTGACAAAACACACTAAATCTGGAGTTCTTCAGAAATCATACTGATGTCTGATACTATGTTCAAAGCCTTTTTGCACTTACTTTAATTCTTCTTAAGAAAGCAATACTCTTTCTCCTAAAGCAAAACCTAAACCCAGCTTTCCACGTTAATCTCCCCTAAAATGAGGTTGCAAAAAGCAGTTCTACAGAGGAATAAAATACTCTATACTATGCAAATGCTGTGCATACCTTAACAATGAAGAGTTCAGAGGTGCCTGTTTTCACTTACGGACAGGGTAATTCTTTGTTAATTTTGTCTGTACTTTATTGAAATAGTTATGAAAGGAAGAAGAAGAAACATGCCTCAAGCTTTGCCAATATCCAAACAAAACAAACAGCAGCAGGGTTTGTTTTCACTTAAGTTTCATTATAGTTCATATATAGAAAATTAGTGCAACTTAAAACTGGTTTGTATTTAAACCCATGTGTATGACAAGACTAGCCAACATGCTCATTTGCTAGTGGAAAAGTTTTATTCCTGCCATTGTTTCCTTGTGTAATGTGTTTTCATATATTCTGGGAATCTTCTTCCTGAATTAAAAGTGTATCTTAACAAATTAGCAGAGCTGAACCAAAAGAGCCCAGTCAAGAAATCTGAACTTCCAGGAGTTTACAACTGACTTTACAATTCTATGGCTAATGTTCCTCCACTTTGATAACTGGACTTGGACAAGGGTGTCAAGTGAACACTATTCCTCATGCTGCTTATGCAGTTTGGCAGCTGAGCCATTCCCTATTAATTTGTGTTATGGCCCACCAACATATACAACCCTAATGACAATCAGTAAGAGAAAATATTTAAATTCACCAAAACACACCAACTGTAGGTATCTCAGATGCAAACAACTTCCAGCCAATACGTGGCTGGTGCATTACCTAACACACCTGTGAGAGCTTGGAAGTTGTCTAGAAAACATATTTCAGACAATTCATGACAAAAAATGCATGCTCAAACACTAGGTTTCCATTCTTTGTTACCTGCTCTAGTTGCATGATCCAGTTTTACATTATCCAGAGGATAATGCTAAGGAGTAAGGTGCATGGAAGGGCAATTAGGCTTCCAATTAGCAGAAGGAGTGACAGATTTTCTTACTGAAGTGGAAAATAGAGGAGAGCTTGCCTGAGTCATTTTCCTGTAGTGTGCATATGTTGTGGTTTAGGAATGGTATTCCCCAATTCAGTGTTCCCACTGAAACACAACGCTCCAAACCACGTGCTGTTCACTTGTTTCTTACTTCTCCCTCCCACTGCAGCAGGATGGAGAGAAGAATTGAATGCACAAAAGGTAAAGATCATGGGTTGAGATAAAAACAATTTCCTGGA
The DNA here is from genome assembly GCA_013397375.1 of Toxostoma redivivum. NCBI lineage: Eukaryota > Metazoa > Chordata > Aves > Passeriformes > Mimidae > Toxostoma > Toxostoma redivivum. The sequence goes on from VXBI01007740.1 coordinate 739,385, forward strand.
AACAGCAATGAAATAAGAAACGTACAATAACAGCAACTACTTTAATAACAGAGACTACAGGAGAAACAAGGACAGCGTATTAAAAATTACTCAAGAACTTTTAAGACCAAATCAGTCAAGAAGCCTCTATAAATCAACCATGACCTCAGGTAATCTGACTTAGCAAGGAATCAGAGAACAGCTCACAACAGTTTATCTTAGTGTTCAAAGTGTTCAATTGTATTTATACTATAAATTCATTGTTGAGCCATCCAAAAAATATTAGATCTCTGGCCCCATGGTCTTCATGCCGATTTCCAAAGCAAGCAAAATACTCCTCCATCTTTTTCCAGACTCTGGTCATCTTTCCACCAGAAATCAAACAGGATACATCACAGCCAACTAATGCAGTAGGCAACATGTGACACTAATTGTCACCTGGTGGTTGTGATGAAAGTTGTGACTCTTGGCTTAAAATGGAAAAGGCTCCATGTTTCAACAGCATTCCTAATGCAGCTGCTTCCTGCCTGACTGATTAGCTTGAAAAAGTGCAACAACAGCAATCTGGAAGGATCTTCCATGGGCAGAGTTGTCCATGAAATTTCCACTACACACATGCATCAAATAGAGGCCTTCCAGTTGGGAAGCAACAGATATGAAGTGGATGGATATCAGGACGGATGTGAAAGTGGCAAAGTGTTAAAACAGAAGAATTGATCAAAACTGCCAGAATGCAATGCCTTCACAGTGCTTTTCAGAGATGGGAATATAAAAAAAAATTAAAAATTAGAAGGGGTCTTAAGGACTACTAGAAGCAAAACACTGAAAAATATTGCTTAGATCCCTGGCACTTAAATATTAAGAATAAAATCATCACTTTCAAGATACTAATAAATCCTTAAGAGAAAGCAAACTCCAACTAAAGAAACATGCAGGTGATGTTCTCTATATCATCATGTGCCAGTACAGCCTGTAAACATTTGGGAAAAGCAATTTGGTCAAATTTGTTCCAGCTCATTTAATCTCTAAACAGAGAAGCTTATCTTTTCAAGCCAAGACTAATGAAAAAAGAATGCCTTCAACCTAATAGGTCAAATGTAAACAGGTTTAAAATAAAACCACTTCTAAGATATTAGAAATGACACTATCCACATGACTTTTCACACTCCCTCATCTGGAAGAGGAAGTCCAGACCTGCCTCCAAGTCTCCTGCCCTAGTTTTGTTCCTACCCAAAGCAACCACTGCTTAACTGAGTACATGTAATCGATTTACTTGGCAGGGTTAATAACTCTCAGTGCTATCACTGTGACTGGAAAAGAAACTGAGAGTTGTGTGTTGTTTGCAGAGCCTTAGATAGCAAGATTCTTTCCTGGGAACTGAACAATCAGTCTGCTGCTAATACTGTTCCCAGCCCTATTCCAGCTGCTCCTTTAACATACAATTCTTCTCCACAAGTTTCTGCAGTTTTACCAATGGCTGGATAAAAAGCTGTCCTGCTTGAAGAAGGTCCTCCAAATATTTGTATTTATATGTTGTTTCTTGCTCCCAGTCTCCTTCATTAAAATCTAGAAAATCCCCAGCCCACCCCAAACCAAACAAACAGAACCCCTCCAATCAAAAATCTCTCTCTCCACTGCCACCTGCTCAGATAGTTGCTGCAATAAATACTGAATCAGAATCAAAGCACACAAGCTGTTGATGACAGGAACTAAAAAAGTATTTCACAAAGAAATTTACTGATCTGCATGACAGCAGAGACAAACTAATTTTGGATTGAATTTTAGCCAGAAATCTTTTCTCTGTAATTTTGTACAGCCTGATATACAAGTACTTGGGTCATACTATTGCTCCCAGAGATTCAAAGCCCACAATTTCTTGGCCACTGAGCTCATTGAGCAGCACAAGCCATGAGATGGCAAGTCCCTTCTGTGAAGCAATGAAGGATCTCAGATTTTTCCTGAATGGTCACTATACCCTCAGTGTATTGCTGGATAAGACCTTCTATTCTCCCTTCTTTAACAAATGGTATGACTTGGCATCCCAGCAAATCTGCTGGCTTCAGCAAGCTGAGCTACATGAATGCAAGCTGTATGCAAATAGCCCAATTATTTCCCTCTATCCATTAAATCTAACCTAACCTGAATAAGGACTGATCAATTACAATTCATTTCAGTGTTTTCTGAAATTTTTATTTCAGAGGACTTCTGTTTCCAATCAAGATTTTACATTAGAGCTCTCCTTTCATGCCACAAATACACAAGTGTAAAACTTTTTTTCACTTAACTTCAAGTTTACTAGGAATTATCTAGACCATCAACTGAATCTACAAACTTCCATTTGAACTGTGTGCAAATATAAATGCTGTTGAACTGCAGTTACTTTTACGACTATGTCACTGAAAGCACTTTTTGGTAGAGCTCAAAGTACTCCTGGGGTCCTATACAAGTATTGGAAATAGCAATGGAAAGTTGGGCAGTAGGACTTAACTTCTGCTATCGAGGAAACAGCAGCAGGGCCCAGCATGCTCATCAAACAGCCAGTTCAAAGGCATAAACTGAGGTTAGCCCACCTTACTCAGTGTGGCCAGAAGAGTCCATCTCTATCTCATGTTTACTCTTCCACTAAAGTAGCTGCAGGCAGCAACATGATCTCCCCCAGACTGTTCTGCAAGCAAAACAAGCCCTGTCCTCTCAGCATTTCGTTACAACTAAGTGCTTGAGTCCTCAACCTCCTTTAATGATGTTGCATTTGACTGATTTCATTAGGCCAATATCTTTCATGTGCTGGGGAGCTCAAACCAAACACAGGAGAGCAGGTGTGGTTTCACAGGTGCCAAAGAGAAAGGACTACTTCTCTCAGTTTGTTGACCACACTTTTACTAATACAGCCCAGCCTCAGGCCATTTTTTCCAGCCAGTCGATATTCCCCCTGCCATCAAGTACATCAGTCATTCCACCTAGTTTGGTATTATCCATGAATTTGCTGAGAACACACTCTATACCATCCACCTGCATTATTAATTTGGATTTTAAACAGTGTTGGCCCAGTATCAGTGCCCGAGGGATACCAGTGGTAATTGGCTTCTAGTTGAAATTTGTGCAGCTGTTAACCTGCTGATTCATATTGAAACCAGTAACTTCTCACTTCTGAAATGCATTTTATAGTGTGACAAAATAATTTTAAAAAAAGTTAATTAAAAACCTTCTTTATGAAAACACTTCCCAGCATTTATCCTCAGAGACCTGCTTCCTTGAAGTACAAGTCCATGTGGCACAAGTTCAGGACTTTATGTCACTCTACCAGGAAGCACCTCATACTCTCAGTGATGCCACAGTTCAGAGAAATATTTACACCAAGAGCTGCTTGGAGCTGCTTTGTCAGAAGTGCAAGCTTTGGGACAGTATGCTGATAATGCACTAAGTCAAGGACTTCTCAGTGCCTCAGGCTCTGCCAGTGAGCAGGTACACAAGAGCCAGGAGGTACCATGGCCAGGACAACTGAAATGAACTGGCCAAAGGGATAGTCATACCATAGAACATCACGTCCAGTGTATAAACTGGGTGAATTTTGCCTGCTGTGGGATGGGAATCTGTCAGTGGGTGATGAGCAATGGTATTTTCTGCATCACTTTTCTTTCTTTGGTTTTATTACTTTTTTTTTTTTTTAACTTCAATTATTAAACTGTTCTTAACCCACAAGTTTTATCTTTTTCTAATTCTCTTCACCAGTCCACCATGGAGAATGTGGAGCATTGTGAGGAGCCTTATGATACCTAGCTCCTGTCTGGGGTTAAACCAGACAATGGCTTCACAGTCATCCTTCAAAATCATTGGAGTATGTAAGAAAGGGAAGGATCCCTGACTCCCTGTCAGGAGGCTGTCCGGATTCCCAACTGAAACTTGTTTTTTCTCCACAAGCAGAATGCTGCATATGCAGAATTTCTGCTCTCAGTTTCATTTGCCATGGAACATTGCTTGGGAGACCTGTAAGGGATGTCAAGTATGAAAGTTCTTCCTGAGAATAAACTGATTTAATAATGCTTGAGTTTTTAATCTTCAAATATTGACAGACCATGCCTGCAGGGACTAGAGAGAGCTTATGAATCTCCTGGTTTGAATGCAAAGCCATTCCATTTCAGCATTAAATTAAATTTTCTAATCTAACCCCTCATACACTTATCCTGCTTGAGAGTTTCTTGATGGGATCAAAAGCTATTAACTTTGAGTGTTATTTGTAGTGGATGTTTCTACAGAAGTACACTTCTACCATGTAGAAACAACATGAGTTTTAGAATCTGTGCTATTAGCAAACACTGCTTCAAAGGGCAAAGAATAACTTCTTTGCAGGCCTTCTTTAAGAGGCCTGTGCCTCCAGCAGCAGGAGCACATGAAATGTGTTTGCCTTTGTGGTTTTAAGGGCTATGAAATGGCAGAAGGAAGCTGCAAGGAAGCCAGCTGTCCCTGGAGAGTTTGTCACCTTCCAGCAACCATTGTTTTGATCTGTAAAATGGATGTGGGCATCAGTAAAGCTCATGGTGGCACTGAAACAGCTCGAGGCTCAGCTTTACTGTGCAGTGCTGCAGCTCCTGGGCACCACAGAGCAGGATGGCTCAGCTCCACTGTGACTCCGTGTCTGCAGCCCCACTGCAAAGCCCCTGAATGGCAAACACACACAACATGCCCCTGCTGAGGCACTTAGAGGTGTCTTTCCTGCAAGCTGCTCCTTCTGTTCTGGATACTGCGTAGTCACAGAAAACTTGTTTAATCAGCAGAATATTCTTCTTCTTCACACTGGGAGAAAAACACATCTCTTCAAAGAAGTTCTCCTGGAAACTGAAACTGGCCTGACTCAAGGAGAGACTGGATTTGGGGTCATGTCTCCCATGTCTCAGACAAACCTTAGTAACTGATCTTCTGGCCATTTCAAAAACAGATGCTCTGCTGTACCTCTGCTTCCCCAGACACATGCATACCTATTAGAAGTTTTGATTCCAACAAGTCAGCATTTTTCAAAGAAAAAAAATTCTGATCAGAAAGATGCTCAGTTCCAACAGTCAGAATAGTGCCTTTGACATCCATCTCTGAAAATATTAGGCTATTTAAGTGCACTATCATCCCATCATCCCTCATAAAACTTAAGTGATTAAAGGGAATGGAAAAACTAGAACCTGGTCCAGCTTGCTGACATGTCTCTCCAGACATTCTCTCTGGAATCAAGATGCTCGGTTTTATCTTCATCCATGCTTTGAGTTAAGCCCTAGGATCAAGTACCATAACTTTGCATCCAAATCTTGTATTGTTAAGCCCATCCAGAAGGTAAATGTCATTTCAGTGTGAACCATCTGCTCTCTCTCATCTTCAGTTCCTCACTATATCACTGACAAGTCTTATGGATGAAATTTCATAGCATAGGCAATTAATATATAGAATGTGTGTGCGTGTAGTATTTATTTTAAACACATACACATTTGCACACAGTTTTAAAAAAAATCACTGCAGAAACAGGAAGAGAGGAAAATAGAATACACAATATTTTTAAAGGGCATGGACTCAAGCAGTGTGAGACTGGATTATACAGAAGACTGAATTCATTACCTCTGTCAGTCTGTGCCATGGCAGATGTGGAGAGGGCAATGGAAACACTGTGCAAGCAGCTTAAGCCCACTGCCTGCTATAAACAGATGGACTGTGGCAACAACCTGACTTTCATGAAAATAATGATTGTCAGAAAAATAGAACTTAGAAAAAAATTAAAAATAAAGAAGTCCCACACCTCTGAAGCAGTATAGGAAGACCTGGGCCAAGCATAAACACCAACCTAAATTTCCCAGAGAACTCAAGCAAATTGGAGACCTTCAGATGTAAGAGCAGATGCATTACATGCTTTGTGAAGCCAGAGGGAAGGCAGAGCAATACATCCTTCTGAGCAGACATGCCAAAATGCTGGGGAAAAAGGCAATCATTAAGGACCAGTTTTAGATATAGCCCTACTTTCTCTTCTCACTTGTGACTATCTTATAGGAAAGTGTTCTTACACTCACCTAACACTATATTAAGTTCATATCTTTCACCAGAAACACTTTTTATTCGTTCCTTTATTTTCATCCTACCTGCTGGTAGATGACACTTAAAATACACTAAGCTGATAAACCTGTTTACTGCACATTTAGCTAACAGAAGCTTGCAAGCTCTTTGTACGGCTCTGAAGGAGATATGGCCACATTTCTGCACTCATAGGAAAATACAGGATCTGTAATAAGTCTCCAATTGCTTCTATGGCCTCAACTGTCCCTTTCATTATCTGGGAGATTTAACTACAAGGCTTCTATAATAAGTTACACCAGCAGCACATCTTGCTGCTACTCAAAGGAAGAACCTTCCTTCCTTTGTGTACCAGATTTCTAATTAAAGAGAATCAATTTTCTGCTTTGCTTAAAATATGCACTTAGCGTGCAAGTCACACAAACATTGTTAACTGACTTAATAAATACACCGGTGTTTAATTCCCTCATCTCCTCAGATCTTTATTGTCTCCTCTAAGCAAGCAACACCTGCCAGGACTCCCCAAGACTTCCAGAGCAATGCACAGCATCAGGCATCTCACAGGCTCGAACCTTTTAAAGAGCTTAACAAGGTTTTATATAATGAGGTTATTGAGGAATGCTCTTTCCATGGAGAGAAGTTATTCCACATCTGAAAACAGCTTCATGTTGTTAATTAATGTTTTCCTGTCTCTGAGGGTCATCTCATTATTTTCTATTCATTATCACAAGAGAAGGAGCTGCAGTAATTCTGAATGCCAAGATGTCTCTAGACCTGAGGTGGGGAAAAGACCCTGTGAGGATCTAGGAATGGAAAGAGCACATCCAGCACCACTAGCAGAAGAATGTTGCAGTGAGAAACTACATGTGGCTTTTCTACATAAATCTGCACATGGGGGCAAATTATAGTCACACGAAACACATGCTCCTATGTGCTCTCTAAGATCAGCCATCCAGTAAAGCAGATGACTACACCACTGGCATATTCAGGGGTGACTGCATCTCAGGGAATGCAGCATGGGAACAGCACACCATGCCCACAAAATTAAGAGACATGGCAGGTCAGGGGTCAGAGTGCTTTGCTTTTATTTTGGGACGTTGACGATTTTTCGTAGAAACTATTGATACAAGTTGCAGAAGAGGAGCAGGATCCTGTAACAGACTTTACAGAAGATTAGAAGGAAAGAACAATAGCTTAGGGAGAACAGAAGAACTGTTTTGTCTGATGCTCTGCCAAGCTTCTGTTAAATAACAAAAACAGTGTCCTAAAAGAATTTGTTAATATGGCAACAAGTCTCTCCTGGACTGATTAAAGATAAGACTATGTAAAGCATTGCTAATCTATTTGAGCACCAGTTTCTGCTACTCAAGTTAAAGCTATAGATCTTTGGCTGTTGGAAGACCTGCTTATTTGCCAGTGAGCTGGCAGTAGTCCTTGGTGTACTCTAAGTTCAGCCAAGCAACTTTCACATCTTTTCAGAGGACCAGCTCTTTCTAAAGTCACAAACAATTATTTCCAGTAGCTTCAGCCTCTCAAACAAGGAAACAAAAGAATACTAGCTACCTACAGAAGTCAAGATATCTCTTATTAAGATCACACATCTTAATAAGATACTAAGATCACTTCTTTTCAGAAGACCTCTCAACTAGTTCTGATCCCACTAAAACCCAAACAAAGAATGAAACACATTCCTTTATTGAAGTCCTCTCTGCCCCATAAATCATCCATCCATACCTACCCTTCAGGTATTTATGTTACTTTATGGCACCTCTTAGTGCAGTAGATTAACACAGACTCTGGCACAGAGAATTTATTCTCTTATTTTAGCTAAGACACAATGAAGGGAGGGAGGGAGGGAGGGAGGGAAGGGAGAATAACTGGGAATGTGAAAATGAAGCTATATGATTATGAAAAGGAATAAGGTCATGAATGGTAGAAAACCAGCAAAGAATTTGGAGAAGAATGCTGCTTTACACAACACATTATGATACTCTGAATTGAAAAGATGAACACCATTTGGGTATGCCACAGATGAGAAATAGGCAATTTACATTACCTAGCCGGATTAAAGTGACTTGACTTTATGGATCAAAACAGAGAGAAAATCCTAGCTTGAGTGAAGCTATGCAGTTAAATCAGTGCCATGCAAAGATGCATTCTAAGTTTCCATGACCTGTCAAGAAAATGGACTAAATACAACTTCAGAGCAGTGCCTAATGAAGCATTTTTACATGCAATTGTTTTCCATGATCTTCAACATATGGTTATTGAAAATCAGATTGCTTTGTTCCTTTCCTATAACATAGATTTATGATTGTGTTTGTTGTTGTTTCTCTTCTAGAGCAGAACTTTTAATGCAAAAAGTCATGAAAAAAGAATCTTGCCATTAGTGTGTTACATGCTCCAAGGAGCAACTCCCTCCTCTCCTGCAAGCATCCCAGGACAGCTTGTACTTATCTCAATCACCAATGTACATATGCAGCTCAAACCAAGGCTGTGAGGAACTTGGCAGAATTACCTTCACAAGCTTGCCACTCCCAGAACTTTGTTGCTTTCTGACCTGCATTACAACACAAAAGAAGCAGCCAGAAATGCCTAGTTTTGACTTAAGGGTCACAAAGATATGAAAACCACAAGTTCATATGGTTAAGGTAGAAACCGGAACCTGACTGAGACATAGATCCTGTAAAATTATTTTGGAGAAATGGGGATCTTCAGTTCCTAGGCCAAATTTCAGGTTAGAATTGGATACCAGACTAAGTTTGTATTCGGTCCCCTGACTGCAGCTCCTTTCCAGTGCAAGCAGAGACAAAAACACCCAGTAACACCACATTTAAGTAACCTTAGCAGACTTGGTGTCTTTAGTGTTTATAGCTTATGAAAAAGCTAGAAACTGAAAAATCTTTTTTAATATTATTCTTTCCACCCCCCCTCCCATCACATTTCATTTTCTGATTTCACAGAACTGTTCTTTCACAGAGTATTCTGAGTTGGAAGAGACTCAGGACAAAGATAAATATAGGATTTCAGTTCTTACACTTGTAAACTTCCAGTGCTGTTGCATGACCTTCAAAACTCTAACAAACCAAAGAAATTAAATAAAGAAAAAGGAATATAAAATTGCAGTCAGCATTTTACAGAACCACTCCTATCACAGGTCACTAAATGCTCTTAAAACTTTCCAAGAAAGCAGAGATGCTGGGAAAAACGTTAAGATATAAAAACCTGGCCCCCCAAATAAAAACAACAGTACTTGATTAAGATTAATCAATGCAGATATCTCAGTGTTTGTCCTCTGCATGCAAAAGAACAGGGAACTGTAAACAGGGCTAGGAAGGGAATATATAGGATGAAAAGAGGCATAAAACCAAGGAGCTCCTATCCTAAACTGTCCCTCTATGAAAAGAGAGAAAGTGCTTTAAGGCAGAAGTGTGTGTATATGAGTTCTTGCTACATCTGCTGCCGTGTTCTGCAGTGTACAGACACTTGGGGATCTGCCATCAAAAATAAAATGAGCAGTTTGCCAGCAACATACCGAACATTAGTGGTCTTTTACATAGCTACAGGTTTTGCTAACAATAGCGTTGCCAAATGACAGCAGGGTTTTGTTCAAACACTTGCTTCACTTTCGAGTTGCAGAACAACTGCCTGCTGAGCTATTGAAAATTACCCTGATAAATATCTGATAAATACGGCTGTTATGGGCGTTCAGAAAACCCACAGGGTTACAGTCATTAGTATGTCACTACAGGGCCTTTAATCACACAATCACTTGTCAAAACAGTTACTGTGTCAAAAGCAGAAAGAAAACGCTATGGTTTCTTGCAACATAATACTAAACCAACCCAAAATTGGAGCAAAGAGTTCCAAAGTAACACTCAAAGTGTGCTAAAAAGGAAACTTCAAATCTAGAAGCTCATCAACTTCATTGGCTTGCTTTGGTTATCATTTTACAAGCCACAGACTCTTAGATTAAGTATGATCTGGTTGTTTCCACATGATCGAGCTTTACAGGATCACTTGAAAATACTAAAAATTGGAAAAGTAAAAATGCCTGGAGCTACTGCTAGTTTAAGAGGAACAGCATACTATCCCTTACCTATCAATGACGCAATCACAGTTCAAGTGAAAGCAGATGAACTTTTCCAATAATACACACAAAACAGAAAAACAGGTGTCTCCTGCAATCAGCTAAACCACACTATACCTTGTTAAATTGCTGATTAGGAGCATGATGTGGTCTTAAGAGGGGGCAGAAGATGAGCACCCATGTGCAGTCCATTCAGTCAGGAAATGTTAATGATCTTCTGAAAGCCACTAACAAAGAAAAGTCAAGGCCAGTTCAGCCTACAGACAAGGTTCATTAGTCCACATCTAAACTAAAATAACTTGGCAAGACAAAATATCAGCATCTTGCCCTTGTCATTTCTAAGACAGTTGGAAGTAAAATCTTTGCCATAAAGCAGTGTAAAAGGATCCAAACAACTATTCTTTCCAACTACTGCTCAGACTAGTCAGTTGACAAAAACCGAATCAAAACAAATAAAATCAGCAACGAAGTCCCTCCCAAGAAACTCAGCTGTAGGAGATATTCTTTCAGAATTGCTAGAAAGTGTAGAAAGTGTTTGCTTGTGTTAGAACAACTTTTTTCTCTTACCCAAACAAGGCTGCAACTGCCTGCCACATCTGAGTTGCATCAGGTAAGATAACCTCTGACGAGTCACCAAACTTTGCTGTCCTTGAAATGAAATTTAACTGTGGCTGGAGAAGTAAAGGATCAAAAAGCGAATGTTAAAATAAAAAGAAAACAACTTTGAAAACTTGGAAACAAATATAGCAGTGATATTTCACAGTTGGTTCACTGCTCTTAGACTGACTAGGTTAAGTTTTTTGGACTGTGTCCTGAGGACCACTCCTCTCCTCTCTCTGTGCATCCCTTCCAGACATCTGGACCTCTCATGAAAATGACAATGCTTGTCTGTGCTGGAGTTGAATTCAGGTATGCCTATGACTGCCCTATCAAGTCTCAGTCACTTCCCATGCTTTTGCCAAAACAGCAGCCACTTATGTAGCACTGCTGAGGGACCTGCTATTTTGTGCATCTCTTTTCCCACCAACCATTGTAGAAGAACACAGATATGCTGCATGACTGGCCTCATGTTCCCATTGCATAATCCATGCCAAAGGTATTTCTGGACCAGATTAAAAATTAACATTGAAAAACCTTGATCCCTCCTGGCCAACATCCCAGTTTATATACTGAGCATAATGTGTGATATGAAATATCTCTTCAGCCAGTTTGGGTCAGCTGTCCTGGCCATGCTCTCACAGCTTTTTGTACACCTTCTGACAGGCAGACTCTGAGACACTGAAAAGTCCTTGAGTTAGAGTAAGCACTGATCAGAGACAACTAAAATATCAGTGATATTAATGCTAACATTGATCTTATCATCGATAAGATCAGTGTTACCAATATTTTTCTCATTCTAAATCTGAAACACAACACTGTACTAAGAATAAACGAACTCTAGCCCAGCTGAAACCAGGACAATTTCAAATTAAGTCACCTTTGCTGAATTCCTGTTTGAAATAGGAATTCAGCATCGCTGAAGGGTTGCCCAGTCTCCCCAGACAGTAGCAGAGCCAGACAAGGAGAGAACTGTCCTGTTGTCTCCTCCAGTCTGTAGGGAAACTGCCAAGAATTCTGAACACAAAGTGACTCTGCCTCTCTTGATCAGTCAGCAGGGCCAATGGCATGGACCAGCCACTCTTAAGCTAAGGGGAGAAGTGACATCAGAACTTTCTATTTATCTGCATCTCCAGCAGTCCAGCAAAGCAACAGCTGACATATGAAGATATCAGACAACCTGGCCTCCTGCTTTTAAAGGGAAGTTAGTCAATACCTCATGACTTCTACTTCCAGAAAACAGCACCAGCAGATATATCCATCATCACTTGGCTTATCACAACTCAAGATGGACTGACTAGGGCTCTCTGGCAGTCTGGGCATAAACCAGCCACAGCCCCCTTATTTGTCTCTACAGTGCTTGCTGCTTGCCAGCTGGGCTGCAGATTACATCCCAGCAAGATGAGAAGCCATCCTGGTTCCTACTCTTCGTTCTGATCCATGTTTTATTTCAGAAGACCTTTCCTTTTCTCATTTCATTATCCCAAGGATAGATTTGTGAATCTCTACCTCAAATTCCTTCTGAAAAAAAAAATTAAAAAAAAAAATCCTTTTGGGTTTTCAAACTACTTCCTAGAAAGGGTCCAACTCTTCCATTTACAGGTTTAAATATAAATGTAAGCATAAATTTTCTCCCTTTGTTTCCTTCTGGAGCCTGCCATCAATTACCTAAAAAGACCTCTAGCTTTATTGCATTTGCCAGGAATATTCAGGTAAGGCAGCATGTAAAGATTAGGGAGTACAAGCCCACATCTCCAAAACCTAGGAAAAATAACTTACCTAAATTGACATGGGAGAGGGAAGACAAAACTGAAGTCAGGGAAACTTGAACATTGGAAAATTTTTTCTGAAAGGTTTCACATTTAAAAAAGCTAAATTTTTTAGTGCAGCAGGCATGTCACACAATGCAACTCTATTTCAAGGCATAGTACTGATCAGCTGCAGCTCCCATAAAACACAGTACTGCCAAAAGTACTTCTCTAGTTACTGTTTCAATTTCCAAAGTCCTTCTCCCTCCTTCTCCCTCTGCAATGGCAGGAATTGTTTGAGACACTAGAACAAAGTGTGTTGGTAAAACCTATTTACATACAACGGGCTTAGTTACTGATGCTCTCAAACTTCTCTGAATACTTCTTTGATGAGGTATTATCAGCACCATCATTGTGTGTAATGAGGCATATCCATTTGGCAGGTTTTCCTCTGGAAATTCAAATGTCTCTATTATTATGCCATTATAACATTGACTCTATTATGTCTATTATGCCTGTTTCTAGGTCTTGTGGATATAATTATCATTTACCCATTATCAAAATGAATATTTTCTATTTTTACTGTTAGAAAAACCAATAAGGGAAAACAACCAACATGTTTCTAGCTTACCTGGCAATGCAAGATCATTTGCAATATTCAGTATGTTTGATAACACTTACATGAAAAAAAAAAAAGTCATCCTTACTTCCTAAACCTACTAAAGCAATATTTCCTATCTGGTAATTAAATATTCCTCATTTTTCTCACTGTAGATGTGGTAAAGTCCCATTTCACAAAGAAATAAGTGATGACTGCAAACTGCCCATAAAATTGTTATTATTCCCCATGAAGTATTTTTCTTATGCTTTCAGTGTAGTACGTCTCCAGGAACAAGACACCTCTTACCAAGCTAGTGCAAACCATTCAATAACATTTAGTTTGTGCCAGAAGGCAGACTCCTAAGAGCTTTTAAATCCAGGCTCTGCTGAAGATCATATAATGTGTCGGGCTGTTGATTAAAGCAACAAGTGATCTCACCTAGAAGTGTCTATATGCAAATAATATAAGTTTCTTTGCACAAGAAACTACAGAAAAATTATTTCACCATTTATATCAGATGTTATACGTGTGTGCATGTACCTATCAATATGTAAATTGAGAGTAATATAGATTTACATTTTGCTAATGCAAGCTCTGGCTCAACACCAGACAACACTACTGACAGCAGAATAAGGCATAGTAAGAATCCAAAGTGGCAATGGTAGGAGATCAGATGTAGGAAGGTAGTTTCTGTTAATGCCTCCTCCAACATGTAGATCAATAGTGAAGTCACAATCCCACTGCCTGGAGGTGATCCTAGAAGTCACTGTAACACAAATTGCATCTCTCCACACATAGCACTGCTCAAGCCTGCTACAGAGCCCCTCTGAACAGAGATGGGGTAAAGGAGGATATGCTAAGTCAGATATGCAGTGGAATTTAAAAAAGGGTGTCTGAGTTGTGCTGACCCAATAAAATTAGATTTGATATTTGAGGTATTTTGTTCCATCGATAACTTTCAAGAGTGGATTTTCCAAGAAAAGCCTTCATAACTTAATTTACTTAAGCAGAACCTGCCTCCCAGAAAGGACTAATATGTACTATTTAGTCTACTTTGGCAAGTCATTAAGTATTTTCTAACAATGTATTCTGTTCCTAACAAGTGACTAAAGGGCTCTCAGTCTTGCCAGAGGAATGTACACACACAAAGGCACAGTTGCTCCTCCACTAGGATTTAATGGTTCTAAAAACAGAACTGTAACACAGCCTGAAAAAAACAAGTTTCCAGTGCTAGATTACTCATATCATCAGTTTCCAGTCAGATATCTACCCCAACTGATGTTGCAATTTTAGCATTAAGCATCTTCTCCAGCCATCAGAAAAACAAGATTAAACAAAAATGCAAACTGTAGAAGCCATTTCTAGGAGATAAACTTTGCTAGCTCTCTCCTGCCTGCTGCTAAGTCAGCCTTCTATCTGGAGGAAAGACCTTGGTGATTTTTTTCCTGCTTTAGTATTATGCTGGAAACAATGGCCTTTTTGTTCTATGGCAAGACTAGAGGAGCCGAAGCTCTGTGCACAATTGTGTGATCATCGCGCAGCCCCGTGTCCCAACCTCTGCGAAACACGGCAGGCACAAAGCTATCCAGCTGACTAATGAGAAGATCCAAGGGAAACAATGAACAATATTGTCACTTCCAACAATAAAGAAGGCCACTTCAGTATTCCCACCAGCTCTTGCCAATTTTTCTTTCCTTGTGTGATTTCCTACATCAAATAACTACTGTCAGTTTTGACCACCTAAATGATTAATTATTCTGACCATAAATGCTCTTAAGAGAAATGAGAACAGTGACCTAGACCTGGAACATTTATTTGCCACAATAATAATAACTTTATGTCCCTGAACATGAAGGAGGGTCTGAGACACTGAGCAGTTTATTCCCAACGCTCCAAAACCCAGATGCCACCCTGCTTGGCATCTCTGAAGTAGGTTCAAAATACAAAAGCCCAGGTCCAGATCATGCAGTCCACTTGGGGGACACCTGTGTAAGAAAACTACTCTACCAGCCAGGGCAGAAGTATTATTCCAGAAATGGAGACACTTTTCTGAAAGTCTTTTTGCCGGGTTACATTACAACTAGAGCCTTCTGGATGCAGAGCAGTAGTGTCTGTGCAGATTTTCAACTGGTTTACAGCTGTGCCTCTTGTCTGCAGCATCAAAGAATGTCAGTTTGCTGTCTCACCCCACCACACTAGCAGATATAATTATTATGTGCTGTGCTTGTGTTTTGTGTTTTCAGTGGGTCAGAGACACAAGCAAGTAGGAAATTTTCGTTGTATTTGTTCATAAGAGCAAATTGTTCCACTTGGAAAACAGTAAAGGGAGAACCAGATGATGTCTGCCCTTAGACAACTTTTCATTATCTCCACAATTCTGCTGCTAATTGAGCAAATGAAGGAGCAGGGCTGCAAAGTGCTGCTAGGATCCCTACTCCTTCACTTTGTAAGAGTAACCTCCTTGCCACACTTAGTGGTAAAACTCTTCACCACAATTACCTAAAAAAAGGGAAAAGCGCATCTGTTACTTAGAGATAATACTATGATTTAGTCATGGCCTGTTTTGCACATGGCTACCAATCACGCTAAACCCTGCATATTGCATTCAGCAAAGCCACACAGATTAAATGGCCAACGAGAAACCCAAATATATTATGAAAAGAAGTGGTTTCCTTCAACTCACACTGCTCAAACTTCATGGCTCAGGTCCTTAGGATCCAAAGAAGTCTCTGAATCAAATGCTGGAGAAGATTCATCCTAAACTGAGTACAGATCTCATTCAACCTCAGTCTCACTTTCCTTTGAACTCCACACTGTATTTATAATTTCTGGGAGGCTGAAGGTGGTGGGTGTGCCTCTTCTATCATTCTTGGGGAAAAAAAAACCAAAACCCCCAAAAAAACCCCAAAAACAAAACAAAACAAACAAACAAAAAAAAAACCAAAAAAAACCCAAAAAAAAACCAAACCAAAAACGAACCAGCTAGTATTCTAGTATTCAAGTCTTTCCTTCACAATTCATTTCTTTCCATTGCAGTACTCCTGCCGTGCAAGACATTGGCAGAATTTTTTTAGGTAAAATAACTCATTTCATATTCAGGAGGAGTTCCTTAATTTTCTTCAGATTATAATAATAAAATGATAGGAGGTGTTCTGTTATGCATTTACTCAACTAAAAATAGACCTTGGCCCACCTGGCAAAACTAACAAACAACAAACAGAAAAAAAGACCCCAAATATTGTTAAAGAAAAAATAGTAATATAATGTATTGCAAGTTATTCTAGAATACTACATAATATATTTTAATGAGTTAGAATAATAGATATTGTGATAATATAGTGATATATCAGTATGATAAGGACATTGTAGAATACTTGGGTTTTAAAATTTAACATCCAGTTATTCTCCAGAGCCCCATCCAACCTGACCTTTAATGTTTCCAGGGGTGGGGCATTCACCACCTCTCTTTGGCAAACCTATGACAATGTTTCACCACCCTCACAGTAAACAACTTCTTCCTTCTATCTAGTCTAAATCTACCCAACTTCAGTTTGAAACCATTACCCCTTGTCTTGACACAGGCCCTTCTAAAAGGTCTGTTCCCATCAGAGAGAAGATGTGCACATGGATGCAGAGATGGATGTAACAGGAAGCAGAAGGCAGCTGCATGAACTGAATCCTGAGTCTAAGGATGTCAGTTTGCAGAGTCCTTCACCCACCAGACAGGTATCAGGCACCTTTTCTTTGTGTCAGTATTTTAATGAAGTCTAAACACAATACATAACTTTTGGAGTTGGCAGTGGAAGCTGCAGTGTCCTTTGTACAAGGACTATTAAGTCAGTTTAACTGCTGCCTGCTAAAGAAAAAAGGTTAGATTCCTTATATCTTCCTGTGTAAGTCAAATATCAACCCATCAGAAAAAAAAAAGCTAGAAAGGCATCCCAATTTCACCAAAACGTCATGTTCCACACTCACATGCAATGATGACAGAAAGATTTACCAAAAAACAAAAGCTGTATAGCTAGAGAAGGAACAGATTAAAAAATTATGGAGTATACTAAACATGATCTTTCACTTCAGGGTCTTCTCCCCATCGGACTACCCCAGGTTTACAAACAGTAGTCATTTTATGAGGCTGCGACTGCTAGAGATGTGCTACAAAGTATTTGTAGTGCTTGTGATGTTAGCCTGTGCTGATACCAGGGATATACCATCATTTTCCCAACAGCATAAAGCAGTTCTGACAATTCATTACATACTTTTAATTGTACTATCAAATTGCAAAGGTTTCTCTCAGGCTTATCAGCCTAAAATTTAGTGGTTTGACTGTTCTGCATTGGATCCCTGAGTGCAGCAACTGTAGCACTTAGCACTGTAGCCTAATAGACAAAGCAATAGAAGGGAGTTGGCAGGCAAAAACAAAAATTTGATTTTATGGGTTAGCATATACCCACAAAAACAGTGGTAGAACACAAGCCCAATCAATATAGGACCATAGGGACCCCTGTTTATGTAACGTGAAGCCAGAACACATTAAATCCTTAAGTTCTTTCCAGTGTTAGAGGTTTGCAGCATGCTTTGTACAGGCTTTGGAACAGTATATCATTTAGTTTGCCAGCACAAACATTACAGATGGAACTGTCAGATCTTCTTGTTTAGTGGCGCCTGCTTTTCTAACACGTGACTTTTTTAAATAACAACTGTCACTCATCAGATAAGCGCAATGTGTTTCCCAGCACCTGCAAAAATGCTTTGAGGACAAAGAATAGAGTTCAACAACCAACAAACTACAAACTGCCCTTCAAAAAGCCATTCTAGCTGTTTTAAACTTCATGTTTTTCACTACTATAGTTGTGGTTTATTGTATATTTGTAGGATCTGCCACTGAAAGGATCTGTTGTAGACTTGCTGATTACTTGCACATATTTTGCTATTTCTTAATTTTTTCACAGTTATGGAAACAGTGGGCATGTAGGTAAGATCATCCTAGAGACAAATTTGGTGTGTACATGGTGTAAAAATGGCTAACAGCGAGCTTAAGACTTCTGTCCTACAAGTCGCATTCATAATTTATTTCATCATACCAATCAGGATTCAGAGAAGGTTTAAGGGTACTATCAGTCATGTCAGCGGGAATAGAAGAAAGCCAGCACAAGGTGTATTTGAAAGGCAGCCTTGGAAGCAGGACAAACATGAATTTTCACTGGGATCAAATCCCAAAACCGATTTCTGAAAAAGAGTTCAGAGTTCAAACTCAAATTCTGGCTCCTGCTACTTTTCTCACTTGTTCTTAGGAGTGATGACTAAAAATCATTACTATAGAGTATTGCATAAAGCAGTCTGTTTATAATGTTATTACAAACAAACCAACCAAAAAAGCAACAAAAAACAAACCCCAAACAAATTAATTTCATTAAAAAGAACACTTTATTATTTCATAATAAAGAAACCATAAAAGAATACTGCAGCCATACATGCAGAGAAAGAGTTAATACATACTGAAAAAACAAGTTTTTGGGGGTCTCCCAAAATTGCCTGGGAAGTTGCAGAAAATCAATGCTACCAAATAAAATCAGCTAACAATTAATTTTAGACCATAAACTTTCCATTATGAAAACATCAGTACCAAACTCTATAAAGAAATTCCTCTCAAGGAAACCTAGCAAAGCTGTAGTTAATCAGAATACCAGGAAGGAAAAAAGCAAACTTGGAAGACTGACACTGGCACAACCCTCGCTGATAAAAAGGAAGAAGCAGGAAGTAGACAGCTCATGTGATATGGCTTAAGCCATGCATATGCAAAGACTTAAAGACCTTAAGATCTTTAAAGACAAGCAGAAAGGTTAGTATGAACAAGATATATCACACAAGCAAAATAGCATTTATAGAAGGGCTTGGTCATGACAAGTATATTGACAGTTTTGTGATTTAGATAGTTATTTCTGTGGAAGGCATGTTTTTGCTAATTTTGGCTGGTTAAACTACAAGAAACTATTTCACAGCTCCTGCTTCACTACAGGTGCAGAATCAAGATGGGAAACTATATTTTTCTTGTAAACCTAGAAGCATTTAAAGAAGGCTATTAAAAAAAAGTAAGTATTTCAAGGTAATTCCTTTAAAAAGCTTTTCTAATGCCAAGCTACATTGACTGTCCATACTAAATTTAGGAAGGGATATTAAAAAGATGATGTTACTTGCTCAGGCATTTCAGTGTCTCCATGTTCAGTCTAGACTTTGGTACGTTAGGAAAAATATTACCATTTGCCAAAACCCCCAATGGCAGTCGCTATAGCCATTATTAGAAGCACTAAAACAAATATAATACCATCTACTTCTCTTGAAAGAGGTAGCGTTTAGCAACATAGACCTGAAATTTACTCAATAAATGTAGTTTTCATACATCTATTCTAACTCTAGTATTGAAAGAAGACTGTATCAGCATGTTTCTGTAACAGATAATGATTTAATAGGAAGCAACTGCTGACAGGGTTCATTAGATGCTTACATCTAATTAACTACACACACTAGTCAACACTTCACTCAAGCATTCAGTATTAATCTGAGTTGCTGGCTAATAAGGTCCTATATGCACATATATCCACATTTATATAAACATGTGGTGTTGAATACTGTCAGTCTCCTTTAAAAGAAGAGTTTGTCAGTTCACTCCATGCTTCTTGCAGATGTCTTTGAATAACTGGTTTCTACCATATTGTTGGGGGGACCTTTTTTCCTAGGCGTAGCTGTTTGTTTTGTTTTTTAAGACTATTCATTCCGTCAAGATTACATTAAGAAACTCTGTTCTGTGGAAAATATGCATGACAACTTAAAGAGAAAGACTGATCTCCCATCTATTCTACAGCAAAAAGGCAGCAACAGCTTAATCCCAAATCACCTGTTACTCAGCCTGAATGATGGTTTTCTATTCTAATCTTTAACCAGCAACAAAGTATTTGCTTTCTTGCAATACGGTATTGCATGAACTCTTAGAGCATGCTTGCTTCCCCTGAGGTTAAATGTAACATGTCCCTGGTTGGCAGAAGATAGTCAGAGGAGATTCCTACAAGTTTTCCATTTCAACTAACTGAATTTAAAATGTTCAACTATGTTGTCTTTACTTTTTGTAACGAAAGTTGGAAAGTTTCCTGAAGGTGCAAAACACTGAAGCTTTATCAATTATGAGATCTGTCAGATCTAAAATATTCATGACCACTGCAGTGTGGAAAAGTGAGTGATTACATGTCCAAGAAGGCACTACAGCAGTTGCTCTGCCATGTCCTAAAAGTATTGCTCACAATGTCATGGGAAGGTGATGCTCTTAAGCAACCTAGTCCCCATTTTGCTGTAAGGATGCAAACATAGGTCAAGGTCACAGAAGCGGAAAAAAGGACAGCACAAACCTATTCCTTTAGCTGCACAAAAGGCAGCAAAGGTGGTGAAAATGGGAAAAACACCCAAAGCCATGGCTGAAATCTGTCAGCCAAGAGGCTCAGAGTGTCTGTCCTGGTTATCTTGCTAAAGATTGGAATAGGAATTACCCATGAATACTGGCTGGCTTCTGCAATTGCCTTCCTTAAAGAACACCAGATTTCTAACGTGCTCCTGTGCCAAAGCCTCTCTGATCAAAGTAGGGGTTTGAGGGTGGGCTTTATGTATAGGTTTTTTGCTTATTTGGATCGGGTTTTTTTCAGGGAGAGGGGGACTTTTTGTTTGGTTTCAGATCTTTTAGTAAGTTTGGTGGGAATTTCTTTGTTGTTGTTGTTGTTGTTGTTGTGAGTTTTGGAAGACAGACCTATAGTCAGGAAGGAAAGTAAGGAGTCTTAGGGTCAGTCTTATACTCTGTAAAAAAATTCTGAGAAAGCCCCATTATTTTGTGAGAAAACAGAAATTAAAGTGGTGTTCACAAGTTGTCACCATAGCATACATTGCTGTGGGTATGAACAAAGCCTAACATCCTACGACAGATTAAATTTTTGTCCTCTTTCCTATGTGAAAGGCAGTAGCAAAGTTGTCCTTTTAAGTACAGAGATCATTCTTGGGGTACAGGTGTGTTTTCATATATGCAAATAAGAGATTTTTCACCTATGGAAAAGGATACATGTACTCAATTTTTGCTTCATTAGTTTTTCCTTCTTTTTTCCTGTTCTCATATGAATCAGTTCCTGGCTGCCTCCACTGAGTCAAAAGAAGACAGGCAGATATGTTAATCATCTGACTACCAAAAAACTAACTCAGTGGAATGTTTTTTTTTTTTTTTTTTTTTTCCTTTATAAATGGTTTGAGAACCACTAAATCACAGATACCTGGGCTACCCTGTTCTGTGTCAAAGGAAGGACAGAAAACTATCTTTTCAACATGTGTGTTTACATGAGACATTGGCAAGACAGAGATGCTCTAATTCCTCTCCCCTCCCTTTTTGGTCTCAGTGACTTGGCCACTGCCTGATAAAAAACAAATGAAAGAAGCAATGCAATAAGGAAAAATTTTCACATTCCAAGCATTACCATCACATATGCTGAGCACCAGACTCAATTATAGTTTTAAAATTCATTACAGATGTAGCTTAAACCAAATGGGTGAAAGATGTACAGTCAGATATGAATTTACAGACAAGTGTTAGGAAATAGCTGGCAGAGGACAGGCAATGTTGCTTGCATTCTGTCAGCCCAAATCTTCTCCCCTTTCTCTCCACCCATCTCTCCCTTTAGGAGTTTTGGCAGCTGTGTCTCAGTCTCTTCAAATTACTCTTCTAATTGGGTGTTCCTATGGAAACTAGAAGACACAGTACCTCTCCATTAAAGAACTATAAAAACAAGAGGTGTACCATGAGAAAACAAAAAAGACAAAGGAGAATAATATAATGGAAAAAGTTCTTACCAACAATAAGGAACTGTACAGCCTTTAAACAGTTTAACAACACAAGGCAAACCAGGACCACACTGATGCTGCAAAGTTACCACATAACCAGCCGTGACCGTGCAAGCATGGCTTTTGACTGAAACAGCAAGCATTGTGCTGTTTTCCACATAAAATCTCCCCAGTCCTCAAGTGCCTGTGCCAGTGGCCTGATAGAGTCTGTGTCTGATCATATTTCTCTATAACCCAAGATAAAAGTCTCTTGCAACTTCATCCTCTGCAACCACATACTTTGACAGCCAGTGCGTTTAGCGTGATCTCAGAAAGGAGATCTCCAGATACAGTAGAGCATTTCAAGGGGAAGAGCAGAGAATGCCAGTGTACTTGGACTGTGCACCATTCCTTAATAAGGTTGCATAGATTAGCTCTTTGGTTGCTATATTTTGTATACTCATGTCATTTTGTAAATTGTTGGGGAAGCTTACCGAATTCAGCCTCCAACCGGAACCGGCTGAGTATGCTCCGATGACGACCACCAAGAAACTGCAGCACCACACCAAGAAAACAGGAGATGCTGATATTCAACAAGGGAGTAAAAAATGGAGCAGGTGTGCTCCACCCCATGCCTGCCTCCTGCAGGGGCAAGACCTGGCACTGTTCAATCTCTTAAGGAATGCAGTGAGTTGACCAGGCTGTGTGCCAGGTGCTCACTAAAGCCACCATATCACTTGTCCTTAACAGGGCAAGTGAGAGAAAATCTAATGAAAGGCTCTTGGGTTGAGATAAGGACAGGGAGAGGACCTCACTCACCAACTACTGTCATGGGCAAAACAGACTTGACTTGGAGAAATTAGCTTAATTAATTGACAATCAGAGTAGAATAATGCAAAAGGAAACCAAATCTTAAAAAAACCTTCCCCCCAAGCCCTCTTTTTCCTGGCCTCAACTTCATTCCTGATTTTTCTATCTCCATATCTCCAGCAGCACAGGGGAATGGGTAATGGGAGTTTCAGTCATTTCATCATCCATTGTCTCTGTCATTGCTTTCTCCTCAGGGAGAGGACTCCTCACACTCCTCCTCTGCTTCACTGTGAGCTCCCTTCCATGTGAAACATCCTCCACAAACTTTGGGAACACCTTCTCCCTTTCCTTTACTGGTGAATGCAGGGCTGTTTCTCTCACTCTCATTCCTCTCTCCTGGCTGATGCTGTGCTGTAACTTTTTCACCTCTGTAAATAAGTTATCCCAGAGGTGCTTCCACTGCCAATGATGTGCTCAGCCTTGGCCAGTGGTGGGTCTGTTCTGAAGCTGGATGGCACTGGCTCTATAGGACGTGGCAGAAGCTTCTGGTGGTTCTCAAAGAAGCCACCCCAATAGCCACTGGCCACAAAAACCTGGCCACACAAACCCAGCACAGGGAGTAATCACTTCACAGAACTTAGACTTAATTTAGTTCAGTCTTGTCCTTGATATTGAAAAAAAATTAAGTCTATTACAAAACCCTACAACTCAGCAATGTCAGGTCACTGAGTCTCATTGCCCAGCCCACCACTTTAGCCCATGATGAGTGGGGGAAATCAGCTACAGACTTTCCACCCCTTCAGATGCTGAGTCTATTGTGAATCAATTAAAAGGCACTGCTAGTGAGGGAATTTCACAGCAGCCTCAGCTGCAAAAGAAAGTACATTCAAGATTTAATTAATTTACAGTTCATTTTGACTAACTTTTTTTAAAGTGCTGCTAGAAATACACAGTATCACCAGCAGCTGCTGCTCAGCTGTGTGAGGCAACAGAATCCTGTAACTGCACTGCAGTAACAAAGCAGAATTTGTCAATATATTTTGGGAGGCTTAATGAAGAATTACACTTGTATTCCAAGCAAGTTAGTAATTTATGGTACCTTCTTAAAAAGGAACATATTCATTTCCAGCAATCAACAAATAAAGATAGAATTCATGACATTAACAAGCAGTGCTTAGCACTAATCAGAGATTTTTAACCTCAAAAAATAATTCTGAAATTCAGCGAGAGCTTTATTCTATGTAGCTGTAAGGAGTGAAACAATGAAGTACTTTTGTTCAAGATCATGTTTCAGGTTGGTTTTTGGTTGAAAATCTTGTTAGAAAGCTACACTGAAGACTGCTGCACTTATCAGTCTACTGGTTTCTAAACAATATAGTAATTAACCTAATCTGATCTCTCTCTCTCCAGGGCCTAAGAGCTGAAACAGAGGTCAGGGCAGACAAGAATAGGTCATGAAGGAAATAAAACATTAAAAAAGGTGGCCAGCTGCCAACTCTGCCTTGGCATGAGGAGCTTATTCTTCCCCCCGTGCTACTCCACCTTTCCCAAATAATTCCCTTAAAGAGGACAGTAACATTTGACATTTGATCAGAGTTGATAAGCCACCCCATAATTACAGTGCTGTCAACACCAGTTTTCCTCTAAACTATACCCTACACCTCCTTCCACCCCCACAAAGTTTCTTTACTATATTCAAAAAGAGAGCAAGAGGGGGTTTTGGTAGTTTTTCTGGGATCCCCCTACTTAGATGAACACCTGTTTGTCTCCCTGAAGGGACACATACTTGTCTGCCTGAGATAGAAAATATTGTCATAGTTGCCCTAGCAGCAGAAAGCAGCATCTTCTAGATGCACCTGGCAAGCAGAAAACCCACATAAGACGTATGTGACCCTAGGAACACAGAAAAGAACATTTTTCTCCAAAATCTCCTTTTGGAGCACATATGACCATAGATCCATGTAAAAACAAAGGTATTTATAAGAACATTCAT
Source organism: Toxostoma redivivum (assembly GCA_013397375.1). NCBI lineage: Eukaryota > Metazoa > Chordata > Aves > Passeriformes > Mimidae > Toxostoma > Toxostoma redivivum. The sequence goes on from VXBI01007740.1 coordinate 764,092, forward strand.
CTTCTACCTCAGACCTTCAGCCACTTGATTGAGAAGAGGCTTACTTATATGGCCTTTTGACAAAGAAATGCAGTTAGGGGGACAAAAATAACTTAAGCAATGCTTTACAGAAGCCTGCATACTCATCAATCACATTAGGAAAAAGACTGACCAAATTTCAAGACAGAGAGAACTTTCAAAATTCAGAAAGACTTATTTTATTCCCCAACTAAATACATTATGTGTGACCAGACAAGTTAATCTTCTATAACAGTACTATAAGGAGCCCTTATTTTCATCAGTTTCTTGATCACTTGTCATAATTTCCCCAGTGTACTGAGAACTCAAGTTCCTAACATCTGGAGTTCTTGTCTTCATACTGCAATCTATTTGGAAAAAAAAAAGAGCTGAAAATGAAACTCCAAATAAGAAACCTAATTATTCGTTTTGAAAGTAATTATATTATTCCTTTAGGTCTGATAATATTCTCTTTCAATGTTCAGAAAAATCAGTGGCAAAAAAAAGTATGCATCAAGGAAAAATTTCCTGGTTTTCATTAATATGAGGAAAACCACCTGGAATTTCAATAGAATTAAGAAAAATATCTATTTCCTTTAAATAGATATGAAAAAACATGTTACTTGAGAAGACTGATGCAGACTGATTACTTTCTTGAAATGACTTTCAATAGCCTGTAAGCTTGCTGCTGAGAAGGGCAACACAATTTCATGAAGCTTTGGGCAGTCTCACAAAGATGAGAGAAACAACAGGAGCCCACAATGCTCAGAGCACACATAAAGTGAAGCCTTCCAGGACTCCCACTCCGGCAGAGGGCCAAAGTCGTACCTAGATACTACATTGAGTAGGCTACTGATTTACTACAAAGTCAACTGGGTTCACCATCTAGAAAAATGAATGTTTGCATGCACGTTCCAGAAAATATGAGCTATTTCCAATGTAGAAAACAGTTCCCATATTACCCAAGTCTCATTTACACACAATAGAAGTAATTTTTACTGCCCCTGTGCAGGACAGCTGCAGTATATCATTGCCATTTTCCATCTCAACCCTAGACAGAAAGCAGAAATACTTCTGGTGCACACTCTGTTACAATTATTTTAAAAGGAGAGAAAAGAAAATTACCTACATAATAAATTAATGCTGCATGCTACTCAGCAGCACACTGGGACAGAGGAGAGGAAATGGAAGAATCATGTTCCTTCCAACACTGCTGCAAAATGCTACCTGTCATAACATTTCCTCCATGTGCACCTTCTGCTGTTCCTGCCCAAAACAACATGCAAAGTGGGACAGTTTTCAATTACATAATTTTGAAGGAGATCTATTGCTACATACAGACTGACCCCATTTCCCTGGTTGCATCATTTGCAGTTCTGTACTTTACATTTTCTGGTGACATCTCTGCACATCTTCTCACTTCCTTGGAAAAAAAGTGAATGGGGGGAACAAGTAAGAGAAAGGAAAAGGTTCCATTTGTCCAGGTTACTTCTTATTAAGCCAGCAATAGGCAGCCCCTTGGACAAGGCCAAATCTGGAATAGAACATTTGGTGCATCTTTGGAATATTCCCAAACAAGTAATTAATTGTGGTCTATTGCTTAAGACACAGTTAATATTCTTAGACATCTTGCAACAGGAGAGATATTTATTAAATACTTGCTAAAAAAAAATTGACAGAGAAATTAAATGAATACATGCAAATTTTAAACACTGAACTTTACATGTATTGAAGGTTGTTTGTTTCGTCAGGTCTACCAAATCATCAGGGTTGCTTTTAAACTGCCATGAAGTTTGACAGCTCCTGCCTTGCTAAGTGCCAGAAGTCATTTGCTTAATAACTCTTGTACACTGAGATGTATTATATTTATACAAAAGAATTGAAGAGTACTGCTACACAGTATCTTTATTTGTTCTTAAAATGTATCCCTGACATACTGTGTGCATTTCAAGCCCTATATAATTATCATTCAGAGCAGTGTGATAATCCAGCCTGCCTAAGATCAGAAGAATTCAGGCTTCATAGTAAGATGTGACTATTGCTGAGGCAATGCAAATGAAGAGAAGTAAATACCATGTATTACCAACTCAGATTTCCATTGCACTTCTCTTACACCAACTGATGTAATTAATCAATAACAAAATTTTAAGTAAGCTGTTTTTATCACATGAACTTGCAGCTAAGGTGGTATTAAAAAAATAATAAAAACCTCACTGCAATTGTTCTATGGGTTTATAATGCCTGGAAGTATTGTGGATGCATCAAGCCAGACACAGCACCTTCCATGGACCGTTTTTCCATCACAAATGCAGGCATATTTCTACTAGATATGGCAACCCACACTCCTCAAATAACACACCTGAGCAATCCTGGATACATGCAAGAAAAATCTACCCACAGTTCTACTCAGCATTTAGTATTTCCCTCTGGATAAAAGAATCCTTTGCTCTCCTAAACTGCATAGGAATTGTTTTTCACATTTTGATAATCTCAGGAGCGGAATGGTAAAAAAACAAGCTATTGGTGAAGAAGTAAACAAACCTCACTATTACCTGCAGGATTTCTATCAACTTCTTTGTTTTTCATTATTTCCTTTCATTGATGACCTTTTGATTCCTTCTTTTCTGGCCAGCCCACGACAGTTTAAGCCATACATTTATCCTGTTTTTCTGTTAAGCTAAAAAGACTAATACTTCACCACAGCTGTGAGAATAGAGAACAAAACAAAAATACCTGTACATAAGCAGGTTAAGGAGAATCTCCGTGTACAAATTAATTCCCAGTTTCATATACATTTTCCTTGCTGGTGGCAAAACCCAGCCAACAAGAATGGGTGAACAGTTGTGTAGTTATTTTACCTTGGGCTCCTGTAGGCGTGACCACCAGTGCTGGCAATGGTACAAAGTTTAATCAGCATAGGGTTGTTTGGTGGCATTCAATAATTATTTGCTTTACAGTAAGAAAACAAAACCTATCACCAGGGGACAGCATACCAAAACCTTAGACAGGCCACAAACAATCACTGAACTCATCTATCCTAAATCATAACAAGATTGCCTAGATTTCACTAGGATTTTTACAGGAGGGATTGTTCCTACAGGCAGATTGGGCACTGAGGTTGGACAGGGCTTAACCAGCAGCATGCCTGGAGGAAAGGTTGTGAGAACAGCTGCAGTTGTATTTGTGTCCAAAGCTAAATATCAAGCTTGAAGCTCATATAAATAATTGATGGAAATGGGTGGAGGGATTTCCTATTAGAGAATTTTAGAGAATAAGAGTATTTACTTTAAACAATTGCATTTTTAAAGCCTGCAGTTATTGTGTGTGTAGAACAGTGTCATTTCAACCCTCTAAGCAACTTTGAATGACTCAGCCTGGTACCTTATGCAACAAGTTGTTGCCTAACATCTGAAAGGACTGTGTGCTTTCCAAGAGAAAGAAAAATGTCTAGCAGGGTAGGGATGAACAGATTCCTTCATTTCCCCAGAAGGAACTGAAGAACAACCTCAAGAATGTGGTGCCTTATCAAATCCAATCTCAGATTTTTCTTGTAAGGAAGGTGTCCATTCATCTGACATAGCAGCCAATATAAACCAGCACCTGCCACACTTCAAGTGATTCCTCTAAGCCTTGCATAGGCAGAAGTATCTTTTGTTCACTCCTTATAAACACTTATTTCTGTAGTATCACTGAAAATGTCATAATATTTTGGAAGCCAGTTGGCTCTATCTGACTGATGGCGTCACACAGTTTAATTGCTGAATTTATATTTATCTCATGCTTCATCCTTACTTACATGGAGGATATTAATTTCTTATCTTAAACCAGATACAGAATTTAAGATTTTTAATCTCAGGGGTTAATACTAAAATCAATACTGTTCAAAGTCTTCACTAAGGACTTGGATGATGGAAGTGAGTCTGTCTTATGGTAGTGCTGGTCAAGGTCCAACTCTAGCCAAGTTTGGAAGAACTGAACATCTGTACTCGGTATGTAAACGTGACTGTAATTCAGTGACCTGTCTCCATTAATACAGGACACACTGTGGCTGTCTGAGCTTGAAACTCATGCCTAGTCTATGGCAGGACTCTGCTGAAAACCCCAGTGAATCTGCACCTGCTCACAAAGCTCTCTCTGGCAGTACAGATACCTGGAAAAGTGATACTCCATCTACACTAGAGCCAACAAGCTCCTACAGCCACCCGAGGAAAAGTGACATGGGATGAGTCAGCCTGGAAGGAGAGTGCTCAGTTTGAAAAGGCACAAACAAACAATGACACAGCAGGACAACTACTTAAAGACAGTAAATGGAGCAGGAGGGCTGGCTCCCTTTCAGAAGTGCTTAAACTCAGGAAGTTATCCCACATGAGGAGTGCCCTGGAGGGAAGGAAGTCTCTAAGAAAGGACCACAGATTTCCTTGAAAGATGACATCTAGACATCTGCTTGGAATACAGAAGGGTGCTGTTAAGAAATAAGAAAACATCAAAGGAGAAAGCACTAGTCTAGAAGCACAGGAATAAGACAGAAATTGCCCAAAAATCAAGGATAACTAGACATTGAAAGGTTAAAGCATCTAGTAAGAAGTTCTTCAGCTATACTAAAAAAATTTAAAAAAAGGAAAGAATAATATCACAAGTAAGTAGAAGAGGCATTATCCAGAAATAAAAGTAGATGAAGATCATTTGGGAGCAGTCTGATAACTAAGATACTACAATAAAAGATCTGTTCTAATGACAGGGTGTTGATGAAGACCAGATAGGCATTTTGGCCAAGAATACTTTTAGGCTTTGACTGAAAGAAATATTCTGGACCCTTAGAGAAATAAAGCTACGAAATAATTTCCCAGAGATATGAAGGGGAGGGGACAAAGTGCTTACAAAAGGGCTCAGCCAGTTAATGAAAAGGACTGCATGAGGCAGTTGCTCCCAGAGCAGAGCAGCTGGTCCCAGCGTTCTGAGACATCTCTTCAATTCTTTTGTTGTCCTTCAGAAAAAGCCAGTAAAATCCTTGCCCACCTTTATTACACATTGTAATGATTTGCAAACCTTTTTTAACCTTCTAAGTGTCATTTCATCACTAAGTGAAATAAAAAAATCCAGCTAAAGAAGTAAGTGTTGGTGCTAAAAAACAAAAGCCTTAAAACATTGTTCTACAAAGCCTTTTCTCTTCCAAATATAGTTGACCCATCTCCAAGAATGGACTGAACTGTATGGGAATAAATAAAAGTTCTAAAATCCCAAATTACCATACAAGTAAAGAGACACTAAAAGCATTTCCTTCATCCCAAGTGACTTTGGTCCCTGTTCTGAGATGTGATCAGAGCATAGTTTAAGTGTATCAATGTTAACTCAGTTTTAGAGAAAAATGGCTGGGAAAGCTTCAGTGCAAGTACTTTATCAATATGTGCTTCTCTAGAAATGAGTGTCTTTCAGAAAACTGTATAATGGCCAATTATTTTCCCAATTTTAGGAAGAAGTCAGCACAATAGTTGAAGATTTTTGGAAATAAATGTCACTTTTTTCATTGTGAAATGAATGTTTTCTCTTGCATCAAGTAATAGGAAAATAGTATTGTAAGTGAAAATAGAAAGTTTCAAATCAAAGGAAACAACTGAAAATTCTGACAATCAAATGAAAATATTTTCCTGTTTGGAGTAGTCTTATAATGTAAACTATCTTTTTATTTACAGCAAATGTTGATCTGTGTCTAACTCTATCATCTATATTTCCAGGCTTAATAAAATCCCACATTTTTTACAAACTTGTATTATGCCGCATCTCTTTGCAAAAAGTTAGAAGTTTGCTTTTATAAAAAAAGCTTGCTAGATGTATCAGAATAGGAATATAGGTTAAACAAATGGAAGACCTCTCCTCTCAGTAAAAGAACAAATTTGACTCTTAGTCAGTTAGACACAGAATTTAAACTAGTAAGCTCAATACAGAATTTAGAAAAAAAAGCAGAAATTGAGTAATTCTTCAGGAATGTATCATTTTTTTCTATGCTACAAGGCATATGCAGTTATGATGCCAGTTTAGGGGTAGGAAAAGCTGGGTTTAGGGATTTGCAGCATATATGCACAGGGCTTTATTTTCTACTGCTGGGGTGTCAAGTAAAAAAACAGAACAACATAACTGAAGCTCCATAAATTAAACACAACTCTGAACTGCAATTAAATTGTTCCCTGCTACCAGTTTAATAGTCCCTCCTCGGTTTCATCTTCAGCGTTCTGTGGCTTACATTCCTTACCGGGATACGTCAATCTGTATAAACCACAGCAAGAATTGTTAAAACTGTGGTGTCTAGGCAGCTGCATATATCCAGCCAACAGCAATCAAAAGCATAGAAAAAACAAATAAATTTTCTCCTGCATGTATGTTTTAAAAGAACAACAGGCTTTACAAGGCCTGTAGATTAGTCAAATTTAAGTAAGTCACTCTGCTGGAAATACTAAGTCTGGCTTGGGGCACATGAGCACCATGGTATAAACTGGCATCAGCCTTGAGTTCTGATGGACTGAGCAGATGGGAAAGAGGCAGGAACACTGTTATGGGCTTCCGAGACATTGGTTTTGGGGGAGGCTTAAGCTCTTGAGGAGCTGCCAGGTGCCACAGCTGAATGGGGATGACACCCCATGATGGCACAAAGCTAATGCACAGGCAGATGGGGAGAAAGGCTGTGAGGGACAAGCTTCTGAACAGCCAAAATCTATTGTTTCCAGGACTTTGTGCTGCATTTAAAATGCAAGGATAGCAACTGCAGGGTGAATACTACCCCTTTCTAAGTGCTGCTGGGACAAAACCATAGGGGACCATTGAGAGAGGTTTTTGGCAGAAGCTGCAGTGAGCCTGGATGCCTCTGCAGAAAAGCAGACAAGTGGAGAGGTTAGATGGAGAAGGGGTGAACAAATGACAAAGCCAAGCAACAGAGTGATTGCTGAGGAAATTCTCCTTGCTTCCTGAACTGCAGGAGAAACATGTGTCCCAGATATTTAACACCTAGTTAGCTGTTAGGAAAGCACCAGGCACTTCAATGGTAGTTTTGAAAGTTCATCACAAGATCGAACCACACAAAGCATCTTCTCATCTGTCACTCCACTGAACTCCTCCATCAGCCTGAGTTTGGTACTGGAAAATGCTTTGTGTCAAAACAATTTGCCTGTTCAATATTCAGTCCTATTGTGCTGTTAAATCTGTATTAACTATGGGAAGCAGAAAAATTCATGGAGTTTTGAGCTCTGTTGGTGCATATGAAAGTCTTTACATGACAAAGTCCTTCATATGAGAAACTGCAGTAGAAAAATCATCTGCAATTAACAACTTCTTGAAATAGGTGTATTAAAATCCTATTCAAGCAACCTCTACCATCTGAGACATGACTCACATTTCAGAGTTGGAACCTGTTTTTGGGTGCACATAAGAATGAGATTTAGAACGATCAGCAAAAAGCTTAACTAAGAGGAAATCATGTCTGATCCATCTGATTGCCTTCAGTGATTCAATGACATCGACTTTTTAAAACCTTTTTTTGCTATCTTCAATATTTTTGCAACCAAATTGGTACACCAGGGTCTGGATGGCTGGAAAACCAGAGTGGCAAAAGTATGTTGGATGGTTTGTCAATTCCCAAAGGGAATTATTATTCCAATTTTTCAATTTCAGTCTGGTATCAGGGAGTCCAGAACATTCAAGTAACAGAGATGTGGTCACATGAATCTCTAGGATTGACCCCTCTGGTGCTTGTTACTAGTCTGGGTAAAGTACAACCAAATAAATGAGGTCTCCAGATGCTGTGAAAGGGAAGGTCTTTTCTACTCCAAGCAAAGTCAGTGGAAGAGGATCCTCAGCCATTGGCATTGGAGGTTTACAAAACCCAACTGGATAAAGACCTAGGAACCTGGTGTGATACAGTGGGCAGTTGGACTTCCCCACCAAAGTTGTCTTCCAACCTGAATTATTCTATAATTTTGGAAAATACTATTTGTTTTCTTTTACACGAAAACAACACTCTAGGATTTTATATTCATAGATGTGACAGATTTGCTAGTACCCTTTCGTTATTATATGTACACAAACTTTTCCAAAGCAGCTCTTCCCAGCATGGACAACCTGTATTAAACTCAATGAAAAAGATACCATCTAAATTTCCCAGAAGCAACTAGAAATAAAACTCAAGAGTGCCTCATGACATTACATTCATACTATTACCCTATATTAAAAAAAATGTATTTCATATGAACAAAGCATCCCAATCATGCTGTGGGATCAAAAAATGTGACTGAGGTCTTTATGACCCACTGGATTCTACCATTTATGCTATATTAGTTAATTTATCCAAAGGCAAGAATTCTTACCAGCAGAGGTATTTATGAGAATATCCCTCTCATCTGCTTTTATTAACAAAGTCAGGGCCAGGCAACTCCAACCCCATGCCTGCAGCACTAGACTCTACTTCTGCCCCTACTGAATACTGAGGTCCACAAGATATTCCTTGTAACAAACTTCATACTGCAAGGGATAAAGCATCCAAGAATGAAATGTGCACACAAGATTAAAGTACAAAGTCATTCAGGACAAGTCTACATTCTGAGTTTTAATGAAGAACACATAAGGTGTTGACCAAATGCATCTGAGACTAAAACAGGCTGTACCACTTTATTCCAGTTATCTTCCGACTATATTACTCTATGTCCTTCTTTGAATCCTACAGCATTTAGCAACAGACCTATATTATAGTATTTGCTGATTTTTGTGCAATCCTAAATGTAGGACACCATTTCTATCTCAATGAAAATCTTGTCTTTTGGGGACAGAAATATATTTTATTAGAAATGGGAGAGGGAATAAGATTCAAACCAAGGACTTGTAAAAGGCTCCTAAATCCACAGATTTTCGATTTCCATCATTTGCAATGTTTGAGTAGTCACTACAGTTTGGGCGCTATCTAGATAAATGACTCACTTCTGGAGTATTCCAGTTGATCTCCCAGAAAGTTGTCTGAACAAATGAAAATGCTTTAGCAAGTTTATCTGCAGCCAGAAAATCTCACACTAGTAATACAGTTTTATTGTAAGTGTCAAGATACTGCTAATGTAAATGGACTTTGTCCCTTGGCTCAAAGAATCAATATATCTCAATTTTTGAGAAGACTTCAACTTGCCATACCTAAAAATATGAATTAATAGAAATTCAAACAGCTGACATGGCTCAACATTTCAGTGAGCACACTCCCACTGGTGCTTTCTAGAACCCCAAGAGCACTTTTGGAATCAGGGTTCTGAAAGCCAGTATCCAGACTTTTATTCTGCAAGAGGACTGGAATTACACTTCCATGTGCAGGTCTGAGTGGTAAAAACTTTCTGCCATGACTGCATTCATGGATCAAGGATCCAAAGTAACATTTAGCTATTTTGTAAGGTGACAACATGTCTTTATTTCAGAGCTGCCTACTCAATGCACAAAAACATTCATACAGCATTACTTTCATCACATGGGAGGGAGAAGGAAGCTTTCAATCACTTGCAGATTCAAGTTACTGCAGATAGCTTAACACCTGATTTATGTGTACAGGCGCTGTTTGCCTCTACACATTACGGTAGAAGGACTTCACATTTGTTTTTTGTGGCTCCAATTTTGCTTCAACAAGTCAGTTGTGGGTGGAAGTAACCAAATAGCATTTAAGATGCCAAGTAGAGGCCTCTGCAAACTTGGCCCACAGTGTGCATACTTGTTAGTCTTAAGTTTGCTGTTCTCATTTTAATCCCCTGTGCTTCTCACATCTGCAAATTGTTTAGAAAATTCAAGTTCTTCATTTATCCACTTACAACCCAGTCTGCTTTCGTACAATATTTTATCATCAGATTTGTGGAGTTGCTGTTGTTTCACTTCAAATTTAAATTAAGTTAGATAGCAAATGATGCTGATCTTTAAGCAGTGGCCACCAAGAAGGTACAGGTATCAGTAACAGCATGCTGCTTATTTAAAATACTGCTGCCAGAAATGAGAGGGCAAATTTGAAAGGGAATTAAATCCAGCCAGATATTTCAACTCCACCATATCTCAAATCACACTATTTTATTATTTTATCCCTGCAGGTTACATCATAATGGGCAAATCTTATGTGCTAGTGAGATGTTAATTATCCAAATGATACTTAAACCTTCAGGTTCTTTTCTAACACAAAGTGCATATCTTGGTATGTTCTGTACCAAATTTCCTGGGACACACTTCCTTTTCTTATGATCATTTGACCAACCCATTAGTGGATGGAATTATTAAAACATTGAAACACTACCAACATGGTAGTTTTTCCCTTGCAGAAAGCAGCAAAGGATAAGAGGATATTACTACAATATAGACAATGTCATTTTTCTGGAAAAAAATAATAAAAAACTATCCAGTAAAAAAATCACAAAAACATTAAATAAACAAAAGAGAAAAGTTTAGAAGCAGCTCCCCACTATACCTACCAAAACAGAAGATAAAGAAAGATAAAATAAATAAATAAATACAAAGGGTCTGATATGCAATGAAACAAAAAGTATCATACCTGCATATTTCCAGTCAGCTGCTCTGTTTCAAACAAACAGACAAGGTCTGCCTTAGAATATGAAAGCTTTCTATCAGTATCTTTTTGGCTACATAGGGGTAATCTGGCATGGAGTACCACCTATATCTCTATATCCTAATGAATCAGGATTGTGCCTCCTATTAAACTAGAAAAAAAAGGAAAAAAAAGAAAAGGATCACCAAACCTACAAAAAAACCTCCATCCTCCAAACAAAACTAACCCTAACAAAAAAAGAACTCCACACACAAAGAAGCCAAAAAATGCCAAGTCACCAAACCCAAAACTTTTAGGAAATAAATTCCTCTTTTAAATAAAAAGAATGCTACAGGTAAGTTTATTGCCACAGCATAGAATCGTACTTTGAGAATTTTGCTTTGCAATGGAAGTTTCTCTTGCCTTGCAGATTTGATTTCCAGTTCCTAGATGAGTTGCAAAAATTAGTCTCATGAAGTTCTGGGTAATTCATTTGGTTCCCACTACTCTTCCAACCCTTCCAGGACTGCAAGCATTCCAAGGCAAGCACAGAAACTGAAGCACATTTGCCATTTGATGTGCTATGTAAGCAAATAACATGTCTTTCTTCTGGAAAGAGATGCAAGTCTGACAACTTATTTTATGCTGCTTAATTTATTTCAGACCTGAACAGCTAAATGACTTAATCGGTCCCAGCAGCTGACCACTATGATTTGATGGCTACATATGGCCAAACTTTGAGGGGAAAAAGAAGGCTGGAGCTAGCATGGCAGCCAGAACTTTTAAATGCACAAACAACAGGTGAGAATACAAAATCATCTGGTTACCCAAGACAGGCAGCTGCAGACATAGAAAACATGAGACAGCTGCTTCCAGTTGGTAGTGTTGACTGCTAGAAAACTAGTTATCCTCAAAAACTTAACATATTTGCAATAGATATCCCCAGGAAGACATCTGGAAAGGCACAGAGGGATCTTAATTTCCCTTAGAAACAAAATTCCATCGTAATTCAGCTTATCTGTAACAGATGCTCATTCTGAAAAAAAAAACACCAACCAAAAAACAGTCCACCACGGGATTCCCCATCAAAATTCAACTATAAGCTTTGAATAAAAAAGTGATAATCATGTGTAATTCATAGCATCTTGGGACTAGATAGTGGCCACTCAAACAATACAAAAGGACATGAAAAACATCCCGCTCAACACAGATGGAAGCTGAATACTGCCACCAGACAAGAAATCTGGGAATCTGAATTCAGATTAAAAATCTGTGCTTTAGGACTTGAATTCTGCATTTGTTTTGGACAACAGAGAACTCCTCTCTTTCCATGAAAAACACATGCTACTCATCAAAAAAATGTTCAAAGCTAACAAAAGGAACAGTAGCTGACTAGTGGAAGAGTTATGGATGTCTGAGAAAGAGAAAGCAGTTTGGGTATAAAAATCAAACTGCTGCAAATTCACTGAAGACTTTTTATTCTGTATTTGCCCAAACAAACTCTCCAATACTGAATTATAGATTTTTTTTTTTAATGAAGAGCAAAAGAAAATACGAAACTTTTAAAAGATTCATCAACAAGGTTTTAAATAACCAATAATAGTAGAGAGTGAACAAATGTCTTAAATATGGTAATATGCTGGAGAGATAATTTTTTGTCAACCATGAAGTGTAATTTGACATGAATGTTATTGCTGGCAATAGGCACCCATAAATAGCATCATCAAGAGCATGCTAGTGTGCCAGAAAAAGTTGTTGCAAATTAAACAAATTCAGCCCTTGTTTCTTCCCCTGTTGCCTCACTATACTAAACAGCTCTGCAAGAAGAAACACAGTCCTGAATTCTAGCTACTTGCAACGCACCTGGAGAGCACCTTCCTGAAACCTCCTCAAGCACAGGGCAAGTTAAAAAGCTGAGGTCTATCTGTCAGCATGGAACTTATTTTAATTTCATCCATCCAGCCCCACAGTTCCATCCCTCATCAGGCACTGCAATATTAATATGGAACTTGAGATTTCATTACAACTCAGTGCTGTGAAAAAGCAGCATTTACCACCTTCACAAGGACTCCAACATCACCTGAGCTACATTTAAAACTACAGGCAACAGAACAGAACCAGAACACCTCAAACAGAAATCAGAGAAGCTCCCTTAAAGGCCATGATGGTCAGAAATATTAATGGCAATCCTTCATTCCAGTTCATTCGAGTTTGCTTCCTGTGTTTCTACAATGTTCTGCCCTGGATGTACCAAATAGATTTAGCTTTTGATGGGTCAAAACAGAGGGAGTTTCTTCCAGGATAAAGAAAATCAGGTGTACTGGGGGTTGGAATAAATCTGAGAACAGTAGGTTCTTTTTAAAACATGAGTTAATTCTGTACAGAAGCAACACAATTAGGTTAGAACTTTCAAAGCAATCAAAAGTTATCAAACCAATTTTGGTCTAAACCAAAACCAAATCCTGCCATAAAACAAGGCCTCAGGTGAATTATTGTCATCATATGACCTTTATGGAGAGTAATTTCAAGCTTAACACTTGTAAAGATGTTTTTATAGCATTTAAGAACAAGGGCAAAAATTTAAAGTGATGCTTGGATGCTTGAGTTTACAAATATATGTCAAGGACCCAACTTTTGGCACAGATAAGTGAACCAAGTACTTTGAAACTCAATGTCAAGCCTAACAGTTGACCAATTTACCTCTAAAGGCACTTTGGACTTCATTCACCTGAACTTAGGCTGAGTAGCCAACACTGAAGAGAAATATCACAGCATAAGGAAACCATTGATACTAACAATATTTGCTAGGTCATAAAAATATGATTATGCTGCAACAAGCCTGTTCTAAATCAACGCTAACTGTTGGGGTTTAATACTATTTATGCAGCAAACATACTCACTGAGAATGATGATCTATTTTGTTTATGCTCATTTTGAATGCTTTTCTCCTCAAATGATTTACAGTTTATTTTTGCTTCCAAGGCTCAGTTCCTAGAATTCTTAAACTGCTCCAACTCAGCCACTTCCAGATCATCCATTAGTTGTTTCAATAAAGTTGAGGATTTACAATGCACATTCAGCATTCCTATAATTGACTCATGCTCTCATCAGCAAGCAAGTTTTGACCAGTAACTATTTCACCCCAAAACTGAGCTCTGCATTATCTGTACAGGCAACTGTGCATCCAATTTTAACCCTCCTCCAGGAGACACTTTTTTTTTGAGATTTCAACATTTAATCATGCCTAGTCCTGCACTCCTCAAGCATCCAGTCTTCTGGAAATCTCGCATCAGTTGGCCAATACCAGGAATGCAGGTAATACATCTGCCTTCCCTCACATTTCCTCCTGCCTTACACAAAATATCTCCTGCCTTAAGGCAGCTTTGCAAATTCCATTCCTCCAAGAGCCAGGAAGAACTGGGAAACACAATGCACACTCATCCTGAGAGAGACTAAATTAGAATATGTTAGTTGCAGCCGTGCTAACTCTGGAAAATCATCTTTCCCAATATAGAGCCAAGGATTTTACAGAAGGCTCTCAGAAAGCTCTGCAGATCTGTGATTCTCCATCAATCAGAAAGACTGCTCTCTAACATTGATAAACAAATACAGTCTGAAATATTACCACCTTTAAACAGCACTGAAAAGGGACTCCATGGTAGTGCTGTCTTGACTGGCTATCAATGGAGCAGATTGAAAGAGCAACATTTAAATGTTCATGTGCACAGCACAGGTGCTATAAAGACAAAAAAAAAAATAAAATAAAGCAACCCTGACAGAATCACTACTCTTTTTCCTCCAATCTTTTTATGTTCTTTCCTATGGAGTTCTTCACTAATGTGTGCAGAATATCTAATATCTATCTATCTATCAGAATATCTATTGCTATAAATTTGGGTGTTAGTTTGCTGCAATGCCACTATCTTTTAGTTTGCTAAAGACACACTGCAGTTGGAAATTAACTTTTGTAATTTGCGATAATTTCTGTTGCCTGTTTTCTTACATTTAAGTTTTATATCTAGTGTAAGAAAAAACTAAGATGCGTGTTATATTAATATAAGAAATACTTAGGCTTGCACATCGGCTTCATTGCTTGAAGATGTGATAGGTGGATTTGAGCTATAACTATAAAAATCCACTGATCACCCAATATTTCAAGAGGGATTCCTCTTAAATCTTCTATGGTTGGAGTAATCATAAAATGTAAAGAAATTCCAGGAAATAAAAGTATGAAAGTGTAGGTTGGTGCCATTTTAGTACTCCCAGACATGAGCAAGCTAGGGTGTTAATATATCCATTCAATTTGCTTGAATGTCTGAATCCAGATATGATCTTCCCCCAAGCACAACGTGTGGTTAGCCTTTAAATGGACCAGTCTTTGCTTCTCATATACATATCACTCATCTGATCTTACAGCTTAAATGTGAGTTGCACCATTTTTTCCCAAAAAATTCCCATAGGATTCATGCCATTCACATTACTAACAGGCATACTTATTTTACTCCTCAGTTTCTTGCTAGTATGCTAGCCCTCATAGCTTCTGAAAAGTTAACCATAACAATACTCTCCAAATTTAAACTAGTTCAGTCAATATTTGAGTCTTAAAAACAAACAAACAAATCCAAACCAAAAATAAATTAAAAAGGAGTTTTTTCCATTATTTTACTGCCTCAATGTGACTAAAACAAGTATCCTACATTATGTTATATTTACTTTGCATAAATGCAAATAAGTCCATCAGATAAAAGGCATGTGTTCGTGTGTGAGTGAAATCTGGCCCATCAGTCACTACATAGCTTACATACACAGAAATATGCTAGCAACACACTGCTCAGCCACTTCAAAACACAGCAAAACAACCTGCATCAGCTGCTGAACAAAGATTGATATCAAAGAACTTCCTGGGTTAAGAAAGCAATGCACACAGACTCCTCCTCCTGACTGTAATGCCTCTGAGAATAAATTATGTATCATTGTTCAATAAACCACAGCTCATTACCAAGTCATATAATTCGCCTTCAAGAGAAACAACAAAATGTCATGTACTAATAAGAATAAAATCTCTGTGCCTAACAGTACTTTTCTTCTGCATTTCTATATTTAACATTCATGGTTCCCCTCTAATACTCATTTTATACACATTAAAGTCCTAGCAAATGCTTATATACATCTTAATTCCTGCAGAGTGAGCACCACTGCTTTGAGTGTAAAGGTCAAATTTTGCTCTCACATCAAAGTGATGCCTTGGAAGCCCTGAGATAATATGAACAAAACTGAACTAAATAACTTCATATATTGGTAATCAGCCAGTCAGCCAGCTGTGCTACTGGAGCAAAGTAAGTTATGTGCTACTTCTTGAGCAGGTATGTGCTCTCTACATGAAAAACCAAGGCTCTTGAAGCCAGAGGATTAGGTTCAGATAGCTTTAGATACTTACACTAAAGTACATTTTCTCAGGCAGACTATATATGGTCAGGGAGCATTATCTGGCTGATGCACATTTAGTAATGTAGGTCTCCACATTAAGACAAAAAGCGTTTTTGTTAGAAGCAGCACTAAGTGAAGCTAATGAATTTAGGGGCACATTTAATTCCAAGTAGGACTGAACCCACATCACAGGTTTTTGTGAGGTTTGTGCCTGATACAGCAGTTTCTACAAAACTCTGAACATTGCTCTGTAAGCAGAGGGTGAGATAGGAGTTCACAACTTCCAGGTGATCTTAGAGAAATAAACAATAGCAAGAGTCACTGAACTTTTTATTGTTTCCAGCTAACCCTGCCAAATCAATCCCAATTGTTTAAGATTGTTTTATTTTTTATCCAAAATCAGACTTTAGCTTATTAATACACAAATTTTTCAACTATTTATTCTACTCAAAGAACATGCAGATTTCATTTCTTATAGACCTGATATTGCTTTGGTCTCTGCTGTCATATTCAGAAAACCCATCCATTGTGTTGTGCACCATAGGAGAACTGCATCAATGTTAATAATCCAAACAGCATTTTTTTCTACCACACAAGTTCCTGCACACTTTTAGAAAATACATCCTGCTGACTTCCCACCAGAAAGGATAAAGATAGGTTCCAAGATAAGCCACACAGCAAAAGTTTAACCTAAAGTATTTAATCTACTAAAACAATATTGCTCATTTAAATAATTAACTAGTTGTACAATAAAGACATTACTTCAAAACTCATGTGGAAATCCTGAGTTGGGAGCTTTCATCTACATGACCTGTTTTGAAACCTGGTGTGAGTGCTGATGAATAAAATTTGTCACAAGGCATTTTTGCCAGGTAGTTTTGCATCACTGAAATAATTTTTTCACCCTACATTCATAGATGGTGGTATTAAATCTGAATATGACCATTTCCACTATAGTGTCAGATTCTAGTGAAACATGAGTTTTCAGTGGCTCAAGAACTAGAGCTGTCAAATATAATTTAAAACTGTATCCAAATAACGTCACAACATTACTTCAGTATTTCAAAGATATCTTAAAAGAAGACTCCTTAATAAAATATCCTCTCTCTGCAGAAGCAAAGTCCCATTAGAAACCTCCACTAAATAATAACTTACATTCTTAAAAGAATGTTTAAGAAGTCTCAGATTTCAGACTCAGAATTGAGCTAAAGCCCCAGAGGCAAGCTGCAGCTTTAATTTAGTGTAAGAGAGCCTCATCATTTTCATTAAGCATGTTATCTGGAGAGAGATTTGAGAGAGAACTGATGATTTCCAAGAACCTACCATTCTGTCAAGTCTCTTAGTATCACCTAAGAAAGAGACAAGAGCAGAATAGCTTATTGTTCCATGTCAGAGCTGCTCAAAATTTTTACTTCTCTTGCCATGCATGTTTCCTTCTTACTGAATCTGTTCTGGATAGGGAGCACACAATTCATGTGGACAATGTAATTGCTTAATTATTGCAGCCTGCTTACCTTCCAAAACAAACTAATCCAAAAGAAATCAGAGCAAAACAGAAAGCAACTGATTGCATCTCATGAGCCAGAACATTGAAAACAGTGGAAAAAACCAAATAGGATAATGATCAAAAGATTTTTCTAGTACCAGTGCCACAGAATTCATAGAAAGTTTAAAGAAAACTTTCAGATTAGCATTTGGGAGTTTGTGCTCATGTCTTCTGCTCCCTTTACCCCCTCCCATCTTACTCTGTGGCAACGTCTGGTAAAACTTTAGCAAGCACAGATGTATACTCTTTAATGGTACAAATGAAAGTTTACTCCTAGGTAACATGAGTATGGCAATAGTACTCACTACTGGTCTTTTACAAGACTTTGACCACAGCAGGACATATCAGGAGCAGCATCTTTAGTCTCATCCTCAAAGAGAATCTCCATTCAACTAGCACTGCCCACTGAGGGCCAAACGGGAATAAAATTCTTTTATGCTAGGTGCTTCAGGGAAGGCACACTCCACCCACTCACCATTTTTGGCCAGTAGCAGTCTGAGCTAAGTTTGAACTAGTTTTAAAGACAGAGCTAAAACCACCAAAATACAGTTGATTTTCCTTCTTCAATTAATGTTAAACAAGGAAGGTAAGTAAGCCCTGAACTCTTTATGCTTTAATGTGCAGGATTACTCTGCACATGTCTCTTGCTTGTATCTCCTCTGAGGATGTGGAGAGAATTACTTACAATAATATTCTTTATAAGTGCTGCTGTTTGCAGACTCAGTCTCATTTAACATTTAATTGAAGTTTCTAAAAAGAAGCAGCATGCTGCGTAATTCTTATCACACATACAGGTTTAAGCTTTTTAAAGAGTCAACTCTGCAAACTGAACTAATCTGAATGTGAAGCTGCATTTGGTTTTTACTGTACAATCTTCAGGAAAAGCTGAGTAAGTTAACATTATTCTCCAAGCAGTACTTGTGCAATTCCTTTGAAAGCCATAATCAATGGCTGCCTATTAAAAACATTTCTGCCAAAAATTCATTATTTGACTAGTAAAATAAAATAATTGGTAGGACACGCCATATTAATACATCTTTCACACAATAGCTCAGTGATACTTCAGCATGAGAATTAAATAATTTTTGAAAAACACTGTGCTCTTTCTTTAAAGCAGTGTAACCACCACCACCACCCAGCAACTTGTACATGGCATAATACCTACCTGCTCTATATTCAGTTTCAAAGCAGCCCCTAGGTCAAGACATTTCCATCTTTGCTGCCTGAAACAATCACAACAACAATGTAACATTGGATCTTTTCACTCCAAACTCCTTCTCCCAAGCGGGACAGAGGAATTCCAGGCTTCAGTGTGAGGGACCAACAGGTAATATTGTTTGTGGAGCAAGGCTCTCAGTGGAACTCTCAGTCTGAAATGGACCCACTTCTGTGAAGAGTGGGAGGATTTGAAGAAACCCGGCAAATGGAATTTGACCTTTGCTCTTAAAACAAGCAGGAAAAAACCCAAAAGCCTGAAACTCACTGGGTGGCACATGTAGACCCTTTGTGCAAAGCTTTGTTTTTCTCCTTCAGTAATGCTTGAACAGTCAGAGAAAGCAACATGCAAGAAAGAAGTTTTATTGCCCAGCCATCCAACACTGCATGCTCCCTGGAGGCTGCCTCTCAGATTATCTTGTTGTGCTTAGTTGGGTCACAATATGTTCCTGTAAAATATTTCACTATTCTTGAGAAGAAGCCTTAACAGCAGTATCAGGGAAAATGACCATGAATACATGCCAGGCTGCTTTTCCTAAAACGTGGCAGATATCAAATTAACTTGATTGGCCATATTTGAAATACCTCATCACCTGCTAGACTGCCAGTTCTTGAGTCAAACACAGCAAGTACCTCCAAGCACTCTGCTGTTATGCAGCCCTGAGATAATTATCACTGCTAGATTATGTCAGTGCAACCAATAAAAAGTTTATTTGAAGCTTCTGTTTACATACAACCCCTAAGGTACTCTCGTTTTGAAGAGGTTGTTCAAAAATAGTGTCAGCACAGCTTCAGCATTAAGAGATATATTTTCAAGCAGGGCTTCTCTGACCAGACCTAATAAAACAACTTATCCACAAATGCAAGCAATATTTGTAGAATCCCCATGCGATCTTAAAACAAGAGCCAATATTTTTCCATACTTGCAAAAGAGAATTGATATTTATTTTAAATACTTAAATGCATCCTCCCTCTTTTTCTCTGCAGGAAATACCCACTATTTGCACAGCTGAAAGCAATAATTTCCAAATGGGAAAATATTTCCAAACAAGAAACTTTTGATTATCACAAAGCTGCTCAATTGTTATTTTGTTTGAGTTATTTCGTTCCCCTCCTCCACAAACAACCATCTGCAAAGAGGGTGGAATTTAGGTGTGTGTAAGAGCACACAGTTACTGGTAATAAGCTCTTCAAAGCATGTAAAAGCTTCAAAGCTCTTCAAAATTTCTCCAAAAAGCACCATTAATACAGTTCACATTTGGAATAAGTGTGCTTAGGATGGGAAAAGTACTTTCCTCCTAGCATTTGGGAGAGGAACATGAACATCTTTCAAAGTCTTACCTATTGGGTCATAGCAATGGTCATATTCTTCATAAAAGACACAAATCAGAGGCTAGTTTCTGCAAGAACCATCTTTCCCCTAAATATTCTTAAAGGCTGAATTCTGCTAACTGAAAAAATTAGTACTGGTTTTTTACAGACTCTTCTCCTCTGCTGGTCCCAAGGCTGTTCTTATAACCACCAAGCAGTAATCATACAGTCAAAGATAATCTAGAATAAACCAAATTTCTTTTCACAATCTTGTGCGTACACAAATATAAATATTCTGAACCCCATTCATATCAAGAGAAATGCCAAACGATTCCTGCACTAGTCTATTACTGAAATGCTTGAAAACTTGGACAAGATGTATCAGAGGCAAAGGCTTGAAGGATGGAAGCAAATTTGATAGAGCACAGAATGACATAAAATATAGATCCATTAGTATCATGGGAAAACAAGAATACATGCAGCTGTCCAGAAAATAATATATACATGTCCAGAAAATAATCAGGAGGTTACAGTAATTTTTCCCTTTTCTCTATTTGACATTTCACCACAATAAAATGACTACATTTTCAGCTGCTAGTAGGACTTACACTAGATTTTCCTAAATTGAACAGAATGTTAGCAAAGTGAATTAAGAGATTTTATAATCTTGAACTGTTGCTTTTCCACTAGATGTCAAAGAACACAACTCCATTTTCACAAAAGACATTCCAGGCAGATTACAGATGTTTACAGATGCAGCCAACAAGAAAACCAGAATGGGCTGGGCTGTTACCTCTTTCTTTCTAGAAGGAAGAGATGAAAATCGTGAAAATATTCCTCCCTCTCCCCCCCTCAAAAACATCATAGCAAGCTAGTGGACTAGGTCCTTGTGTTTAAGTCCTAGAGGACATAAAGTCCTCAAAAGTGGCAGAATTGACTGACTAAAAACATGCAGCAGCAGAAAATGCAGCTTACTATTTTTCTGTCAGCTCAATTTTATGAGTAACATTAACACATACAAGTCATCCTTTGACCCTCATTGTCAAAAAATAGTTATTATACAAGGGCATGTACAATTTTACATTAACAGTAGGAAAAGTAATGTCTCTAGACTAATATCTATATTACATTCCTTGTCAGATTAGAAGTCCTTTGCTACAAGTACAGCCTTCACAAAGGAAACTGTCCAACCAGAGCTGACAATAACTCAAGAGTTGCTATTATGGAGAAAGTCTTTTTTCTCAGCTTTACCCAAAACAAATTCACCCAGAATGAAATTTCACAAACTGGATTCTTAAGACACCAGTGTACATTTCCAGGCCATTAACTAGGTTCTTGGCTTCAGTTCTACAGACAAAAGAAGGTTTTTCAAAAGCTTAACCACAAACACTTCTCCTCAATACCTCTAACTATTAGTAAGAAAAGCCTAGAGACCCTCCATTCTGAAGTACACCCATTTTAAATTCATACTCATGACAAGTGGCCACAAAGAAAAGAAACAGATTCACACTGGATGCGAATTCTCTCTACAGCTGGCACAAGGACATGTCAGCACTGGAGAGAGAACATTCCATTTTTCAACATCTATAGACATTTGGGGTTTCATTATGGCTAGAAAACTACAAGTTTATGTGGAGTATGCTTAGATCTACCATAAAAATCAAGGAAAAAATCCCCATCGAGTTATACTGTAGAACTTGGACAGTTGAGATAACAGTTTAAACCAGAGAACCAGAGGTACCCCATGGAATCCCATAGAACTGCCACCTCCAAAAGAATCCAAGTAAAACCATGGTTGTGAGGTAAAGCTATGCTTGTCCTTTCTCCAAGAAATCTGTCTCTATGCAGCTTCAGAAATTCCTGCATGGAGAAAGATGGATGAAGGAGAGGCAAGGAACAGGAACACCAGAGGAAAGACTGGCTCTGATCAAGCACCAGTCTTGACTTTAAAAGTTAAAAAGTAATCTTTGTCCTAGAATGTTATATCACAATTAACTGCTTGTTAAAGGTGGCTGTTTCTCAGGGGTAGAGGGAGTTTGGTGATGGAGACTAATACAGGGGATTTAACCCCTCCCCCTTCATACATTTTCTCAAAGCCTCACAACACAGGATAATGAAAAAGAGCATAAACTGGCAGACTAAAGGCAGAAAAAGAGTGGGTGAGTTAGGAATGCACAAAAACTAAAATTAATTTCTACAGGTATAAGAGGGAATGCAGACAAGAACAAATAAAGTTTGGAGTTTCAAGGGTCCAAAAGGGCACAACTGAGTACAGTAAACATATGAGATTTATGGGAGGGGATAAACAGAGGCAAGAACGTGAAGACAGAAAAAATGTTACATGCTATTTCTCAACACCAAGCCTAAATACCTGAAAGTAGGGATGTGCTTGCCAGAATGTTTGTTGGTGATCTGAATGGCAAGGGGAAGGCAATGTGGAACTACTCAATAGTTTTTACACAGTTACTGTCTTTCCCACTCTCAGTGCTCTGCAGAGAGCCCAGCAGAATTAATTTCAGTACACTTACAAGCAGGTTACTAGCCAGAGGACACATCCTAACTGGGTTAGGATAAAAGATAGACTCTGTGAGAATGAAGTAAATTTCCTCCAGTATACCCTATAACAAATTCTCTGGAGGGCTTTGGAGGTCAGTGGAACAGCTCCATATTCCTGAGTCCTGAAGGTGATCATCTTTCCTTTTCTTTCCCTGCATACTATGCAGGAAAAAAGGCTTGTCAGTGGGTACCTAGGTATACTTTTTGTGGCACTATTACAGCAGAACACTTATACACCGGCAAAGAAACACCCTACTGCAGACAAGGCTGCTGATGCACAACAGCCCACCCTGAGACATAAGCATTTAATGGGATGCTCCCACACAAGGGTTGACCCCTGTATCAACTGACCAGGTTTGATTAAACCTATTACAGCAATTCCATACTTTACACTGAGCCAAGAGGCCTGTACCTGCCATAGAACCACAGAATATTCTGAGTTGGAAGGGACCATCAAGATCATTGAGTTAAATTCCTGTCCCTTCACAGGACACCTGAAGAATCACACTGTGTGCCTGACAGCATTGTCCAAATGCTTCTTGAACTCTGTGAACTCTGTCCGGCTAGGTGCTGTGACCATTTCCCTGGGGAGCCTGTTCCAATGCTCAATCACCCTCTGGGTGAAAAATCTTTTCCTGATACCAAATCTAAGCCTCCCCTGACTCAGTTTCAGGCCATTTCCTCAGGTCCTGTCACTGGTCACCATAAAGAAGAGATCAATGCCTCGCCCTACTCTTCCCTTCATGAGGATGTTGATGACCACAATGAGGTCTCCCCTCAGTCTCCTCTTCTCCAGGCTGAACACACCAAGTGACCTCAGCTGCTCCTCCTGCTGCTTACCCCCCAGATCTTCCAACACCCTCTTGTCTCTCCTTTGGATGCTCCCTAATGGCTCTTTTTATACCCTTCTTGTATTGAGGCACCCAGAACTGCCCCCAGCACTGGAGGTGAGGCTGCCCCAGCTCAGAGCAGAGCAGGACAATCCCCTCCCTTGCCTGGCTGTGATGCTGTGCCTGATGCCCTCCAGGACAGGGTTGGCCCTCCTGGCTGCCAGGGCACTGCTGGCTCATGGTCAAGTTGCCATGGACCATGATCCCCAGGCCCCTTTCCACAGCATTGCTCTCCAGCATCTCATTCCACAGTCTATACACACAACCCCACCCCAGGTGCAGAATCCAGCACTTGCCCTTCTTAAACTTCATACAGTTGGTGATTACCAAACCCTCTATAAATAAATTGGTAACAGTGCCTTTTTCACTTCCTCATGAGCCTATGTAACAAAGTAAGGAACATTTTCTCAAGAAGGACAAGTCCTCTAGCTCTAAACGAGGCCCTGACCTCACTGTCTACTACTTGCTCACTCTCAAAGGGACCTCCTCCAGACTAGAAAATAAGTAGAGGGCACAATTGCTTAAGAGGACTACAAACATATATATGTGTGTACACATACACCATACCCCCTCTACTCCCTCTTTCTCAAACATAAAACCAGCTTCAGTTCATTTCTTCAGATACTACTGGCATTAAAACATGAGTACACAGGAACGTCAAAGTTAGGATACAAGTCAATGCTGGGTAAACTTTTAAATGGGAACAACACAGCTTAACACTTATGGTCAGGTTTTATTACAGTGATTCAATAAAAAAGTACAGCTTCAGTCAATAAGTTTGTCCAAACAACGTGTTGCAGCTATTAAGGTTCCACTGGTGAAAAGTCTTTCAGACTTCATCTTTTCCAGATACAGAAGGGTAGAAAGGGAAGCATGAAGCACTCCTCTTCTTGGTGCAGAAAGAGATGCTCTCATTTTTTTCTCAGGGGTTAAAGAGGAGTGATGAGTTAGCATTACCCATACTCTTACTACACTTCATTACCTGATTAATATGAAGTGTCAAGTATGTGGTATTGCTTACAAAGAATTTTAAATATTAATGTGCACAGCGAAGCAGTTCGCTATGTTCAGTGCAAAAGTTTTAATCTATAATGCTAAATACATCAATAAACAAGAATTTATGAAAAAAAGGTGTACAAGACTAAGTCCTAATGCTACGTATTTATGCCACATTATTGTGATGTGGCAATTATATTTTCCAGTGTCCAAATAAAACTGTTACATTAAAGCCTTCATAACAAAAGTTTACAAACACTTCTTTTGTCTGACATAAATTCATATTTGTATTTTGCAGGTCACTTAATATAAGTGTAAAAATATTAAGATTAATGCTGCCATGCCAAACAGACATTTTTATGTTTACCAGAAATATCTAATTGTTTTTGTCTATATAAGTAACAAACATTGTCTAAAGGGAAGTCAGTATCATCTAAAGCATCACTGCAGTAGAGTAATTCTGAACTTGCTGAACTAGCAATCCTGTGCACTGATACTTGTGTTGACATTGATTAGTCACAGCAATATTTTTAAGACATCAGTTTACAGCTGAAAAAGCAGCCCAAAACATTTGACAAAATGCCTGCAAAGGTGAAAAGAATAAGATAAGTTCACTAAAATTAGGGAATAGGATCAATCATGCTTTAGGACTTGGTAAGGCAAATAAGGTGATCTGAACAGACAGGAGCACCTTCTTTTCTGCAAATGACCATCCATCTTAATATTGACCAAGTAATTTCTTCTGCATTGACTGACTGAGATTGAATCATATGTTTATGAAAAGAAAACTCTGCACCAGTGTTAAAGTGCTGGCATGGCTTGCAACCTTAACTAATTATCCATGCTGCAAGAATCAGCTCTGATATTAATAATTAATTAATGCATTTCCATTTCATGTAGGTGAGGATCAGAAAAACTGCTTACAGACACAATTAAGAAGACACAAAATATTTTTACTTTACAGTGAGAGGTCATCTTTAGATGCTACACCATTAATAAACAGGAAAAACAGCTTCTACCATAGTATGACTGGATTCCTCTCAACAGCCAGCCCTGAAGATCAAAATGCAGAAAGTTAACTCACAGCAACAGAATATTTGAAGTGCAGGTGTCAAGCTTTGAATTGCGTAGCAGTTTTTCATTTGTGGGGTGGAGGGCAGGAATTAAGGCAAGATGATTTTAATCATAGTTCAGGAATTGCATTTTCTGCAATTTTTTGCTCCTCTGTGTACTCCCAAATTTGGACAAGGCAACAGTGTTTTTAGCAGCTACTTACTTAGCCTGAAGTCGGATCTCATCCTACCTAAGGTCTGTAACTTGACAAAAGAAATAAATTACTGCAAAATAATTAACATTGGAGAAAAAGTTTTCACATTCCAGCTAGGAAATGAGAGACCAGAAAAAGAACATAGCATGTCAAACTCCTGGTTTTATACAAGACACCCACATAGCAAGAAGCCCCTTAGTGTAACACACTGTGACTCCACGGCCAGCTTTTTCAAGGTAATTATGAAGCACTGGAAAGGTTGCCCAGGAAAGTGGTGGAGTCACAATCCCTGGAGGTATTTTAAAAGACTTAAGTGCCTAGGGACCCAGTGGACTTGGCAGTGCTGGGTTAAATGGTTGGACTCAGTGACTTAAGGTCTTTTTCAAGCTCAACAATTCTGTGATTTAAAGGCAAAATGAATAGTGGAATTTTCCCACCACAACTTAATGACTGGTGGGGGGAAAGGGGATGGAGGACTTCAAAAACCAAACACAAAGTCACAGTTGAGCACAGTTGTTCCTCTCCCTAAGCCAATATATTGTTTGAAATGAAAGTATCCTCATTTAAGATCTGCAAACAGAAGGCCTCATACAGTGAGATTTTAGCTAACATACATCAACAGTGCACATACAGATGCTGGCAGGGTTAATCTCATCATATACAGCCATGGGAACCTAGATCTACTTTGGATGTATCTTCAATTTTGGATGCATGTAGCAACCAGTTTTGTTTTCTTTTTCAGTTTCTGAGAATCAATTTCCTCAATGGGTAGCTAGCTGATCACATGCAAAAGCCAGTAATTAAACTCAATCATCAATAAGTTAAGTCTTCAGTTTTAGTACAACTATCCAAATTTTAAATCTTTTTCTGCTTCTGAACTACCAAGAAAATTCAATTACCTTGAAAATTTGATTAATTTAATTAATTTAAATACTCCTTTTACAGTGAGTGCACTGTATTCAATCACAATTTTTTTTGTTGATTAAAACCAGAATTGTATTCAGAGCCGCCACAAAATGGCTTTTTCATATTTAATAATTACTTAACAACCAATTTTGTGTCTTTGGACTTAATTTTAAGTTTTCAAACCAATCTCCAATATTTAATGAGCACTTAACATGGGGAGGAAAGCTTCGTCTACATTTTATTAAAGAAAATACATTCCAAATTCAATTCTGCATTCTACATCTGTACCATAAACCTGACATGAACATATTTAGACACCAATAAAACTGTTACAGTGTAACAGTTCCTCACTATATCATGATAATAATGAATAACACATCTTCAGTGGAGAAAAAAGAAATTTTTTTTTCCTTGAGAGATTTTAGCAGTACTTTCTCACAAAGTGATTTTGTATTAATTACACTATTACAGAATATCAAAATTTTGCCTGTATGGATTCCCTCAGTTACTCTCTTAAATTAATGAGGTTTATTACTTAGCAATTTGAAACTGTTGCTTGTAGATCCTTGAGTGAAAATACATAGAAAAGTTTTAAACCATTTTGAGTTTATTGGGCAAATACCATTCAAGTCAAATTAATAGACAGTGTAATACCATATTCAAGGTCTCTTTCACTTCCCTCCAGTGGAATCCTCTCAAGGAATGACACTAAGCACCCCAAAATGCTGCTGCTCCTGTTCCTCCACTCCCTAAACTCTACTTGGCATGGTTGCTGATAAGTCATTTGGTCATAACTTTCTTGTTAAGAAAACTTAAACTCTGAGCTTCCACCCCTCCAGGGCTAGAAGCTAGGGAACAGTAAAGTGGGGAAAGGCTTTTGCCATCCACAGCTATTAAGCTGTACCGGACTGACCACTGGAGCTTAAAGCTGACAAATTTACCTTCCTGAGTAAAGCAGTAATATACAGGTAGGGAAAGACCATAAAGGTTATATAACAAGACAGAATACTGGAATTAAGGGAAAGCCTCTCATATCTACCTCTATGTCCTTAGACAGCTTACTGTAAAAGCCTAGATCCTCTCCAGTCATCTAAAGGAACTATCTATAAGGAATTAACCTCAAGGAATTATCTATAAGGATAAATGTTGCTTAATTTTAGAGACCTCATGATGGATGGGCCAATAACCAAAATGTAACATATTCAGGTAATACGTAAAAATAATCCACATTCTCTCTTGAAAGATGTAATGTTTTCCAAACTAGCTTGTATTCACGGAACTCTAAAAGCAGGCATCCACATTCTGCATGAAACAGCGTTATGGTGATGCTTAAACTCTTGTTAAATCTCTCCCATTTTATAGCTAATCACATTTTTATAGCAGGCATGAAGCACTCTACAAGGCCCTTGCTGAGCTGTTCTTGTAAATCAAAACCTTATTCCATCTTTCTGCTTGCTGGCAGCAGAGCCAGGTTACTTTTTCCATTTATGGTTATAAAACACATCCAACTTTTTCCCCCCTTCAGTTGCTGCCTTTTTTCCACTATTCTTTCCTTCTGTGTCTCACTCCAAGAGAGATATTCCAAGTTCAGCTAAACAACTTCAGAACTCATCTATAACCTTTTTCTTGTCTCCCAGTACACTTACAACCTCATGAAAACATCTAATGAGAAGACAGTGAAACATTAATACAGTATTTAGGTCAAGAGCCTCCTTCCGACCTCAAGTCGCATGAAACAAACAAAAACCACACAAGAACAGCAGGAGCTCAGAAGCTCTTTGTGATAAGTTATCACTGTATGGCCCATACGTATATCAGCTCACAAAATAAGGCCCAGATCAGACTGGGGGTGCTCAGAATGATAATTTAACACTCTGATATAAACACTCCGTTCAACATGCAAGCAAGAAGAATGAACAAATGCAATTAAATCTTACTATTTGACCCACCTATAAGGAGCCACCACATTCTGCAATAAAGCAAGCTTAAGAATGAGGGAAGAAAATTCCTACATTTAGATACACTGTCCAATTACATCCACCCCTCCTGTCCTGGCACATAAATACCCTCCTGGTATTAAACTGAAACAGCCTCTCTTTATGATGACCACAGACTGAAACACCAGATTCAATTTCTTGTCAGGTCTGGTTCCATTTTTCCCCCCTACAATTCGGAGCCGGAGCATCATGCCACAGAAACTGGACACTCTGCCCTTTCACACGCCTCCACAGGGCACATTGTCAGCGTGGCTCTATAAGAAGCTGTATTGCATGGAAGAACAAGGATGTACCTTGGAAACCCCTGAATTTTCAGCTAGAAAGGACTCCAGCCCCCACCCCATAAGGGAGCAGTCAGCACACATGAAAATCATTACAGGGATGTTATTACATGAGAACACATGTCCAGTTACAAAACCAAAGCAACTCTGCTGCTTAGAAATGAAGTTTTTCCAATGGACACGAAATCTACAGTGCTTTGGAAAGATACAGATACGTTTATGGACTAAATCAGATTTATCTGAACATCAAGAACAGCCTCTGGTCTCAAATCACCCTTTAAGAGTGTCAGTCTAGCATTTAAAATTTGATGTTCCAAAGAAATTTAAGCATAGCACATTCTCACATCTCTACAGCCATCTTAGACAGGGATTTGCCACCACAGAGAAATCAGAACTGAAAAATTATTGACCTTTAAACTTAATATTTCCTGAATCTTACAGGTGAAATGAACAAGCTACAGAAATGGTGATGTACATGTGTACAGAAAAAGGCCTCCTAAGGAGATCAGTCCCACATTAACTGGGTGGCTCATGACAACAAGCTGGTTTGTGAACACACATCACTTCATACTTTTTGTTCCATTCTTCTTCAAGCAGAAATCTGCAAGCAATCAGTAAAAATGATGCAACTACCTGCTTATCAAGGGGGTTTGGTTTCTCTGATTTCTGGAAGTATGCCTTAAGTAATGCTGTTCACTTAAAAGATGTTTGATTTTGTGCATAATTTATGGTACATGTTCTATGCAGATGTGAGCATAAACTGTTGTTACAATTTTCCACCTGGATATTCACAGTGACTGTACTGATTAATGGCTCCATAACTATTACATCATTCTTGACTTCATCCCTTGTAGTTAAGCATATTTCATGAACAATGAAACAGAGGGTAATCAAAGGAAATAAATTTTCAAGGTCTTAAGTTTTTTGACACACAGACCACCTGCATGAGGTGCTCAAAATATCTTTGCATCCTGAACTCAAGAGCAGTATGAGGCAACGGAAGGATTTGGAGTAAGAGCTGGGTGCTGGACATTGGGGAAATGGAAACAAATAACAAGAGACAGGGAGGGAGAGGAACCACGCCAAACTTGCTCTGCCTGCAGAAACAGCCTTCCCTTCCCCTGAGCCCAGCAGGACAAGGTACCCAGAAGCAAGGCTTCCTTTCACCAGAGTCCCTGGGGAAGAGCTGCAAAGAACAAAGCCTGTGAAGGTATCTCCATGCTTGTATTCTCTTTCTCATCATTTTCTCACAGAACTTAACTCTACTACTAAAACTGAAGTCACTACAACCATCTCCTTCCTATTCCTTGGCTGTCCCACACAGAGGTCCTCACAGCTGCTACCTTTACCTTCCTTCCAGGGAGAAAAGGTAGAATATTCACTGAATCACAAGTCCACAAATTAGGTTGCCTGCAAGTAGTTTCTGAAAGAAATTTCAACAGAGCCTTCCTCTCTCGTACTTAACATAATTAACTACAGATGAATGCCTTTGAGAGCTCATCAACAAAGGCAGAGAAGGAACTTGCTATAACCTTTTAGCTCCATAGCTTCCCTATCCCAAATCAAACATAGGTTGTTTATTCTTCAAAAACAAAGGTCAGATTACAATTTCATGGTAAGATGAATAAATATCTGGAGTAACACTACTAAGTCAATGGAGATCTCCTGGATATGCACAAAAAATCTGGCTCATTGTATTCCAAATTGCTAAAAATGTGGTTGACATCATAACACAGTAGCTGAAAGATTTGAAGAAAACTATTTGCATGCATTTTTCTGAGCAAAAAGAGCAGAAGGTTAGATTCAAATCCCACTGTCAACATAGCAAGGGTCAAACTTAGTATTTTCTTCTCATGTAATGAATTGTCAGATCTCAGCTGTGCTGCTGTCTTCTTATCTCCTGGGAGGAAGGATAAATTGGTTAATATAGTTCTTTCCAAAAAAAGCCTTCAAAAGTAGAAACATCTGGTATGTTCATTAGTCACTATTTGGCCTGAGTTCAGTAGTAAGGCAAACTACAAACTCCATTCCCTTTCTCCTACCTAGAGAGGTCACAGTAAATGGGAGTCTAAGTTTACGGAAATCATAGCTAACTGGAAGGAAGATGGCTGTGAAGCTTACAGATACACTTTGTTTCCTGTTCTCAGTAGCAAAAAAATGCATTCACACACACTATCATCCAATGGCCATAGGAAGTCATATGATTTACAGGAGACACAGAGAGTCGGGTAGTCAAAATATTTTTAAATGTGGCATTAAAGAAACTCAGAATATATATATATATATATTATATAATTTTATATATTTTTTATTTAAAGCATGATAAGAGTTAGCTCAAAAATCTTAAGCCTACAGCCACATGAAAACTGGAAAGAGTTGCAGAAATTCAGCAGCATGAATTAGTCTGAAACAAAGCCGGGAGCTGAGTCCAGCTATCAGAAGTTTGGGTTTAACTCTTCTGGTCAGTTGCCTGCACAACTGAACTGAGCAATATTGGAACCACACCCTTGTTTTTACATTTAAGAATATGTATGGTTCAACCCTTATTCAAACCTGTCAGATTTGAAAAATAAACATTAGAGCCTTATCAGTCTTTCTCCCAGGCTGTACTATACTACACTGAACAGCAACCATTTACAAGATAAAAATACTGTCTTTTAACTCATCATTCAAGAGAGAAATAAAAATAACATGAATGAGGCCCACTGTCCAAAGAGAACTGTGTGATGAGATGAGATTATTAATGGGATTGTTTAATAATAGCAAAATCCTCAATAGGAGTTTGCTGTTGTGATGCTCAGTATTCTTATACCAGGAGTCTAGACATCCCCTACCAAAGTCCCTAAAACTGTGGGACATCTTTCTGCAAACACACAATATGTTTTCACACCTGATTTAAGGTGAAACTTAAGGTTAAACATAGGACACCCGACAATGTCATAATTACATATCTCTTAGGTCATCACTTCACCTTCAACAACCCCTAGACAGCTGAGGAGATTTGACATGCAACTTACCCCAAAGCTGTCTTGACACGTCAGAAAGACAGGCAAATGCCACTCTATCTATTCTGTGAGCACTACACTTGAAATACTGGTACCACAATTAGGGTGACCACAGAAAATAACAGTAGGCCTTTGAACAAACGTTGTCTGGTCTTAGTATCGAGGCAAAAAGGTTCAAAAAGATTTTTTAGAATTCATAAACATGACAAAGGCAAGCTGAAGTTTTACAGACTTTCCTAATTATATAATGCTTGGGTTCAAAACCATTACTACTGTTTCAACTTAGGTCATATATCACTTTTAAGTTTATTTAAAAGAAATTCAACCTAAAATAAAAGTTTAGACTATGGTCTTGCATTGAAACCTGTTTGTTTCAACAATTATTGACCCACTATACATATCTCTGCTATTCAAGCAAGCAGAGAATTAAAAAAACAGCAGTGGAAGGAGCAGACTGGAATGAGGGGTTACCACTGGGTTTCACAGGCGTTTACAAACAGAAAACACTAGCCACATACCTGGGACATCTCCTACCCTGTCTCACTCTTCCTGACCAAGGAAGGTCTCTCACCACTCAGACTTTTATCTTCCCCCTTCAAGTACCTGTCAGGCTTCCTTTTCATTCTTTATAGATGGCTGTAAGAGACAAACACTTCTTTATCCAGTGTCCGCTTCTAACTTTATAGCCTTTGGAGGTTTGGGATGTGAATGTGGAAAGGGTAGGATTTTTGTGTTGTCTTTTTTTTTTCCCCTTTTTCCTTGCTTGCTTATTTTCTCCACTTTCTCAGTCCAAACCACAGCATCTGTGCAAGCAGTAGAGCAGCAGAGGGATGGCTCTGGGAAACTAGGAAACAGTTTCTTGATCAGCTCTAGTATTCCTACAAATGATTCTAGGTTGTGTTCATGGTGACACCAAAGGTTTTGAAGACATAACTCTCATTGAACACAGATGAGCTGAATGTTCCAGGGTTTACAACTCAACATACCTTGGATCAGGCACTGAAAGGGTACAGGATTCTGACAAAAACTAGCCTAACTCAAATCAGGGACTCTGTATTCCACAGCTAGAGAAATAAACAATAGGACTCCAGAAAAAATTATAGTATGACTACGAAATAATATTCCCAATCTTCACAGAAATTAAAAAGGCTAAAAAAACAATTAAAAGAAAAAAAAATCAACCGCACATGCTACAGACACACCACGAAGTTATGTAATTAAATTTCTGTGATCCTTTTGTACAGGTATTGTGCGGGTTATCTTTATGGTTGAGCAGCTTCAACACACATTTAAGAGCACTGCTACAGACTTTAAAAAACTCATCTGTTCCTCTTAAAAGCTCCAAAATTATATTTTATACTATTATAAGATCGCCATATATTTAAAGGGGGGAGGGGAGAGTAGGATGAACAGCAGAAAGTAATTTTATACCTGAATTAGTTAAAAAATACTTAGCTTTTTTCAAAAGATAACGAGGCTTAATTTCATCTCATTACTTTTTCATATCTAGCCTCTTCTTGGCTTCTAGCAGCCCTAGCAATTTCAAAACTAGATAACAGCTATACTTTTTAAGGCAGTAATCAGACTAAAATTGTTAAATATTTCTCTAGAATGCAAAATGGAAGGACATCTCCTTATGGTTTTCATTATCTCTTTTTTCTTCAAAAAAAGCTTGTTCAGTTTACCTTCAGGGATCTTTAATATTTACTATGCATAATCTGCATTACTGACTGATTTCACTTTCAGGAAACAAAATTTTCAGCTATCGTTGTTGCCATTTGTTTGTTTTTATTCTTCCTGGCAAACACGCTGTTACTTGCCAACAGCATCAATGTGAACCAAAAAGGGAGAAACCATATCTGGCAAATACTCTGAGCTTACAGTCTTAGTAGCTCACTGAGAAAATTGAGATGTTTTGAAAATGTCATTCAACATCTAGAATTTAGAAGTTAATTCTAATTCTATCAAACTTCACAGCAAGGTTAACATCCCAAGACATACACTATTTGAGTCAGAGCCTAAAAACCTTGATACAGCATCAACTAAGCACATTTTATTAACTGAGGTAGAGACTAACACAGTACCTCCTGACCTTCACATATATAGCAAATAGTGATCCCTTTTATATATAGATATTTGCTCTAACAAAATAGTTTATTCATTTACTATGGATCACACTTTCAATAAAGTCCCTGAACAATATGCTTCATATGCTTCACCTCCTTTCATGTACAGGAGAACATCTAAGCTCTGTTTTACCTCACATGCTCCTACCAAGAACATTCTATATGTTTCCCCATGTGCCCTTTTGCAAGATTTTCCTATTGTTTTAATGCCTATAAAAGTTGACCCTACAAGAAAACAGGTAGGTTAAAAGAAGGCTTCCTAGAGACACTTTACAAAACCTCTTGGACATTTCAAGAAAGCTGCCTTGGCATCTGCATCAGAGATACTTTTCCAGCCTGTGGGGCAATTCAAATCCTGGTTTTCTTTAGGCTACTATTTTCCAAATGGAAAAATCCAGTGTTTTGTAGTAAAACTGGAAAGACTTTATCTTTTGCATCAGCAGGCAGTCTGTCCACAGTGTGAATACACTCAATTCCTAAATGACAATCCATTTCCCATTTACAGATTAAAACTGGCACTAGGAAAAATACTTGTTTGTGGATAAGTCCAACATGAGAACAGACAAGGAATAGAGTCTGCAGAAGGTCATAGTCCCTTTTCATTTTTAGTTCTTCTATTTCACAGCAGTGTTAGCTTTTAGTTACAAGTGTATGTACAAGACTTAAGCATCAGTTCTACAAATATCTAGGCCAAGCTTTCTTTCCTTCACGACTCAGCAGAAGCACCAGAACTTAGCACAGGGTAGTTCAATGCTCATAGCAAAATTTGATCTATTATTAAAATCTAATTATCTCATCCACACCAAGCATGGACAAGAACTTAATCCTTTCTCTGCAGTAATTTTATTCTGTATTCCAAGACACTCTTATGTCCTCTTCCTTTCCCAACTTTATACTAGATTAAGGAAATAAAGATATTTCAGTGATTTCCTTTACAGGTCAGGTTTTCTGAGCACAGGTTCAATCTTGTATTGCCTTGAAATTACTCAAATCATTACACTTGTAATGAAATACATTCATAAACCCTCAAAACAGCTACCAAGATGCTTCCTAAAGATAAACACAGCTCAAAATACAAAGTACTTGAAACTTGATCTAGGAAGGAGCTTTTATATCATACTTCAATTAATGCTTTGCAAACTGAAGGAAGGCATTTGAAATGCCAATGTGAAAGAACTCTGAAGTAAAAAGGCAACTTCATTTAAACAGAGTTAAGACACTGTAGTACTTTTTGCCACCTCTGTACAAAATAGCAGCTTTTATTTGAAATACCACAAGATTTATGATGTCATAATGGGTGGGATGGTTGGGTTGAGCTGCGTCCCTTCTTGCTTACCAGGATGACTGAAATGCCACCTCAGTGCTGCAGGACATGGACTTCATGGATCACAAAGGCACTTGCCTCTTGTGATACCCCATAGACCACATACATCTGAGAAAGGAAATACCTTTAAAAAGCCCCACGGTGTTAGAAAGTGCAGCACCAGGCAAACGAAGCTATTTCACTCAAGTTTGTTTTGGCAGGTTTTCAACTCTCTAGTCTATCCTTCTATTCACACACAAGACTTGGAACAATTCCATTTATCAAGTCTACCTAGATGGAACATTAAGTTGGCCTCTAAAGTAAGACATGGACAAAAGGGAAAAGCAACGGAATTCAAGACCATTAACAATTTTCTCACTATAGTTTTATGTATGCAGGACAAAAAATGTAAGGTAGACAAGGGGGGGTGGGAAATCACATGAAATCTGAAGATACAAAAGACTACTTTTCAATTCATGCTACTTCACATATGGCAATGTTAGCCAAATAGGAAAACCTATTCTTGTGAAAAAAGTCATCATAATATCTCAGAATATTTTTCAGAATAAGCTAGAAAAGGGATATACACCTATTTCCAGTCTTAATCAGACTGTTGCTAGTGCTTCATGTAAGACTGATGAGCTTACAATTATGCATGTGATATTTTTCTATACTGATAGAATGGTTGTAATTACACACATCATATATCCAGCATACATTTGCTAATGGAAATATAAAATTACTCTGTGTTTCAAGTAAAAGCTACAAGGAAAGAGTTACTAAATATGTACATTTGGGCATCTGTTTATATAAGAAAAGCTTCCCAATTGCTGAACTCCTATAGCAACTTTAAGAAAAATGAAAAAATTTTGGCTAGCCACTATTATACATTGAACTTGAAAAATGAAAGCAACATCCTTACTCTACTTTGGAAT
Organism: Toxostoma redivivum; assembly: GCA_013397375.1. NCBI lineage: Eukaryota > Metazoa > Chordata > Aves > Passeriformes > Mimidae > Toxostoma > Toxostoma redivivum. Next base: position 800,390 of record VXBI01007740.1, read on the forward strand.
TTAACTTGGACAAAATTCAGCTTCCATTTTATTCTCAGGCGTTTTAGTAAACCATAACCAAGTTATGATCCACTTTAATTAAGTTAACGGATTATGAAAAATAACTACCTAAAATCACACAAATCCTTTTTACTAGGGCCTGGATTTGAGTTCTAAAATCTGGTTTAGTTTGACAGACACACCTATCAAATGGCAAAAGCAAGAATAAAAAAGCAATGAGAAAACACTGCCACTGGAATGACATGGAATATCTTTAAAATCGTCTCCACTAATAAATGTATCTTGCAATCATTTCAATGGTATAATTTACAAACTTTTAAGGAAGAAATTTTATTATGATCATGAAATTCACAAAGTACCTTTGTTGAGCATTTTTAAGTACTACTGCAAAATACATGCCATCCTTCCTGCTACATTTTCTGTGTGTTACATAGATATCAAATAGATCACATGCTCTAAGTCAGTCTTGTGGTCCAAGCTTTTGAAGACTAATACAATTTAAGTCAGAGCCTTAACTTGATTCAGAATATCAAACTGATAGATACTTGTTTATTCAAATTATAAATAAGTTTTTTGCATATAGAACAAACTAAAGTATAGATGAGTCATTGGAACACAACTTAACATACACCATTTAAACAAACAAAAACACCCCCTCACCATTATACATCTTGTTACAGTTTGCCTCCATGGCAGGCAGCCATCCTGCATCATTTGTGGGTGAAGAAATGGACTGAAATGATAAATGACAGGAATGGTTTCTAAGACTTCCAGGTTCCTTGATTCTCCCCCGATCAGTGCCTTTTTCCAGCGGAGATGTCATTACATCAGAAGTTTCTACCTGAAGGTTCAGAACTTTTACTATCAATATTAAAAACAAAACAAAACCTATTGTCAGCAAGCTAAAGTTCATGACTGGACTCTGTACTTCATGGAAAAGTTTCAAGATCTGCAGATCAACAAGTTGACATTCACAGTACATTACTTCAGCTCTGTTAACCACTTTGGCAAGGAGTCAGTCCTTGTACAGTCATCAAGAAGTACAGACAATAATTCTTACCCTTTCCCTTCTAGGTCCACACTATGTGCTTGATTAATGACTGACAAGTTTCTCCAACAACATAAATCAACATATTTAGCAGGGAAGCCATGGAAAACTGTTTGCCTATCAGTAGAAATTAAACATAGGATTTGTATGAAGATTAGGCTTAAAGATGGGACAGATAATTTGCAACAAAACAACACACCAGTAACTTCCCCACTACAGGAGGTCTTCTGTAAAAAGCTTTACTATCGCCACAAGTCTCCTCTTGGACAACAGGGAGTAGTAGCAAAGTCTCAGTAACGCACAGTATTGCAAGACCACAAGCAGATGCTTTTCCCTGTGTTAGCAGGATAAATAGAGTACATTTTCAACACCTGAACTTGTCTCCTGGTACAGTTGAAGTTTTTTACCCAGAACAAGGCAAGATTAAGCTACTAAGTTACAGCTTTACTTCTCAAAACAATTTAAACAGACATTTAAACTATCCAAGACAAAAGTTTAACTGCTCCTAATAATTTATTAAGCTTCAGAGCAAAGCAGAAGGTAGATCAAGATGATCACTGATGGCATTCTATATTAGAAAAAACAGACAAGGTTTTCATTTTCTTCTTACCATGCACAATATTTGGTGAAGAATAGTTATGATTTACTCCACCAATCAAGCCTATTTTTCTGCTTGTGGAAGTATATTAATTAATGACTGCCATTGCTCGCTAAGGATTTTCTTTCTGAATAACTGTGCAATATAGGATATTATTTCATTTCAGATGAGACTATCAAAATACAAAGCCTATGGCTCCAGGCAAAAAAAAAAAAAAACCAAAAAAAGAAAAACAAGCAAACAAACAAAAAAATAAACAAATAAATAAAAAAACACAAAAGGAAAAGCCAAAACCTGGAAAAGGAAAAAAACCCACCACATTTTTTTTAATGAAATATCCTTCAAGACTACTTTGCAATTGCACAAAGCTCTACCAAGCAAATCCATTTCATTTTCGTCTCCTGCAGGCAGTACTCCATTCATCCATGTTTTCCATTTGAAAATGGCCTAGGTATAGTCAGCAGGTGGAGATTTTTTCAAGAAAGCCATCAGCCACTACTTTACACCTCCAACCCTCATATTGTCTGAGAGAGCTGGCATCAAAGCTTTCAGCATTACTGATGATTTCTCCTGCTGGCCAGCTGAAACCCAGCAGTACAAGAGAATCGAGCATTGTCCTAAACCAGTCCTCTCAGCTGAGGTCAACAACAGAAGGTCTCCGAACCCAACCCTAACACTGTCCACAGCTGAAGACTCTGGAGCTCTGCACGGTCTCAGCAAAGAAGTTTTGACTACATTAAATGAAGCACATGCACAACTATGAGGGCTCCAGAGAAATAAGTAACTTGTTCGCCTTTAGTCCTCTGAACGCAAACTGCCATGAATGCCCTATGGTTCTACAGTCAACCAATGGCTTAGCAAAGTCATTTGTCTAGCTATCATGAAAAAAATTAAGGTCTTCAGGCTATGCAACTCCAGCCCAGACAAGTGATGCAACAGAACAGGGCTGTGAATACCAAGTGGCTTCTGCCTCCCACACAACCAACAGTCCCTCTCACCCTCAACATGCAAACCTCAGTGCAGCCACACTTTATACATCCTTGGAGAGGATTAATTTAATTTTGATTTCCTCTCTGTGTTTGCTTTGGAAGTTTGAAGCTTGAGCAATATATATACGACCAAAGTTTGGCAGCAAGAAGCCCATAACTATGATGTATATCATTTCAGCCTGGCAAGCATATTCAGAAAAATAAGCTGGCAGTGAGGACAGCTTCATCTCACATTCAGAAAGTGGAAGACTGGTGTAGGAATAAGAAAAAGCAAGACATTTTTAGGAGGTAAATTTAAGATGGATGGAGTCTGATATCATCCATGTGACTGAAGAAACACAGTGCTCAGCAAAACAAGCTTTGATCATGACAGAAAAGGTGGCGGGCATACAGATCTTTAAAGTCCTTTCCATTACCCAACAGGTTTCTAGTGTCTTGGTTACTGGTACCTTCCAAAGCTTGCCACAGCAGTGGTAAAAAACAGGGCTGGGCAAAGAGTTATTATTGCCACAGAATAGCACACAGAAAACTAAGAATTTTGCTGGTCCAGTTTGCATGTTTGAGCATAATGCTAGATTAATAAAAACAGTAAGTATTTTCTATAATACTTTCCAATGAGAGGAATAGTAATGAACTCTGAACCATACCATTTCCAATTTAAGTGTCAGTTAAACATTAAAAAGTTCAGTCTCAACTTTCATTCCAACAGCTATCCATCACAGAAGTTAAAAGCATGTATAAGATGCTATTCTAGATACATAATATTCTATGCCATGTAATCATAAAATCATGCTTCTATAATACCTCCCAACCTATAACACATTCTATGCACAATAAAAAACACCTTCTACTGCATTCCAACTAAATACAAAGACTTTCTTTTTAGCTTACTCATGCTGTTTCTATATAGCTGAAATGCATTTGCTCAGCTGAGTTCTCTGGTACCTCCCTGCAGTCATAAGCTCCAATTTATGAGTGAAGAAAGCATTATTGCCTAGAGCAAAATAATTCATCCATCCTGACACAGATCTTGTTTCATGGATTTTCTACAAGGGTTCTTCACTGTGTGCAAACTCAGAATTATCCAACATCACAACCTATTACTGTTTCCATAGTGTACTAGTCCTGTAGAATTCAGATTTCCATGCACCTAGAATTGATATGGTTCCTTTTATTAGACCTCTCTATTAGTCTGCCAAGATTATATTGTTGCTTCCACCAGAAGCTTTCTGTAAAGAGACAAAAGTGCTGGAATGCAATGTCCTACATTTTCCTTAATGTCTTGTTACCACTGCTTAGCAGTGTGATGAAACCTCAATGTACCTTTTTAATATTATACACCATAGAAGCTTTATTTTCAGCTTTGGCTTTACTACCTTTGTTATCTTTTAACATCACTGCTCCCTTTTCCCAATTTAAATTCAGCACCTTTAGTTTGAGCAGTCCCTTCCCTCCCCAAAATTCAGTTTGGTGTTTCTGTGATATGAAACAAAGATAACTTGTGCAGAAATTGCAAAAAAAAAAAATTAAAACATAGTCCCTTCAGACTCAGTCACAAGCTCAATGCCAGAGCTAAGTATGGTTGTTCCATTAAAACTAAAAAATTAGACACAGATGAATAGGGGTTATCAGGTTCAACTCCACAGTCTAAAGTTCATTTAAAAAAAAAAATGTGGGAAGGGATAAAACTTGTTTAAAATCAGTGTCAGTTTCCTATACAGTATTTCATGCAGGCCCAAGATTCAGCATGCAATGTTCAAATACCAAGAATAAGACCATGTATTTCAACACCTATATATAAGCTTTTATTTTTTACTTTTAAGCCTTTGCCATCAAGTGATTCATGGTTTGAATACGGTTATTTGAAGACTGTCATATTCTGGATGTGTAAGACAACATCATTTACAAGATGGTGCAACATAGTTAAACACCTGGTTTTCTCTGGCCTTGTTCTGTCAGCCTACAATTCTTTCCTTGAGGAAAAAGAGAAAATTATGATTTTTCAACTACTTCCAGATGTTAAATGGAAATGGCTCTGACCAGGATACCTGAAGCTTCAAAAACTCCAGCTAACTTGTACACCCATATGAAGCAGAATCAAATTAAGTGCATCTGGCACAGTAAGCAAAGGCATCATGTCACACTTCCAGAGTTCTGCACAGGATGCTTTGACAAACTGGGGGCAGGAGTGTCCTTGATTTAGATCAAATTAACACAGACATGATATACAAATGAGGACTTTAAGCCAGCGTGTCAATAAAACAGCACAGGAGCCTAAACACTTCCAAGCCCTGTGGAAGATCTAATTCTGAGTTGAACACACCATTACCAGACCACAAAACTTGCCCACAAAACTGGGTCAGAATTGAAAAGATCACAGTCCAAGGAGAAGCAAATTTTTTCCGTTGATATTTGAACCACATTAGTATTAAAAAATACTCAAAGTCAGAACAAAATTTATATTACTTGTTTAATTTTCAAGAAGCAACCAAGGCAACAAAACCTTTCTAGCTTTTGAGTAAACAGGCACACACCACAAACTACTGCAATACAGTGTTAATGAGGTGGGGACTGACAATGTGTTTGCAGTTCAGCATCCTCCCATGCCAAATGTCTTGAAAATTCCAATACACACACAGATGGGAAGAGTTGAAGCTCATCCAAATCTTGAATTTAGTTTCCTGGACACTAGTAAATGAGCACAAACAGAAATAAATAACCCTCCAACACATAAATCCTAGCACCTAAAATACATTTTTCTTGCTACAGAGAAATGTGTCAAGACATGAATGAGACCAGTATCACTGACAGCCATGCATTTCATACCAAAGATGATCTTGTCCTCAGGTTAAAAGGAGCTGACAAACATGCCTCAGATTTTAACTTAAGTTTCAACTATTTTCTTTTCATAGAGGCATTGTGTAATGATTGATCACCAGCCTCAGTTTATCTCACTATTCCAGTGTGAGTCTTTCTAAGAACAGCTCAAGCTGTTTTTGATGGGCAACTTCTCGATGGGACATATCCATAGGTTCAATGATGCCCTCAGACATCAACTGAACTCCTTCACATCTTTGAAAAAAATATGGCCTCTCTTAGAACTTTAAATTAGAGACACTTACTCTTGACTTTAGTGTAAAAGTATAATTCAATCCAAGACGATAAGCAACATTTTCAGGCTGGTATGTGAAATATTTTTAAGAACCACAATCACAATCCCAAGATAAATATCATTACGTTTTCCATAGTTTATGATTTATCTTTTGGATTAAGGAAGTCTGTCTGGCTATGCAAGTAACATCAGATTCCAAAAGATCCACTGTGATTACATTTGTTGTTAACTAAACCATCTACTACAAAATGCTTGTTTCTCTGGCATGCACTGGCTAACCATTCAAGCAAAAAGTCATAATTTCCACAAAGGGGCCCAAATGAAACACTTTGCCCTTTCTGCAGTATCTGAGCCTGCTAACTTTATAAGCATAATATATCATATTGAGAAATAGACAGTAGAATACAAAGGTTTGGTCACTTATACTTTTAACCTTTTTTTTTTTAATGACTTTGCAGATATTGTTTTTCAGTTTATTTTACCTAGTTTTACTGCTTGTAGTTCCAACTACATTCCTTTTTTCCTCCTATTAGACAAAGAGTTAAGTTTGTTTAGTTACGGTTTTATTATTCTTCTTTCAAAAAACAGTACAGGATATCACATATTTAAACATGGTTGCTTCAATTTAGAATCAGGAAACATTCAACATTAAAAGTTCATGGCATATTGTCCTTCTACACTTACCTTATTTCCAAGATATATCTTTCTCTCAGACAAGGATATATAAGGAGTTGATCTAATATTTCATGTTCTGATTTCTGTGAAATTTGCAGATTTGAAATCTAAGCAATATTGAAGCAATAAAGATATAAGTTAAAGCACAAATGAAGGATAATAAGTGACTCTAATAGATTGGACATCACCTTAATATCAAATTCAAGAGGCTACCCCATCATTCTTTTGCTTTAGGGCTCTGTTCATATCAAAATTGGAATAACCAATAATAGAAATCAGGACATGAGTTAAATTACATCAGTTCTGACCGTGTTTTTTCCAGTTCACAGCATTTTCCAGCTGTCTAACTGAATATGGACATTATCAACAATCATGGCATAGTTTCTCACAACCAAATCTCACGCTTGATTCAGAATCTCCACAGTCTTCTTATGAAGAATATATTTAAAACAACCATCATCACAGCAACAAAAAAAACATAGTGGGTGTGGATATTTTGTGTGAGGTTTTTGGGTTTGTTTTTTTCTTTTTTTTTTGCCATATACAAGCACACATTCTAAAAGAATTAAAAATATGCAAAAGTATTAACACATTAAGGTGAGAAGATACCAATTCTCCTTCATTCCACATAGCTATTTAATATGATTGGTAAAATCTGAACCCAGTGACTGAATTGCAGTGCTGCTATTTTGAATTGGATACACTTTCACTGGGAGTGACATTTTCAGCATAGTCCAGCAAACATTCATGTTTCACTAAATGCGACGGGATTAATTAGATAGTGGCAGAGGTGTTCTTTACAAAACATTGATGGATAGAAGTAAATTTCTCATTCATCTAATGCCATTTTGTAAGAAAGAAAACAATATTCCTTGATGGCTTTTTCCAAAAACAAATTTATTAAGTAGTCTGCCAAATTAATAGCACCAACACCCACTGATGTCAGCTTTTTTTACTGGAACACAACAAAGCATATTCAGAATACTGTGACTTTTAGCCAGGTCCAGAATAATCTCCCACTAAAAGCAGGAACATCAGCTTCTTGATCAGCTTCACATGTTTTATGTGGCAAAAGCTTTCAAAAGACAAACCAACAGCTGGACAGAAAACCCATAATACAACTGAATCTGAAGTACAAGGGCATTGAAAGAAATTTGAAAAAGTTAACTCTACAGAAACAGCAAAGGGAAAATACACTCACAGATAAAATCAGATTAAGATGTAATTCTACCTCAGATTACAAGAATTTGCTAAAGTCTTCTTTTTAAAGTGAAAGAAAAGCAAGAGAGCATTTTCAGAAAGCAGAGTTCAAGCTAATGGTTTATTTCAACCCACAATAAAGGGTCCATAGTTTTCCAAGATTAAGGTCACAAAATTCAGTCCAATTGTAATTTTATCATTTAGACAACGTGTGTGCCTGTTCTATAAGGAAAAATACCATAGAACTTCTTCCTTGACCAAGGTAGATGACTGCTCTGAACAGTGAACAGTTTCTGAACTTCTGGGTGCCACACTAAGTTTTTATTGCTCAAATGGAAGTTCAAACTCTACCTGACAAGGCTTAAAAACGTTTATCTTTTGGGGTGGAGGTGGGAAATGTGAGTGTGTTCAATAAAGAAATCATCAATATTTACATATGCCTATGTGGATATATAAATATTCATATTAAGGAAGCATCACAGCTGGAAAAAAGAATTTACTCCTACTGCCCACATCCTTGGGATTTTTTACTGTTTATCTGTCAGAGATTCCTGTACAGCATTATTTACCTACAATGAACAAGTTAAAACACTTCCCACAAACAATGAATACCTCACAGTGCTGTAAAATTTCACTCTCTTTGATATACAAGATGGACGTGGGAAAATTATACAAGATGTTAAGGAAAACTAAAAGCACTATAGATTAGATTAGGCAGTGGTAAACCCCAAAACGTAGTTATGAAATCTGTGATAAAAATTTACAGTGGAGATTTATAATGTATCTGAGTCACTGCAAGCAGCATGATGGATTACAGTCATCCAGTAAAGCCATCAAGCTTCTTCCCACCCACACATTCACATGTCCAGGGCAGCACAAACATGCCACAAGAAGGTGACATGCCTGTGAAACGTCTCCATACTTCACTTTGTAGGAGGGTAACTCAAACTAGCTCATCCAAATTGACTACAGGATCTTGCAAACAAGCATTTATAATGCATGTCCAAAGAGATCCTGCTTGCCAGCCTTCTGGCAAACCTATGTACACCCAAGAGGAGAGTAAGGAAGTAAAAACCTCCTAGCCCAGTATAGATGACAGGTTGCAATGGGCACTTGTTTTTCTCTAATTAAAAAAAAAAATATTTGAACTGTCAATACCACATTATTTTGAGGTTCAAGAGTTACAAACTCCCAAGTCCATCATCATGGTTCAAGATGAAAACTATCCTTAAATAGCAAAGAAGCATCACAATGGTCAGCTAGTGACCATACACCACCACGCCACAAGTTCTGTGTTCAGGTGTGGCTGATTAAGGCTAGAAGAACACATAAATGGCAAATCATCAGATTATATCATGTTCACAACTTCTCCTTATACTTCCAGCCTAGTCTCATGTAACTGCCTAAACCAATGATGATTCAGCAGTCAGAATTAAGAGAAGCACAGGAATTATCATTATCAACTCTTGAACTGCCATTTTCACTCCCAGTACATGCTTCTCAAGGGAAATCTAGGAATGCTGGCAGGAACAAGGAGATGCCAACCTTGAGAAAAACACAGTAGCAGGAATGATGGTACAATAGCCAGAAGAGAAATATAGAATGGCTCAGCAACTCTAAGCAGATATTTCTCAAGCATGCTGCTAGTTTTGGCAGCATTGGTGGTATCAGTCTTAAAAATTACACAGTCATTCAACAAGCTGACATGAAAAGATAAGATATAGGAACATAAGGCAGGATATTCTGTGCAATAAATTTAAACTACAGCATCTTAACAGGGATTGTGAAGTTATAGTCAAAACTTGCTGTTCCAATTTTATTATTTCAATCAAGAACTAGAACTAATCTGAAGGAACTTGCTCATCTCAGTTCATAAATTCTGAAAAATGGATAAACCTGGCATATTTAAAAATGCATTATCAGGTTGTATATAATCTTCAAGAAGTCTTAGGAGACAGTCTAGCATTCAAGAAGGATGGGGGTTTGACTAACAAATGCTGGGCATTCTTTATATCCTTTGAGATTACTTCCTTTTCCAGGAAAGGAATCTACTTCAGACAGCTATCATAGGCAATAGCATGAAGAACAGCTAAGTGTCAGAACCTTCCTGTGATAACAGTATTTAAGTAGTTTGGTACAGGATTTTTACCTAAAGAATTACATTTGGCATCTTGGGTTCCTTAAAATCAGATTTACAGGTAATTGAATAAACGGTAATCACTCCTACCAAGCATCAGACCTTACTTGGAAAAGCTAACGCCAGGTTTTTAAATTGGGATCATTTCTCTTTAACTGTACTGTAAGTGCATTTGCTCTGGTGGGTCTCACATTTCAGGCAGCAGATCAAATAAGATTGCAGTTTCATGTACCTTTCCAATTTGTTCTTGGTATTGTTTGGGCAAGTTTTAAACATTTGGCTATAGCATTTCAGTACAAATTAGCCAGAATAACGTAAGGTTTCATTTTTCAGGTTTAATCTTGCCAATGTCTCAGCTACTTTGCCTTGTATTTGAACTCTAATTTAAATGGTGATCGTAATGGTATTGTTGTAATTAGCAGAACAGTTCTGCAGGAATACTGCCTATTCGATAGAAAAGCGTATCAAGATGTGGTTAAGCACAAAAAAATAGTGCTCAAAAGCAAACTCTATACTACTTTGTACCTTCACATACTGCTTGAGGTGATTATATTTGTGTATGCATTCAGATATGTTGGTTAAAGGAATTTAAATAGTGAGCTCTGTTTATTTGGCCAAACTGTTTATAGTTTTGGATTTATTAGCTGTCGCGCCTCTCAGCCCCCTCTTACTCCTCCTCAATCTTTTTGTCTTGAAATGATTCTGTTTTGGCACATTCTGCAATGCAACATTTCACTTTTCTAGAAAACTCCCCTGCTAGAAAAGTAACACAAAACCCCAGGAAACTTACCTAGTCTCCAGTTTCACTACCAACTCAAAACAGCCACAGGTCACTCAAAGCCAACTGAATCTCTGCCCAGTTCCAAGCAAGCAGGGGCAAATTCAGGCATTGATATCAACTTCTGACTGTGTGCACAGAAAGCCTACTTTGACAGAACTTCAACAGTAGAACCAAGTACCCAAATACCCAGCAAGAGACTGCAAAGACATGAGGACAGAGAGGTGAAAAGGAAGAGAACTGCCATCAAAAGAATAGGAATTATGCATATATTTGCATTCATCCAGAAAGAACACCTACTGGTTTTCATCTGATACTGGGTTAATAAACTTTTAATGTCAAAGAGAAAATTAAAAGAAAAATGGTGAAGAACTGAAATAGGAAAAGATTTCTTAACAGGTATCAGATGAAAAAAGGGATCTAAAGAGCTCTTTCTCCCAAAGGGATCATCAGAAAAATCTGGGTAAAAAACTGCATCTCTTTTCAGCAATCGTCTTTTGCCACAACACCTAGCTCAGTGCCCCAAAAAGGCTACACAAACAACTCAAAAGCTTCAATGGAACTCTGATATACCAAACATAGCTACCTACCTATTTATGTCAACCTTAACACACAGAAAGGATGTCTATTTGCAAACTGGTTCCCTGAGATTTTTATCTCCCTCTAAAAAAGGTCAGGATTGCATTCACCTAAATCTCAGTTTGAGCTGATTCTCTATCAGGAACCATTTAAAATACAAAAAGCATTCTGTAGCAACATCTGCTCCATCTTCCTATAGTTTTTATATTGTCCATCATAGTCCACAATGCAAGAACTTCCCCTCTTAAATTCATTGAATAAATTAATAATTACTCAGAGATCCAAAAGATACCACATGTTTTGAAAGAATGTGATTATGAAGCCAAAAGAAATTAAACTGATTACAGCCTCCCTGAAAGCACCCTTTAGAAGTGCTTTGTTCCTTTACTTTTAAGGTGAAATGAGAGGCACACAACTCAAATAAATTTGCATTCAATAAATGTCATTTAATATATTCCTATGTAGAGCAATGATAAATGTTTTCTGATACTGAGGTCAATTTTTTCTGGAAAAAGGAAGTTTTCTTATATAGAAGTTCCAGTGGCCAGGTCCCACAAAAAAAAGGATGGCCAAGGGCACCAAACACATCCTGATCAACCACAGGGTACAGCAGAACTTTTTTTTGCATGAGCAATTAAAGCATGGCATGTTTGCAAAGTGCTACATTTTCACACAAGATGATTTAATGGGGGGAATGGCTTCTAAAGAATGTAATTGTACCCACCATAGGCCCTGCTGCTCTGAGGGTCATAGACTCATTTAGGTTGGAAAAGACCCTTGATATCATCAAGCCCAACTGCAAACCCAGCATTGTCAAGTCCAGCAGAACCTCTGCAAAACCCAAATAAAACAGGAAGGAGGATATAACTATGACAGGGAGGGCTCTTCTTGTACAGACCTAAACTGCAGAAGAAATACCTCTTGTGTCAAGATGCATACAGCTACTGCCAAAACAAGTTCATTTAATCTCCACACTAAACATACATTGCAGTGTACTCTAGAATTGTCAGAAACAAAGTAAAATACTTAGTATTTGAAGGTCCCTAGAAGTCAAATAAAAGCAGATAAAATTTTAACTTCTTCAAAATACAGCAGCTGGCTTCACCGTGTTTTTGCAGAACTCGAGATAATAAGATTTAATGGAATATATTCAGAGGTACCTTCAGCATTGAGCTCTTCTGCTAAAATAGGGTTTTACTTCAGACCTAATCCTTCAATTTGATTTTACACAAACTGAGAAATAAATTAGAACCTCTACGTTGAGCTCATACATGAGCTCTCAATTTAAAGCTGCCTCTGGATTACATCTTAATGGTGCTATACCTGAAGTGCAAACAGTATTGATTTTTTATTTGAAAGACAGTCAGTCAAGTTAATACAGTGTCCAGCTTGGACATAACATTCCACACTTTGCAGGTAAGTGTTAGAAGAAAGCTCCCTGATCAAGGTAAGCCCCATACAAAAACAGTCATTCAGTCTAATCTTCTAAATCAAGTTTCAGACAATAATATTCCAGCTGAGACTGTCTAGCAAATTGCATTTAAATGGCCCACAAAAAAAAATCCATTTAGTCTTTCACTTGCCAGGGAGCAATGGGGGCAGTAAAAACTCATGTGTTCTCACATTTCTAGCTATAGTGGATTGATAGGGTAAAGAATTGCAGACAATGTCTGAGACTGGAAAAGTAAAAGGCAGTGTATAGTCAAACCTAAAGAAAACTGTATCCTCAGAAGAAGAGACAGTGTGGAGGCATCAGTGTGCTTGCACACCCACAGGCTACCACATTTCCCTCTGAGCCAAGCTGCAGCAAACAAACACACCTCTCCAGCCTGTGATTTACATAGAGGACCAAACATCTGGGGTTTGCCACCTTCCCTTCACTGAAGTACACAAAGTTAGAGCCAGTTTCATTGCCTCTGCATCCCTCTCAAGTTCATCACTGATATGTCAAAGCCTGAATTTAGGAAGCTGCACAGTCTGCCAGGTACTGCCTGCTTTCTTCTATGCACCAAAAACAGAGTAGTAGTTACCTCTCTGATGCATCACCAAGTGAAGCTTGTTCAGCTAAGGATGCCAATACATACTGTCCTTGTCAGGGGAAGATGTGCCTTTCACCCAGACACACTCAATATCACGGCCAACATTTTGTCTTTTCGAAACATAAAATATTCCACAACTCTACAGATGCTCTAAATCCACAATATGAGGGGAGTACCATTATTTTAGCCATAACTGCACCACTCATGCCCATCAAGAGAGTTAAATGATGTTACTTTAACAGGATATCTATGACTGGAACAACAAAAGCCATTTCAAGCATCTTGTTACCTATTTCTTGTACCCATTCTGTAGAGAAACATCACAGCTCTGAAACTGGACAGATAATGTGGTTGAAGCCATCAGGATGAAGATTTATTAAACAGACGGCAAGATAACACTTGCTGTCAGATACTTCCTGAGGTGGTCTGCTCTTCCAAGCAAGAGTCCTGCTTGACATCTTTTTGCAGTTCTTGGGAATATGTAGCTGCCTAAGTAGTACTTTACATGACTGCTTCTCTGCTGTAGAGTACCAGAGCTAAGATGGATCAGTCCCACAAATTTCCTTTCTAGGTGTTTCAAGGCATTCATTCCATTGACTCAGCCTTCAGCCCCAAACAAATATGCTCTTCACAGAGCTGGGCACTCAGGAATGCAGCTGGCAATAGAAATTCAGAGGATACAAAGAAGCTGTCTGCCACTTGCTCAATTAGGATCATTTCCTATGACAATGAAGGTGAAGAGGAGCTCACTGCACACAGCTAGCCACAGAACACGTGGCTCCTTCAAAGAACAATACAAAGTGCTGTGAATTGGCAATATAGGCAGACTTGGAACATTCTGTCCCTGCAGTAAACAGCCTCCAGTGAAAATAAAGATACATGTACCACCCTCTGTGCTGGGCAGAGGGGCAATTGTACCATAGAAAGCAAATACTACAGTGGACTAGTTAAATTTAACTAACAGTTTAAAAAGTGTTATGCAACCACCCCAAAATACCTAAGTGCCACTACTTGTACATCATCTAACATCATACAATCATACTCCTGTTCTTAGCTGGCTCCTAGACATTACTCTATAACTAAATGTTATAAAAACACTCAGCCTTCTGTAAGAACAGAACTCAAGTCATCTTATGGAAGGTATGAGTCTTGAGTATCAGCTGAATCCTCCTTCAGCACAAGTCTACTGTTCATGGGGGAAAGAGGCAGCATTAGTAAACAGATCCAGACACAGAAGTTGATAAATGTGTCTTCCAGTAACAGCACCAGTTTCAACAGTGCCTGTTTTGCCCCAACTACTTCCATATCTCTAGTCTCACTTGCCTTCACAGAATTCTTATGCTCCCTGGCTATGACATTTAAAATATCTGCCAGATTACGCAGCAATCCCCATTAAGGTGATTTCTATTAAACTGTTCCACATTATTCATTCTTCAGGAGAAAGAAATTGTAAGAAAGTAGTAATAGCACAAGCTGGGGAAGAAGCTACTTTTGAATCTGTTGTCAAAATAAGTATTTGACAAATCATATTATTCCAGGGAACAGAAAAATTAGGCTAACAATTGAAATTGCCTCCAAGTACAGAATACACAATTACACTGCTCTGAACTCTGATTTTACATGTGAAGTCATAAAAACGTATTTTTACTACAGCAACTGCTGGCCTGCATTTAAGCCTCCCTCACTAATGAATTAATCAGCTGCAAACTAGTGGAGAAGACTTCAAGGTCAACATTCATATTCACTGGCTCAATAATGGCCTAAATTAAGAACATAAATGATAGAGATTAGTAAAGGACTATTTTGCAGTATCTTATTTGAATTCAAGGGAAAAAATGCTTTACAGACTGAAGTAGAAAAGAAATTCAGAGCAATTATTAAGTACTGACTTCCAAGTTTCCACTATTCTTTTGCAGTTTTTTTTCTTTCCTGGTTGCCAAAGAGAATACATTTCCTAAATTTTTTTTGCATCCTAGTAATTCACCTCTTTCAGGTACCTCAAAGATGGAATCTAAGGTTTAGAGAAACATGAAGTCTACTATTCAATTTAAAATTATTAACCATGTATTTGTTTGTTGTTAAATTTATTGGCTAGACTAAAAAGCACAGATTCTAAACCAGTATTTCTTATGATTCATAAGTGCCAGATATTCATTCTTGGTATGCATGCCCAACAACAGAACTCTTGCGATTTATGTGGTCATTTATTACTAACATGAAAACTGCTTTTACTGAACAGATTCTACAGTCATAGTCAGACTTGCCACACTAGAATTATTCAAAAGTATGATTTCCTTTAAACATAAGAAATAAAACTAGACTGAGAGCAATCAAAGCTTACAACCTAAGTGACAGAAGTGTAAGAAATCAGAATTATAACTTGATTACTACCAAATATAACCAAATCATTATGACAGAGTTAAACAGAAATACTGGTTAAGGCATATAAATGTACCATTTTTAAAAATCCTTCTGGCTTACAACATTAAATTATATATAGTTATTTTCTCTCAGCCTTAAAAGACACAATTATAAAAACTAGGGCAAATAGACTTCCATTTAAAAGAGCACACCCACTCACATGTAAGAAGTCAGAAAGGAAAAATTTCTCTGTTCATAGGCCAGTTAGTACAACATTGTACTGATAGTGACAGATACGACATCTCCTTCCCCTGGACATTAAAAATATAGCCCCAGTGATGACATACTCCACTAATTATAGGTGAGGTGTATTGAACTAATTAAATCTGTCATGTCAGGATGTCCACAGCTACACTTTTGAAACATTTGGCTCAAACAACTCACATTTTCATGGTGTTCACAGTATGAAAAGAATTTTGACTGATATTTGACTTAAATTGTATGCCATAAAGCCTCCATCAATCAGATCCCTCAAATACAACTGCAAAATAAGATCATGCAAAACCTTAATATGAAAGCCTTTGCTGAAAAAGTGGCATACAACATTACTCCTAACTATCTACATTTGGGTTCTGCAGAAGTATCTTAAATCCTTTGTCACAAATTCAAATCAGAGACTACCACAGGTAGAAGTGAAAACTGTTTAAAGGAAGAATTTCTAGCAGACCAACACCACTCTGCACAGAAGGAATGAGGAGGAGAGATTCTTCTGAAAACTGCTAGGATTCTGCTGGGGGGCCTGACCTGGGTAATGAGTACCAGCTGCCTACCTTCACTGGTAGCTGCATTCTTCTGGGCTTTGGTGGGTGTGTGATCCGTACTTGAACTCACGTCGGATGAGATGCTTGAGCTGCCCTTGCCTGCAAAAGGAGAAAGAGGTGGAGAGGGAGGGAGGAAGAGAGAACAAACATGAGTATCAACTCTGAAATAGAAAGACCTTCAATATCTGAACCTGGAACAATTCCAGGAAGCTTTAAACTAAGTTTAAAGCAGCTGGTGTTCATTTTGTACACACCAGAATAGGAACTTGCTGCACTGTAACTTCTAGCACGTGCATCTTCACATGTATTAAGTCTGCAAATAGTCTCCTATGCCACAGGGCCTCTCACTACGTATTTGCTAAGCTCCACTGAAAATTAAATGTTTGTGATTAACAACATCAGGGGAACTTAAATGTTCAGTTTACTCATTCAAATACCTCTAACACAGATCAAGAAAAATGGTTACATTCAAAATATGTTAAATGAGTTTGGATTTCTGTTTTGTGTTCACATCATGTATTAAAGTCATTTGGTCATGCAAAAATGAAAGCAAGGTATCTGTTTTCTCCTTCACCATATTCACTGCATGATGCAATACACCATTTCAGAATTAACTTCTCACTAACACTGGAGGGGTTTTAAGTGCAAATCACAACCTATGGACGTTCCTTCTCTTATTTTCTCTCTTAGAAGCTTTCCCTGAATTTCCTACATCACTGTCTTCAGACCTTTATGCAGGATGTCAAACTCTAGATACAAGTTACAAACAAAGGAAATCCAAATACATATTAAAAATTAACCCATGTAAGATACTACAGAAGAACAGAGCTGGCTAAACCAAAGTTGTCTTTTTGTTTACCTGTGAGGAGCTAAAATGGAGTCATTTGGGTTTCCCTTCACTCATTCTTCTCAATCTCAGTAATTACTAACAGAGAATCATTCTACTCTGCAGTAGGAACCAGACCAACCACCCAATGACCAGCAAGTAGGATAATTCTAGAGAGAGGGAATGCAGTGAACACTGTTACATTTTAAAAAGTTGCCTATCCCTACAAATACTGCATTACTGAAACTTTTAAGATCTATTTATTTTTTTTTTGACCAAAATTAGGCTGCATGCAGAAAGCTAGCTGACACCAAGTTTCTGTCACTTGAGTAAACCTATAATCACAGGAATGTTAGCAAGAGACTTTTCTGATCTGTTATTTCAATCAAGCATTCCTTGGGGTTCTGGGTTACCATATGCCTGGTTTTCATAACATATAGATGTAAGGGAGAGCTCTGCTTTTTAAAGGTGCCACAACAGAACAAGGATTTAAGTTCTAATGGGAAACGACTGGAGAATGTGCAAATGTAGGTTGCTTCACAACCAAGGTACTGCCACTTAATCCGTCAGCCAGCCCTAGAGAATCATTCTCCACAGAAAGTTGTTTAAATTAACATGCTTAGATTTGTGAGATGATTATGAATTGAACTGGAGTGAAAAGATATTAAAACGGCCAGAGGAAAATAAAAAAATAAATGGCTAAATTTAGTAGTTGGGCAGGGTGAAGAGAAAGAAAAAGTGTATTTCCAATGATTCACTAACTGCTTTTTACATTCCTTTAAGAAGTTAAGCAAAACCAAGAAGCAACACTTCCATAATATCACTTCAATTGCTCTCAACCTGTGACATGAGCTGGAGTAATAGACTGTGGTCTTTATAGAAATTACTGTCCCAAAATATTTCTACAGCTAAGGCAACGAGGCTTGTGGTAGAAGAAAGGCAGAAGATAAAAGAGAAGAGTAGATGTTAAATGCTCTTTCCCAAGAAGAGGCCAAAGAGCAAGAAACACCTGCAGCAGCTGATAATCAAATCACTACTGACAGGAAAGATATTTAGATGGCATTGCCGCTGCCAGCAACTGCAGAGGCAGAAAATAAAATTCCAAGGGGTATCAGCACTCCTTAACAGATTAATAGAAAGAAAACAAAACTAAACACACTAACCGGAAAATTATTTTTCCTGAAAGCAAATAAACAGGATTTCCTTTAAAAAAGAACTTATCTTTTTTGCGGGGGAGGGAAGAGGGAAAGAAAGTTAGTGATACCAAATAACAGCAGAGTTGCAAGATGGTCATATCTGGCATGGGTTGTTTTCAGAAAGTGAATGCTTCCCAGGCTCCATACCTCCCCACTAACAATAGCAGTTCTATTTACCCCAAATACAAGCCCACCTAAAAGAGCATAACCAAAATATTTTACCCGCTGTAAGCTACTAATTGTCAGTACACCTAGTAGCAACATATTTACAATTGCATAATTCTGTAGAAATGGTAGAAATTCTGGTGAAATGCCTGATGTAAGTGTAGATATTTATCATTTAAATCTACTTGAACTTTAAAACATTTAACACCTTGCAAGAATTTTAAACTCAAAATAAAGAAAAAAAACCCCATAGTTACTGTTTTGGTTGGGTACAGTTCTACCCATAATTATATTTTTAGATGAAGTTTTCTTTTACTGTATACACCCCCAAAATTAGCCTTTTTCCTTATTGCCAACTCTGAAACTCTCCACTCAGATAAGGGGAAAGTAGGAGGTACTTTCTAGTAATTTTTGATGTGTTTCAAATAGACTAGCTGACACTATATATTTTTTTTTGCTTTTTTTTTCCAGTGCAAAACAAAGATTCGAGTAGGCTAGATTTGGCTACTGCAGACTCATGTACACATGCCAGAGCTAAAACAAAACAGTATTTAAGTATTCTCCAAAGAGGAAAGGCTAGGAGACCAGCAGCTGTTCAGCCTGGAGATCGCAGTTGGCCTCTTCTCCCAAGCAAAAAAGTGACAGACAAGAAGAAACAACATCAAGTTGTGCCCAAGGAGGTTTGGGCTTGATAGTAGGAAAAATTTCTGCACTGAAAGGGTGTTCAGGCATTGGAACAGGCTGGAGTCACCGTCCCTGGTGGTATTTAAAAGACATGTAGATGTGGTGTTTAGGGACATGGTTTAGTGATGGACTTGGCAGCACTGGGTTCACAATTGGACTCAATTGTAAGAGTCTTTTCCAAGCTAAATGATTACATGGAATATTAGAATCACAGAAATTCAAAGACTGCTGATTTCCCTAATGCCACAGGGAAAAGTTAAAGCACAGTATAACACTGGTTTCCAGAGACCAGTTCCTCTCCAATTCAAAAAGTGCACTGAGAAAGTCACTGCACATAAATATACCCTGACAAGGGTTCTAATGCAATGACAACTAGGAGGATCAGAGGGCAATATTGCAAAGACTACAGCAGTAATGACTGTATTTGATCCTCTGCTTAAACAAATTAAAGGCATGCCAAAAGCTTCCCTAACATGACTTGCAATGATCTAGAGTTTCCTTCACAGAGTCAACAGTTCTTTATTTCTAAACCAGAAGCTGCAATCGAAAAGAAAGGAAACTGCACTATAGTAGATATGATAGAAGAAATCTATTTTCCTAGAATACAACATGATTCACACTGGGAGTGAAGGTAGCATGTACTTCACAACACCTGCAAAGAATCACACAGCCACACAGTTGCAATTCAAATCATGGCTCTGACCTGCTTCTGAAGAAGCAAAGTAGGGATTTTTTTTTTATTCCATCTACTAGTGCCAAAATCTTACAATAGTCGTAGGAACAAGATTCCAGCTATCTAACTTAGTACGCTATTTCCTACAGATTACATTTTGATCCTGCTGGAAAGAAAGCTAGAATCAGGCAGGAATATAACATAACAGATACTCCTCCTGAACATTGTCTCCAGATCTTTGTAGCCCATGGAACTTTTTCAGCCATAGGTATCTTTCTACTTAGTAGCCCTACAGTCTGTCTTATTAAATTTACCTTGTCTCTTTTTGAATCATGACTATTAAAATAATGTATTTAATTTTCTTTTTATCATCACAGATGGTTATATTGACTACAACATTATGTTTGTTTTTAGAAGTGTTTGCTATCTTCAGTTTTGCAAGCTCTGGATTCTGCCAGTCACACTCACTGCTGAGAAGCATCAAAGACATCCCAAGTCAGTCAGGACAGAATCAATGCAATTTAAACTTCCATGGGAAAGCACACTGTATAACTGTATTACACTAAAAAAAGAATTTTTGGAACCATATATGCAAAGCCTGTCCTAGTCTGAAGAGCAGTGAGTCCCCTTCACTTGCTCTGGAACAATTCTGCTAGGTTTTTTTGCAGCACATTTGCCTTGGATTCTGGTGTATGGGCATGTGCATGCCATATTTTGCACATCCTCCTAAGATCTCATAAAGACAGACTGGCCTGACCATTGTTTCTTATGTGTCGCCCAGGAAAGTAACAGCAATATATCTCTTGACATCAAGTTTTATGTGATGACAACTTTCTTCTGCAGGCAGTGGCAGGTACCTCAGGAATTAAATGGATAGTAGGGCCAAATCCACTTCTTGCCATGCTGAAGTGAAACGTTAGACAAAATGCCAAAACAGAAAAACAAAATAAGCATTTAGGAAAAGAGACCAGAAAGCAATTAAGTCCAGAATATCCATTAATCTTCTTAACTGCCCAAAAGTGTTATATTACAATGACTGATGTAAAAAAATCTGAAAATTTTGTTTATTTAAGCCATCAATTCTTATCCAACTGACATTATTCGAATTAAACTTCTCAACATGAAAGTGCATATGTGCATGGTTTTCCTACCAGATGATCGTTACTTTCTCTTTTATATCTTCAGACAAGTTCTTTTAAAATCAAATACGTGCCAACCACATCAAGAAGAGATCCAGAAAAAAAAAAATCTATCCAAACCTCAAAGCATCAGGGATCATTCAAGAGCAAAGAAAAATCTCTTTTCCTTCTCTTGTTTCCATGATATACATTACGCTGATCCAAGTCACCAAAACCTCAAGTGTATCTCTTTACCATCTGCACTTCTAAAGATTGCAGACTCCTAGTATGTTTCCAAGTATTCCTATGGAAATCAGCAGCCTAGTGCAGTACTTAGGCTTTGCAGATATAGAGCATCCTTTAAAGATGTAATATATCAATACATTTATCCAAAGTACAAGAAAAGTTGGACTACACACTTTGGACTCCTTGAACTTTACATTTGTACCAATGGAAATTATATGTCATAAAACTGGTTTCCATCTATTAATTCTTAACTGCTGAGCAAACTACCACTGTTTCAACACTGAAGTTACCTACTTACGAGCATTGTTAGTTACTGAACTGCTTTCAGGATAATTCATTTACAAATTCACATTGACTTTCTGCCCTAAAATCTTAGGAGTATGGCTCTTAAGCTTGCTCTTCTTTTTTTCCCAAATGAAAACACATGCCAATATAACAAGCAGGCTACAAATTTTATTCCACCCAACATTTGTCAGGATATGATAAAACAAACAGTAATCTGCACAAACTCCAGTCCCAAGGAAATGAAATAAACTGAATGTTTCACAGGAAGCACACTCAAGTTTGAAGAGTTTGCAGATATGTGCTAGCACTGGTACTTCAGGACAATATTTCCTAAAACTTTCACAAGTGGAATCTCCAAAAGCATTTTTACATTACTTTTTTTATGTTTAAACCACAACTCCAGCTTCCAGGATTGTGAAATTTGGCTGTGAAATCTGGCATAATTTAGCTGTCAAATAGTACACTTAGTCCTGCAGCATTTCTGTGAGTTTTAAGCTAAATTTCAATTCAGGTCCCACAGGCCAATTTGGCCAGGTTCGTTCTTTCAGTCAGTGCCTGCCTCGCCTTCTCAAGTACCACAGCACACGACAAAAGCTGCTGCAAACGCCAGCAGGCTACACTGATGTATCTCTGGTAGGAGTAAGTGACCTTGTGGTTTATATTCTTTTTCCAGGCAGGTAGCAGCCAGCGCCGCCGGCCCTGAGGCTCAGCCCCTCGGTGTCACCCCCTTTCTGAGGCTGTGCCACAACCAGATACAAGAAGCCGCTTGAAAGATGAAGCTCTAACAACGAAGGCAGTAAGTATTATTTAAATCTAATGTAAATATGGCTGTGGAATTTCTGCAGCTAGCAAGGCACAATAGGTTATCCACTGTACTGCAAAAGGCCTGAAAAACATACATTAAAGTGCAGGTAGGGGATTGAATTTTTCAGAACTGTTTAGCAGAACGATGTTTATTACCAGCAGGGCAAGACTTCAGAAGGTCTGGATTAAAATCTTGAAGCTTAAATAAAATTGTTTGCATGTTCATAGATTCTAATTGCTGTGCTAGAAGCCTATTGGGTTTGTAGTCAAGACATCTTTAATTCTCTTCTTGGTGCTAAATAACTCACTATGAGTTTAGAATAGCTAAAGGCTTTACTTATTGAAGTCTTCAAGTGGATTCATCTAATCTAATGACTAAACAGAGGCAGGGCACATATTGCCTTCTCTAGCTTATAGATAGCAATACCTTTTCTAGATATGATCCCTTTTCTAGAGAACTTCACTCACTGATGAGGCTTGTTAACCAAGAACCCTTATATAGGACTGTGAAGGTCACCCTAATTTCTGAAGACAGTACATGCCTGCTTTATCAGAGGATTTCACTATACAGAGTGACACACACCACTGCTAGGTCTTTAAAGAATCAATAATGCATCAAACTACTTCAAGGCCTTTCTTCACACCTGCTAAGCAACCTGTGCCAGAAAGTAATGCTTATTTTCAGCCAAACTTTGAAACCCACTCCAAGTGTTAAGCTCTACTTTTCAAACACACACTGATAAAAGCCCATGAACTGTTTAGTCTAGGCTGCCTGAGAAAGAAAGGATGCAAGTGCTCCACTTATTTGAACTCAAAGTGAGAAAACAAGATGAGAAATCTTGTACATCCTTTTTTATTACTTAGCAGGACTAGCATGTCTCTAGACTAAGTATTAAAATACTATCTTTCACTGAAATGGCTCAGCCTGTACTTCAAAAACGGTCCCTAACCTTCTACTTCACCAAGGAACCAGAGAAATAAAACTTTGGCCTTCCAACCAATCACAGAATTTTCTTAGAAAATGTTCATTTGTTCAATATAGGACTTTTCATTACAAGTTGTTATCCAATTACCACCATCTTTTAAGATGGGCATTTACTCAGGACACAATGTTCTCAAATTTATTGCCTAACCTTAACTCTACTATTTTAATCCAACAGCCAAAAATAATTATTAAACCAACACAAGAAATTAATAAACTCTATTAAGTCAAAACAAAACCCTTTTTGTAGTTTTATACTTTCTGTGAGAAAGTCACTTCATTGACAAATTCACCGCTAATGCCTACTTCAATTTTGTTTTTTGCCCAGCTCTATTTTAATTTAAACAAAATGCTAATCCTTTCCATTTAGGAAAGGCAATGGCTATCCAGTTCAAAACCAAATATAAACCGGTAGAGACTTCATTTGCACTTTATTGCATGAGACATGCCTCTACAAGAGTGGAGGTAGCCTGAGAGGATGAACTCCAGTGTATAGATTCTTAAGTGGCTGCAATCTTATTGCATTGGAACACAGACATTTGGCATAGGTCTGAATTTCATTATATAGTTCAGTACTACAAAATCAAACCCACCAAATACATGTTTGTCTTCCACAATAGTACCATTAACACTTAAGATCTGTATTTAGATTTTCACAAACAACTAGCTCCAAGATCTAAACAAAAAGACATTAGTATTAAACTTAACATTATCAATTTTACTGCTTCATCAGGTGCAGTGGAAGCAGAAGAATTCCCCAGGTTGAAGTGGCTGCTGTGGCAGTGCTGGGGGAGCAGCTTTTTTGGTGTGGTACATAGTAGCACCCCAAAAATCAACCTCACAATATCTCCCAAATTTTCAGCTTGACTATTGACAACTGTTTAAGTCAGAGCTAATGGTAAAGAGTTGAGGAAGTGAAAAACCTTTATCAAGACATCATACAAAGTACTCTGGTATCAGTGTACACTGTGAAAAGTGATACAAAAATCTTTCACATGAGAATACAGACCTGACAGCCTAAGATGACTTCTTTACTTACAGAACAACAAAAGAACCTGACAACTAAGGAAAAGCAGACAAGGATCACTCTATTCTTTTAGATAAGCACAGTCACTTCCAGCTTTTCTTTACTGATGGGTACAGGGAGGGGAGGAGGGGGGAAAGGGAAGTGCTGACTCAAGGATGCAAGGAGAAAGAGACTTTGAAAAACAGTGGGATTACAAAAGCTAAAGAGATTTCTGAAAAAAGGCATATAGTGATAGACAGTGGTATGTTAAAGGAAACTAAAAGGAGAGAACCTACATACTTGAGAAGTAGCCCTACTGTTTTAACTGACCATCGTTTCGCAAAATGACAAACCTCATATTAGCAGGTTCAGAAATTAAACTCATCAGCACATAATAGCTGAGTTTAAAACAATTAAGTGTATTAAAGAAGCCATACAAAAGAAATCAAACTAAGGCTTCACACAATACATTTTGCAATCAGCTTTACATTTCTTCTTCCTTTTTCTCTGAATTGTATGAAATGCTAAGTTCTAACGTTGCACTAACCACAGATGTCTGGCAATGATTGCCCTGAAAACTAAAAAAAAAAAAGAACCAAACCACAAAACAAAAACAAAACCCAGTACCTGTCTGATTTTTTAAACACACATTTTTAACAGATCATTTTAATAAAATAGAAAATTCCATTATTCCTATTGAAAACTCTCTGTAGTTTCAATTACAAAAATTAATCTTCTAGTCTCAACTCTGTACTGAGACTGTGCACACTAATTTGCCACTGCAGTCACTGCCTGAACACAGAGTAAAATTTAACCACAACAACATAGAGGCTCATCTATCCCCAGAATATGAGTAGTATAGTAGTTCTCCATAGAGATACTGTGCTTTCAGTACCAATTCAGCATTTTTATTCCTTCTGCACCATTATCTCTATTTCAGCTGTCCTTCACAAAAAAACTTTCCTGTCAGAAAACACGGCATGGAAACTTTCAGAAGAGTTAAATATAAATGTATCTCCCTCAAAGCATTACAATTTCTTAATCTATTTTAATCACAGCATACTCCAAGGTATCCCAACAAACCAGCAACAAAAGACAAAGGACATTTTTTTAGCTGGCCCTACAACCTTCACCAGGGCCACGTTAATGGTAACTCGCACAGGTTTTCAATGGGAGGAGGACACATTAAGGAAAAAAACCAAAGGTAATTAACTAATATCTACCCTGTTGATAATTCAGTATTTAATTTTGAAATGTTTTTCATTCTTACTATTTAGTAGTATGCATGCCACTGTCATAAAGATTGTTTGGTAGCAGTTTGAGGATTATAAAACTCCTTCTGAAGTATATCCATAAAGCTCAAATTGAACTGAGTAATTATGAAAAAAAAAAAACTAAAAAAAAAAAAGGACAGCTTTCAAAAGTGTTTTATCTAATATCTTTGTGAAAAGACATGCTTCATCTCTCTTTCCAGCAGAACTGACAAGAAGTAGTTCTGCTCTTTGGTACAACTCATTCTTGTAGTATTCAGTATTAGCATCTCATTACAGGAAAAAAAAAAAAGAATACTGAAGCTAGGGTACATCTCCAGCAGAAGAAAAGATAGCAGAAACAACAGAAACAGAGTGGGTATGTGAGTGACCACTACACCTGACAATTAAAAAAATCTCTTGTTCATGATGTTCTTGTCTGGATAGTTTCTGGGAACAAGCAATGGTGCAGCAGGGCCAGTCTCCAGCGCCCAGTCATCCTGCCCAGCATCACACTAATTCTTGCAATGCTCTTTAATTCATCCCATGCTTCTTTCTATGAGCCAACTCACTACCTGTACAGAAGAGAGGACAGGGGAAATGCTGCCTGCATTAATATTCTGTCATTTGACACCAAATCTTCACCACACTAATTACAATGTCATTTGAGCACACTTAAAACACTCAGGGAATCATCTCTGCTTCTTGATCACATTTTTGTGCATATTTTTTAATTAATCAGTGCTGCTAAAAAAAACTAACAGAAGCCACATCAAAGACACATGGATCATTTTAGAGAATTTTTCCCAACCAAAAAGAAAACAAAACAAACACCACCAAAAAAACCAAGTAAAAACTCCAAAAGCAACAAAAAACTCCAAACCAAACAACACAAACCCCAAAAATTTAAAAACCCAAACAAATAAAAAACCCACCACAAAATCCACAACCAAACAACCATTCAACCATTATTAAGATTTCTAATAACTGAGGTGATTCAATTTAAAAGCAGAGAGAAAGCACATAAAGTGGTATAATGCCACAGTAATTATTACAGAAGTAACAGCTTATTATAAAAAAAAAACTTCTGTCAAGAATCAGTCTGGTAACATGAGAAGGAAACTAGAAATTCAAATGGGGATGTCAGATGGGCTGAGGCTAATGGTAACACAGACCAGGCTCTGTGGTCAACAGGATAAGGTCCAAGCACACTATCTACAAGATACTTCTGGGTCTCCCCTTCCATAAACTTCCATTCAATTATGCATTTTAATGGCTTTTGTATCATCCTCAAACCCAGTTAAGCTACCTGTGCACTGTCATGTGAAGATGGCCCAGCTGGCTCTAGTTAAGGATCAGCCCCTTATTCCTCTTTTATTTAGAAAGATGTGCCTGATGAACCAAACTGAACTGAGCAACGCCCAGGACAGCAGCCTTTTTTGGCAGACTTGTTAGACAAGGTTAGCCAAACATAAGTGAACAGCTTTGCCACTGAACAATACAACTCAACTTTTCCCAATTCTTTCAGTCTCTCTGGTTAGCTTCATTGTGCTGAAAGCAGTCACCACCACTAATTCATTTCTGTGAGAACTGTTCCAACTCCTTGACCACAATCTGTTTGACAAGAAACATTCTCAAAGTGTATTTCAAGAGTGGAGTAGAGATGTTTAACAATTTAGCCATTTGGAATTTAGTTTGCATCTTCCTGCATTTGCTCCAACCTGGTCTGATGATTTCTAGCAAGTCAGTCTAATAAAATTTACAATCACATCAGTACATTTTTGCTAGCAGACAGAGCAAGTCTGGACTTCTACATGCAGAAGTAGAGCATGGAGCAGAGTAGTTATGTCCTGGGAACTGACAACAGTTGTGCATTTCCTCCCACTCCCTCCTCTTTGAAAATCTCTGCCTAGTGCCATTTGGCACCTTTCGTACTCAAACGAGTCCTTAACTACTAAGCAGCTACTTTTGTAGTTGTAGGCAATAGCAAGTTGCATTTTATTTCCAAGGAAGCATACAGTTTACATGAGCCAGAGGGAAACACCTGCACCTCTCCAGTCTTGGCATGTCCATGGCTGCATATCAGGTCAAAACACAGTTGATGTCAAAGAGCCACAGGTGCAGGAAGCTTGCTCCAGTGCTCATTTCCACAATATCCTCTTAAAAGGACAGCTTATCCTTTGCTAACTACACTTAAGAGAGCTGCTAACAACTTATATGATTATTTTTCAGACGTAAGTTTTAACTAAATGCCACTGTAAAACTACAGTTTGAGAAATACACCATGCCAAGAACCTGATTTACTCCTCTTTAAATTTAGTCTTCAGAAACTATCTGTACCACAACAACAGGAGCAAAACTGCTTGTCCATATCAGCTAGAAGTTTTGCTCATTTACCTCATTCTCCACTATGCTATTCAGGGTAAAGTCTACGAGCTAAACTATTGTTCTAACACAGCAAGGGCCTTCAGAAAGTTGAGATACTCTTCTACCAGTTCATTAGTACATCGTGCAATGTAATTGAAGTGCAAAAGTAATTCCATGTTTCAGGGAATTTTTTGCAAATTAATACTGAAACCAAATCACTCTTTACTGAAACTGACTTTTCCAAAACTAAAACAACATACTGAAACTAATACTGAAGCAGCGATTTCCTATGTGATTAACTATCATGTCTTATTTCCTCGGATACTCCTTAACTTCATTAAAGGAAATCTAAGACTAACATTTATGAAACATAGGTACAAACCCTACAGCAGCAGGAAGACCATCACAGTCCTACACCAGCCTGGAACAAGTAAGCCCAGTAACTTTGTCCAGGGAGCGCGCATCAGTGGTGTTTTAAACCAAACAGGCTGATTTTTCCACTTGTGCTAATAAGGACACGTTCATCCACTACCAGAGGGCCTGAGAGAAGGCAGGAATGCTTAAAATCATCATCTGTTTTTTCACTGCTTGTCATAACCTCTGTCAAAAGAAGTCATTAGAAGATACCTGCTCAAAACATATGCAGTTGCAGTGTGTACAGCATGGAAAGACAGAAGGACAGAAGTGAAGAACATAAGAGAAACTGATCCTATGTCTATGTCAAAAAAACAAGTAGGAATATATCTGCAATTCTGGGTAACAGAGATGAGATTGTATAAATATTTTCTAGAAAACCTCCTATGCTTCCAGCAGTGGGGAACAGCTATTCATACTATTGAATGATTATACTACATGTCTGAAATAAAAATCAATAGCTACCAAAAAGAAGTTGCTGTAGCAAAGTAAGTTTTAGACAGATTCCTGCTGTAATTCCAGCATAGCACAACTACTAGTTCATAATTTAACTAAAAGAATAAATGCTATTTGAACATCCATGCTGTCTTGCAAATTCAGTGAGGTACCTGATTTCTGCATATAAATGGAGACACAGAGATGCATACAGTCAAGAAATGCAAGAGTGGATCCATTTTTAAGATCACTTCTGAAATCTAAGTTGTACAATGCAACAAGTGCACCAGTATTACTATTATTTTGAAATTCATGTGGATTTTAGATACCAGCGAACACCTCAAGGCAAGCTTTCTCAATGGTTACTTCTTAATCTGCAGTGTTCTGACTTTGTCCTTTGCAATACAGCACACTTCTTTGAAGTAAAAAACACTTATTTGAGCTGAAACTCAGCTTCAGAACACATCACTGCAAAATCTGAAGCTGTAGACAGAGGCATCTACTAGTGACAAATATCTTTACTAAATCAGTCCAGTCACAAATAACAAAATACATTTTGAACCTTATATCTAAAGCATTTTAAAATACATGTAACTACAGAAGAATGTTTGCCAAGGTGGTTTTGGCACACAAAGGAAGAGATGGATACTGAGCGTGTGTCCACTGTTCTAGGTCAGACAGAAAGGTTGATCCATCTCCAAGCTCCGCTGGCAATGCCCAACAGCAGATGCCTTTTTGGCACAGCTATCACATCTGACTCTGAAGAAAAGCACACCTCTCAAAAAGGACTACAATCATACCTTTTGCATTTTCTCTTACCTTAAAAATGTGTAACAACCATTAGCAAATACCTGTTTGAAAAGGAACTTTTTTCTTTGAGGAAACAATCACATAAAGCTTGATCTGTCCCCATGGTGACCTATCACTATGTAAGACTATTTCAAAGGCATAAATCACAGCCTCAGTTGTCATTATCCCACTCCATCAGCTTGCAAAAGTGCAGAATAACCTCTCTTAAGCACTTTCACAGTGTTCCTTTCCAAAACAGGCACCACTGATATACAACACCTTAGGGGAAGAACTTGCATTGTGTGCACTTCTCTCTTTAAAAATCAAGACAATGACAACCACCCACAGATAGTACCAGACATAAGGGAGGTACTGTTGACTTGAGATTTATTCACTATTCACCATATCCTACCTGCCAACTGAAAGCAAAACAGCCAAACAGCTCTTGCTTCACAGCCTTCCATTCCATCTACTCCCTAGCAACATCCACAGGCACTTTCCCAAGGTACTCTTCAAGCTCATGACATCTCTTTAAACATACTGCCCTCTTAGTCTCCCAGATGAAGCTCTTCATGATTAAAGCAGTCTACTGGTAGGTATGCAAATATCTATCAAGACAACTAGTATTAAATACTAGTTTTTTCCCCAAATCTGCTTTTCTATATACATCTGACTCTTTCAATAAAGAAGATAAACTCTGAAGGACTGGAATTATATTCTATTGTTGCAATCCAGCCGCAGGAACAACCAACATTTCGATTCTGGAAAACTGCAGGGAAAGCTATTTCTCCTATTCTTGGCAAGAGCAAGCAGTTAATCTTCTAATTTTCACTAAAAAGGACAGCAGAGAATAAAAATTCTGCAAGTTGATCAAGTACCCACCACAGTGGGTAAAACAAACTGCCAAGTGACATATAACAGGATCCCTGCAAAGGAATGCAGGGTCATGAAACACACAGTCTTCCATGATGATTTATTCTTGTTAAAAAGTTGTAAAAATCAGGGGATGAAGTAGGTGGTCATGTCACTCTTCATCCAATAAGTCTGCACTGATACCATGGCACTGAAGTAGACAAACTTTCATAACACTCTAAAAACCCACACAAATATCAGTAACTGATGGATGACTGAGCTGTGCTTGAAAGTGGCTACTTGCTCCTTCCGCGCAGGCAGAAGGAAAAGATGCAGATCACTGAAAACCTTGCAGTTCTGCAGATGAGCTTGTTTTCTCCCCATCTGTTCATCCCCTTTTGGTCTCTGTTCAAACTGGAAGAATACCCTCGGGAGAGTGTGAGCCCCAGGGTGCATCAGGTTTCTCATCCACACTGAATGCTGGGTCAGAGCTTGCCTGTGGAGAATGTTTTAATTACATCATGCTGGAATTTGGCAAGAGTCCTGGCATTTAATTAAACAGCCGTCTTCTGCAGCAAAGCTCACAGCAGAGCAGACAAAGAGACACAGAGGCCTGACGATGTGCTTCATAGCAGCACTTCCCCTATGGCCCAGTGCCTACCCTGTAAGCACTCCCAATCTACCAGGAATACAACATTTCACATCACCAGATGCCTAAAATCAGGCTGAATGGGGTGGTCTACACCGAGGAGTACGAAAACCACTCACATTTTCCAAGAACAGTGAAAACCACAGTAGTCTGAATTTAAGCACATGAAAGCTGTACAGCCAGTATTCGGAAGAGATGATTAGGGTTCTCCCTAATTGCTTTCTCCCATCAAGAAAGGTCCACAGAGTAGCCATGCCCCCATATTTCCCCAGACACTTACAAACATAGGGCCCAATAGGAAGATTAAAAAAGCAAGCATAATGGTCAGCATTTTTTAGGTATTTTTACCTATAAAGTAACTTTCCTGATGTTACAGAGAAAGGCCAGGGCCATTTTAACAGTTTGAAGAACTCCTGCTTTAAAATAAAATCCCCTCCTCTGCTGCCAGGTCCAAAAGATAATTTTAAAACTACATTCCTGGGATCAAGCATTCTAATTTCTAGTTTCAGTATTTTTTTTTTTTACCTATCAGGGATTTATAACAGTCTGAACATGTGAAGAGGAACCAAGGATGACTCCCCAGAAGCACATAGCAAGCACATCCACTCAAAACATCTGTTCTACCTCTGGGAAACAAGACCCATTCCTAGTTTCACAGGCCTGAACACAACAGTCTTAAAGGTAGCCTAATGTGTAAGATATCATTCTCCAAGCACTCTAGTAGCAATTTCCTACAGGTGTTCTGGTTTAGATCAATATTGCCATTTGGGCCCTCTAAATAGGACCTTTTACACAGATTCTAGTATTCTTTCATTGTAAGTACTTTCCCTGACATATAGTAGACTTTCCCCTGTCTCCATGCTGTGCCATGCTGACAATCCATGGTCAATTTAGCAAAAGACTCTTGATCCCTTCTTTTCAGTTGTCTCCAATCAATGAGATACCTAATAAAAGTTTTACAGTCATGATGTCCTCCCTGCACTACTCAGTATTTTGCACCAGTGAGTTTATGCCATTTCTACTTTTACCACCCCACAAAATTCTGTCAACATATTCTGTTATGGTCCTTTTGCAGTAAGGTTGTTTCCCATCATTACACACATTACTGGTTCATCTCATTCAAAATCAATAATGAAAATGTTAGACCAGACAGCCTCTGAGGGAACACCACTATTAACATCACCATTGTTGTAATTTCCTCTTGAAAACATCTTACTATGTGCTCTTCACATCAACCAAAGTTTTGTTCACCCAAAGACATCTCATTTCAGGAAACAGGTTTGCCAGTACTGGCAAGTAGGGAAAAAGGAGGTGAGGCAGCCAAGAGCCAAAGTCAGCCTGCAGGTACTGTCCAGTAGAAGACACTGCCCTTTGGAAGAAGTACTTGCTTTCTGAAGCATTAAACAAACAATGCAATGCAGAGTTGTCTTTTATTAAGGAACTAAAACTGATATATGCTCAGTTTTGATACAGTTTTACATTAAAATTCATCTTGAGAAAGGCTGAAAACCTAACCTAGCATCAAGTTCAACATAATGACAACTATCACCACAAGCATCACAAAACCTTACAGCTTCTTATCTGTGCACTGTCAAACATGAAACTTTCCTTGGTAGTATTTGGAGAGAAAAGACACCAAACAGGTGACAAACCCATTTTCAAAAGTCTCCTTTCCCTTTAAAAATTTATTTTAAAAAATAGAACAGTTGCCACCAAGACCAACACAAAGGTCAAGTGAAGACTCGTAAAACTGATTTATTGTCCATCCCCATAAAAATGGACTTGAACTTCTAAGTTAGTCAACTGAGATTTATACTTGCATATGTAAAAATTGAAAGCTAAGCATCCCCCCCAATAAACCCCAAACAAATCCCAACAACTAAAAGAAAACCCACAAACCAATAATAGCAATAATGCCTGCAGCTAAAATATTTGAAACACTGTGAAATTCAATATATTTGCCTTAAGGCTAACCCACATTTTTACAAATACCTGATCATAGTATACAAGCCTTGTAGTGCCTCAAATATATCAGAAACTTTGTATGCTTGGCCATGAGACCCCATTAAATTGAGCAGGTTCAAAAGCACCTTACAGGGAAGATGTGAGGTTGGACTGTCAAGCACACTGCATGCTCAAACAAAAATTTATGGGAGTTTGGAAGCTTTTAAAAGTTTCTTTCCTGTACACAATATCTGCAGCATGAGTTGCTCTCATGCCAAGGATATATTTTTCTGAAACATGGTAGCAAACACTAAATTTCAAATTTAATCTGATGTGACACACCAGATTTTAAGTTCTCATATGCGTAGTCATTTTAACTCTGAAGAGACAGATGTTTTTAACAAGTAATTTAACAATTCTCCTCAAAAATCCTACTATCTCCAGGCTGCCAAAATTCATATAACTCTAATGATTTCAAAACACAGCTGAACTGAAGACACCTTGGAAGCTGGTATGTATTACGAATGCAATTACTCCTGTCATAATTAATATATTCCTGGGTCATCAGGCCAGTAATTTCCATTCAACCTAAGCAAGAGGCAAAGGGTGCTCTGATGACCTTCAGCAAACACATTTTTCCTGTGCACCACATTTTAGATGAGGCTTCTGGAAAGTGTTTCCACCAAAGACCACTGCTAACCTGCTACACATAGAGAGAAGTACCATGTCAGACAAGACAGGAAACACCTGAATAGAGAACCACACCTGCTTATACAAAAACCTACACCACCTAGGGCCAGCAAGGCAGAGGTGTCAGATCTCATGTCAGAAAGTTCCTCCTCTCAATCTCCTTCCATCAAAAAATTATGTAACTACATATGTTCTGATTAATTATCTGCATTGTTTGGCTACCAGCTTTAATCTTTTGATTTGTACTTACAGTTGAATCCAAATTCTTAAAGAACCATGGAAGTTCTAATCTGACTTCATGATAGGTTACAGTAGGCTTAATGTCACACATTCCCCAGCTAGCTTACAAACTCACTCAGAACCAGTCACAATGGCTGGCTGCATGCCAATGCCAAATTTTATTTTTAACATTAAGAATATATATGCTTTTATTTCTTTCATTTCAAAGGTTTAATATTAGTTTAATATTTTCTTTAAAGGACAGCATCTTTTAACCAGACCTTTTTAATTGGGTTACTATATGCAAATTATTGTGAGAATTAGTACTACTAACACTTTACAGTCTACATATCCTTAGGAGCCCAGAAACACTATACGCATTAATAGCTACCCAGGGACACCCTCATAGAAATGAAAACTTACAATTAATGCTAAGTGTTCCCTGTAACTGTTCTGACTGCCTTTAGAAAAGCATACTCCTAAGATGCAGCTCTTCACTGTATTTTTAAATACTGGGTTCCATGTAGTTATCCGTATCACCACAGAATCATATAATCATTTGGAAAAGACCCTTAAGATCATCAGCTCCAACCATGAACCTAAAACTTCCAAGCCTAGTACTAAAACATATCCCCAAGTACAGCATCTATGTGTCTTTTTAATACTTCCAAGGACGGAGGCTCAACCACTTTCCTGGATAGCTTATTCCAGAGCTTGATAATTCTGTGAATAAATTTTGCTGAATATCCAATCTAAACTTCCCCTGGCACAACTTGAGCTCATTTGCTCTCATAACTACTATGTTACCTGGGAGACCAACACCCACCTTACTCACTCTCCTTTCAGGCAGCTGCAGAGAGTGGTAAGGTCCTCCCCGAGCCTCCTTTTCCTGAGACTAAACAACCTCAGCTCTCTCAGCTGTTCCTCATAAGCCTTGTGCTCCAGGCCTTTCACCAGCTCTGTTCCCCTTCTCTGGACCCTCTCCAGCACCTCAATCTCTTTCTTGTTGTGAGTGACTTGGAACTCTATACCAGCGCCAGGGGATGATGATCACTGCCCTGTTCTGCTGGACACTCTATTGATGATAAAGCCCAGGGTGCCATTGGCCTTCCTGATCACCTTGAAACAAAACCATATTTTTGAAACAAGCCACCATGATAACTAGGTAACATTGATGTGCTGGTCAGTTGCACAACTGAATAAGCAAATCTCTGGGAATGACAACAAATTACTACCAGGACTTAACAGAGACTGCTGTCAACTTGAATAGCAGTAGTTTTAAAATGCCTAGAAAGATTGCTTAAATTTCTGGGTCCTGTGCCTGCTATACATGATTTGGACAAGAATATCAATAGAAACAGAAAACTCATAACAAAAGCAAGCCTCCAAGCATGGACCCTCTAACAGAAGCCATAAGTAAGCAGAAAACAGAACAAAGCAAAAAAACCATACGTTTTGCTTTTAAAACTTTTAAAATATTTTTCTCATGTTATGAAGTCTGAATGCCTGCTTGAAAAAGCTTCTAAAGACCTAGCCACACTGCTACATCTACTTTAGGCTGTCACGTTCCATGTTCTATAGAATCACAGAATATCCTAGATTGAAAGGGACCCATAGGGATCATCAGTCTGTCTTCTGGCCCTGCACAGGACCCTCCAAGAATCCAACCATGTGCTTGACTATTGTCCAAATGCCTCTTGAACTCTGTCAGGCTTGGTGCTGTGACCATTTCCCTGGGGAGCCTGTTCCAGTGCTCAGCCAACCTCTGGTGAAGAACCTTTTCCCAAGATTGAACCTAAACCTCCCCTGACACAACTCAGGCCATTCCCTCAGGTCTTGTCACCAGTCAGAGGTCTGTGTGTGCCCCTTCTCTTCCCCTCATGAGGAAGCTCAGACTGCAATGAGATGTCTCATCAGCCTCCTCCACGCTGAACAAATCAAGAACCTCAGTCACTCCTCTAATTGTTTCTTAACAATTTTGGATTTATATGTGAAGCAAGAACCTCTTCTCACTATAACTTTTTGGAACTAACCCTGACAATTCTCATAGCAGCTTTTTATAAAACTTTATTTTCTATATGAATCAATCAGTAACTAGTAAGTCATGCAAGTACTTTAGCTTTTAATAAAGACATGGCATTTAATTAAAAAGTAACTGGATTGTTTCTGTATTTCCAGAATTACAAAATCAATAGTATACCTAAAATTCATTGCATGTAGATGAAAAACTTCTTAGGCCTATGTTTCCTCTCTGCTTACCCTGAACAAGTTTCCCTGAAGTAGGTTCCCCCCTCATTTGAATCACCTTTGAGAGTTGTTTGCCAATTTAAGATGAACAGTCAGTGTTTCCAGGTCCAAATTGCTCCATTTAATCCAGAGCACTAAGCAGATTCCCTGACTTGGGAAGCAGAACCACATTGACACTCCTGCAGGTATCTGACATCCAGCTACCAGAAGCTATTAATGCCAGGAGACACAAAACATGAACAAACGGGTTGGTAACAAGAATTCTTCTTGAGAAAGAGCAGCAGATGCTGACAATATCCAGCTTTGAATAAAGTAACTAAAATATTTAGAGTACTTAGAGTTCTTCTTAAGAACATAGACCAGAAGACAGCAACAGTCCTCATTATGCCTAAAGAGAAGTATGACCTAAAGAACAAGTAAGAAGAAATCAAGCCATTAATATCAGGTATTTGTTTAGACTTGGAGCATCCTACCTTGTAATGCGAAAGGCCCTCAGTCTGTATTAGTCCTCTACTGCAGGAAATGCTCACCATACAAAAAACTGTATTCAGGAAGAGAAAGCCTAAGCAGGATTAGATAATTACAAACATAGACATGCAAGTTAGGCAGCTTTGAGTCACAGCTGTTGTCAAGCTACAAAATCTGCTTTTTGCAGGATTCTGCCAATAATCACAGACAGTAAATGTGTCCATTTGCCTGTCTTCTATCCTTACCAAGGAGGAAACAGACACCACAATTCTATTCTTTTTTTAAACCCCTGGAATGGCTTCAAGTCCATAAAGGAATTCTACACAAGTTATTTGAAATTCACAGACCAGACCAACTTTAGAAATTTGCTGAAGAAGCAATGTCCATTAGCAATGGAATATCTTCCCGTGCAAAGCTTCTATATGGATGAGAATCACAGTTTAGACAATTATACCGGCAACAAATGGATTTTCCAATGGTACCTTACCTGATCTGAGGGGAACTGTTACAGACTAAATTTGAAAATGCCCTTTCCTCTGTATAAACAAAACCAAAACTAAGGGGGCTTACAGCTATACCCAGCAGGTAGATTGGCTTTCACTCTAGGTTCACCCTCAGTTTATAATGTAGTCTCATTGTTGTGAAATAGAGACTTACAGAAGAACAAGGATACTTTCTACATAAACAGATGCTTAGACTCAGTCATTCTCAGTGAGAGTTGCCCCAGTTGGAACCACCAAGTCCAAGTCAGGGCTTGGAGCTGCAGTAGTGTGATACAAGCAACATATTTCAGAAAAAGCTATTTCAGGGTAAGACGAACTCAAAGCATGATATGCTTCAAAGCTTTTGCTGTAAAAATGTTTGTAAAACCCATCCCTTATTGAGAGATATTGAAAACAGATGAACAATAAAAATGCTTATGCAGGAAAAATAAAAAGCTTGGAAAAACGCAGCTTTATTTCTTATGGTCCATAAATCCAATAGTTAGGGATGTACTATACATACAACAAAACTCCATTTCCAAAAGCCTAGAAATGATCCTTCATAGTTCACTGCAAGTTCATGGAGCTTCAATTAATTTTGTCATTAGGAGAGGAGTAGATCACACAAGTAGGTTAATACATTGTCAGTCAGCAAGGCTACACTACTGGAACAGGGCTGGAAAAACAGCTTTATCTATCTAACAGTCCACTCATCAAATCAAAAGGCTAAGAGAATAGGGTTTGTTGAGTTCAGAAAAGAGAAATCTTTGGGGTCACCTAGGTGTGGCTTTTCATTACCTGAAGGAAGCCACCAAGAAAGATGGAGAGGGATTTTGACAAAGAGTAACATGACAAGGTGAATGGTTTCAAACTGAGAGTAAGTTTAGGTTAGACATTAGGAAGAAATTATTTCTTGTGTGAGTGGTGAGGCTGCCCAGAGAAGCTGTGGATGCCCCATCCCTGGAAGTGTTCAAGGACAGGTTGGATGGAGCTGTTAGCAATCTGGTCTAGCAAAAGGTGTCCCTGTCCATGGCAGTGGAGCTGGAGCTAGATGATCTTTAAGATCTCTTCCAACCCAGGCCATTCTGTGACTAAAGAGGAAGGAAAAAATAGATTCAATCTCTCTATGAAACTTCTCATATGGCTGCTGCTCTAAGATTTAACCACAAGGTGTCAGAAACAAATGATTTTAGCTAAACTACAGTGATGAATGATCACAATTTGCAGGATTTCATTTTTTTAACACAAAATATGGCTGCAGCTTTTCACTTCTATTGACTACTGCAGCCAGGAGAATTGTAGTATTTCAAATAAGGAGCAGGGAAGACCTAACAAGAAAAGAGCACCCACTTACCTCTCATACCTGCTTCAGATACCAGTCACACTTCTAGAATATACAGTTCTAGCTTACAGGGTCTGTCTATTAAGTCTTCACACGACTCCATTAAACTATCCTTTGTTCGAAAGTCCTGAAGGGTCACTGCAAAGGACAGGGCTACAGGGGTCTCATTTCAGCCAGTTCATGTATTTTGGGTTCTAGGCAAAGATACTCCCAGGGTTGTCTTTAGAGAAAGCAATCTTGCCCATACAGCCCTTTTCTTCTGATTCCTACCTCTGCCACTGCTGATAGGTGCCATAGAGATTTTAATTTAAATCATGGGGGACACACAGAAATACTGTGCAAACCCTGGGTTGTTGGCCTGGAGAGATGATCATCACCTACACAAACAATGCACAGGATGTCTTAGGACAACAGCAAAGCATTAGGATGTAACTCCATGCCATAAATAACAACAGCACAACATGAAGAGTCCCTTTACAATGAGAACCCATACAAAAAAGTACTGCTCTGAAGGACAAGCCCTCAGATGCCATGTTACAGAGGAAGGCAAGCAGTCCCACAGCAGCACACTCTCACAAGTCAAGGACAGAAAGCACGCCAATGAATCCCAGGGAATCAATCACCATTTAAGTTTAGAATCAACTGAAAATAAAGATGTTCAAGTCTAAATAGCATTTTTACATTACAAAGATGCAAACAACATTTTAAGAAAAAGGTAGTATTTTGCTATGAATGAGGCATGAAGTACTTTGCAACAATTTATCTTATTGTTATTAAACACTCAAAGAAACAGCAATTCTAGCTTGTTTACTATGGCCAAATGCCCAGATTTAATTTTTTCACACATCTGTTTAACCAAAAAATGGGACAGTTTAGGTTGCAAGAAAATAGAAGGCTGAAAATGCAAACATCTTTGCCTTGAGGCGAGAGGACTTGCAAACTTGGTAGGCCAATTATTTTTACAGCAACATTGGAGAACTTTTGCCAAAACTTTAGATTCCAATTAGTTGAAATAGTACAGGATTGTCCAGTATTTTACAGCAATTTCCTCACTTAGACAGAATATCTGTCCTTAGCATCCTCCACTTTCATCTCAACTCTAACTTGCAAAAGAAAATAATGACCACTTATTCTAAGTGAAAGTGGGACAAAATTCTGTCTACAAGTTTTACCACAGCTCTGGTACCTTATGAGAACTCACCTACAGTTTATGGAGATTTGGGGTGAGAGAAGTAAATCTATCTCCCTTTTCTAGTTGATAAACTGGCTCTGAAACGCTTCACTTCCCCTCTGCTGTTCTAGAATGAAGGAGCCTTGATCCAGTTCTGTCACTAGATTTATGAGGAATGTGCAACACAGACCCAGTGGGCAGCAAGGCCCAGTTCTGTCACTCCTAAATTTTCCTTTGCTTTAGAGGAGTTTGCTGGCTGCAATAATTTAGTTGGCCTTTCCCATTTCCTGTGCCTCTCACAGACAATAAACAGAAATATTCCAGACGTTATTTTTTGTCTGGATCCCAAGAAGCATTTTCAAAACAACACAAGCACTTGCAGTGCCCACTGTCCCACACTTCTCCTCAAAACCACACAACAGAATAGAAATACTCAAGAGACAAATGTGCCATTAAGCAAAGGAAGAACAACCTCTTAGCCACTTCATAATTTACTCAAAAGTGATTAGGAGGTATAATGGAAAATTCTTGAGGATGCTAAAAACTTCTGGCCAGTCTGAATCACACCAATGAACAAAAAAGTACTGCCTGAGCTGCACAGAGTCAAGCAGCTGCTGCCACCAACCCACCATCTGCACATGGGAGCGTACCCAGGGCTTGACTGGCTTTGCATACAGTTACTGAACTACAAGGAACTGTGCTCAGATTTTACAAGAGGGCAGCAGGCAACTGATTTACTAACTGTAAAGATCTAAGGATCAGAGAATCAGAGACAACTGATACTCATCTCTCAGAACACATTAAGGTGAATCCAGACTAATTGTAGACTGGAGCTTGATTTTAGCTGCAGAGAAACAATTTGAGAGGCAGCACTTGAAGGAGCAGTACCAGATTTGATCCAAAATTACAAATTCCTTTGGCAGCTTCTGGATGGATTCCTTACCTGTTCTGTTTTTAACTTCATTCAAACATTCAAAGCCCTACCTGGAACAATGGTAGCATCATTCTTACCTATCCTTAATTGCTTCCAACATGGTCACAGAGCTTCACAGTAGTTTACACAGCAAGATAGCACAGGAAGTAATTAAAGTGGCAAACTCTCTTTAAAATACTTTTGAAAACTTTTGTGCCACTTATCTAAATGGTGTTATCTATCCATACAGTGTTTCCAAATCATAAATCCATTACCCTTGAGAATAAATGGCAAAGCAATGACAAAACATCAGCTATGGAGAGTTGTGCATTTACTCTTCACAACTGATGCAATCTCTCCAGAGAGGTTTTCTTATATCTACTGTAAAGAGTCAATCTTCAAGGAAAAAAAAAAAACAACAAAAACAGTGATACTCTTTCCAAGTTTGCTGGCAAGCACTGAAGGATCACCTGATATGCCAGGCCCTTAAAATGCCTTGGACTATTGCCAAACAGGAAAGATAACATTAAGCTACTGCACTACTTTTTACCTATTGCACAAGAGAACGACCTAAGTCAGTCCTTTATTGAACGGATGACAGCAACAAATCTGTTAAAGTTCATCAAAGCTGTGATTGCACAGCTCCACTTTAGAGGAGTTACTCTGCCACTGCTCAGATGCAACATCTCTGTCTCCTCCACCACAGAAGATTCCACCAAATAATCCTAGGGGAACACCCAGTTCATTGCACTGGTACTCAAACTAAGAACACATTACTTCAATAAAAGAATTTTAATTCACAGCTTCCCAGAGGGCATAGCCCTGCTGAAGGGTAGGGTTGAAACATTTCACTGGGTCAGGTCAATGCACTACATTAATATATATTGACACCAAGCATTAGCGTTATGGTAAATCGCTTATAAAAAATATTAGTTGATTTCTGGTCTGCTGGCAACCAGAATTATCAGGGCTCAGCTGATGAATTTCAGAAGATATACAGGAAAGTCACTAAATCCTGCCTAACTAATGTGGCTAGATGGTCTCAAGGAGACTACAGTGGTCTGGTTGCTAATCTCCTTAACATTCTCCTTGCATTAATTGTGCTTGGTTTTTTGCATCTTTTTCTAAAAGCACAAGAGTACATTGTCCTTACCTGAATACTGCATTTTAAACTTTAAAAATAACAAAAATATAGTTCAATTCTTCAAATGAAATATTTAAGAAGTAAGTTATCCTTTTAGATCACAAAAATCAATGCTGGTCACACAACACTGAAAATCATATTCTTTGTCTCAACTCTTCAAAGCCATTTCACTACAACTACACTGAAAAACTCTTTGAAGATTCTTGTTGGAATTCAAGAGCTAAAAATTTTAGAAATTCTATTAACCTAGCACATATACTAAGAAGAAGTCAAGGCTCGAAAAAATTTGTGGATACAATTTTTTTTAAAGATACACTACACAGGTAAACAAAAAGGTCAAATAACACTGTGTAGCATGAATATACAACATGGCCAGTACATATATATTTTTATATATTATATAAATTATATATATTATATATTTTATATATTATATATAAAATATATCATATATATTTTTAATATAAATTAAAATTAAGGCAAATTCCCTGAAGAATTTTGTTGTTCAGGTATTTCTATTCTCATCATACATTTTTGATTTCTGCAAAGCTGTATTACTTGTGTGCACTCCAGGTATCATTAACACAGGACTTCAGCTGTCTGGGAGACAAATGCAAAACCAACATGTAAGAATCAGCATATTATTTTTTTTTTTAATTTTTCATGGCTTCATCATGGAGGAGTATTTAAAAATATATTAAGTCCTTATTTAAAAATCCCTTTTGAAAAAGCAGTAGCTCTTGTTCCAAATGAAAGAGGCCCAGCTACACCACAAGATAAGGTTCTTTTCTCAAAGCTGAAGCAAACTAANATCGCTTATAAAAAATATTAGTTGATTTCTGGTCTGCTGGCAACCAGAATTATCAGGGCTCAGCTGATGAATTTCAGAAGATATACAGGAAAGTCACTAAATCCTGCCTAACTAATGTGGCTAGATGGTCTCAAGGAGACTACAGTGGTCTGGTTGCTAATCTCCTTAACATTCTCCTTGCATTAATTGTGCTTGGTTTTTTGCATCTTTTTCTAAAAGCACAAGAGTACATTGTCCTTACCTGAATACTGCATTTTAAACTTTAAAAATAACAAAAATATAGTTCAATTCTTCAAATGAAATATTTAAGAAGTAAGTTATCCTTTTAGATAAAAATCAATGCTGGTCACACAACACTGAAAATCATATTCTTAGTCTCAACTCTTCAAAGCCATTTCACTACAACTACACTGAAAAACTCTTTGAAGATTCTTGTTGGAATTCAAGAGCTAAAAATTTTAGAAATTCTATTAACCTAGCACATATACTAAGAAGAAGTCAAGGCTCGAAAAAATTTGTGGATACAATTTTTTTTAAAGATACACTACACAGGTAAACAAAAAGGTCAAATAACACTGTGTAGCATGAATATACAACATGGCCAGTACATATATATTTTTATATATTATATAAATTATATATATNATGGCTTCATCATGGAGGAGTATTTAAAAATATATTAAGTCCTTATTTAAAAATCCCTTTTGAAAAAGCAGTAGCTCTTGTTCCAAATGAAAGAGGCCCAGCTACACCACAAGATAAGGTTCTTTTCTCAAAGCTGAAGCAAACTAAATTTGGATATTGCTGTGGAAGAGAATAGCAGAGAACACTTCATGTAATTCACTGTTCCTCCACCATTCTCTATCATCCAAAACCACTCCACTAGGAACATCTAGTTCATCAGATGACTCGCTAGTGTTGCAGATCAGCTTATTATCCCCTAGAGTATTAATTCATTTTTTTAATTTAAGCAGAGTTTCTGTTGGGTACCTGATGAACATCTCTTGTATGGTCCAGGAAAAAACACACACATGTCCACTGCAGCTCCCCTCTTTGTACTTTCAGCTGTAAGACTCAAGCATATGTAATTGAGTTTACATTGTTGGTTTTTTTTCTGAAACCACCTGTGGTTAAAAAAAAGTCTACAGAAAATAAAGATTCATATGAGTTCTACTGATTTTACAGGGATTTTGTTCATACTTCACACCCATTAGCTAGCATCTACAGGGTTAAAGCAGGTTGTGTGACAATCCTTCTTCTCCCAAGTGCATAGTTAGAGACCCGACCTTGGCTTGAAAATATGTCCTGAATCAACTGAATCCTCCACAATTTGTCATATATTTTCTCAAAACCATGGATGGCTAGCATTAGCAACACGGCTGTTACCAGTATGACTCAATTAACAAAAAGCCCAGGCTCTGCATCCTACCTACAACATTCCTTTCAATCAAGTGCTGATACCTCAGTTAGGAAGAAAATTGAGGAAAACATGGATAGGATTAATCAGCACTTAAAAGGCACAAACCACACAACCATTGACAGCCAACTGCTGCATGAAAGGCTCCTGTGTCTGACTAGACTTGTTCTAGTTTAGACTCTAATCCTGGGGAAGCTAAACTTCACTTCCTATGAAGGTTTTAGCTCATGTAGGGACCTAATGAAGAAACCCTACACTTCAGTGACAGACATGGCAAGGCGAAGGGCAGCAGGAGATCTTATCCACAGAAGGGCAAGAATTTGTTTTCCATAGAAAATGAGGCCTGGCAAAATGAAAGCAGGAAACCCAGAAAGGAACAGGTCTGCAACATTCACTGTGTCCTACTTCTGCTGCCAAATCCTGTGCTCAAAAACTAAGGTAAGTGATAAGGTCATTCAATTCCACTTCATTACCT
The DNA here is from genome assembly GCA_013397375.1 of Toxostoma redivivum. Taxonomy (NCBI): domain Eukaryota; kingdom Metazoa; phylum Chordata; class Aves; order Passeriformes; family Mimidae; genus Toxostoma; species Toxostoma redivivum. Next base: position 844,791 of record VXBI01007740.1, read on the forward strand.
GACACACACTATGGAAACGTGTGCCGTTATCAAGATGCTGGGCAGTCATCACATTCAGCTCTTACAGAGAAAAATATTTCTTGACATACTATGTACTTTCATGATGAGAAGCAAATTAAACCATTATCAAATACCTAATGCAACAGAATATTTGAATCAATAAATAAATTTCGGAACAACCAAACAGAAACTAGCCCTTCTCCTTACAGTTCCTGTGCAACCTCTCGATAAACTGCAAACCAATTCACAGTTGGATTATTTCTTAGATACAAGAAAGGCTCTCACATGGAGCCTTTTAAGACCAGAGTTAAAGCAGGAAAACTAGTAATTGTTTGAGGGAGAGGAAGTCTCATATTTACCTTTGTTCCACTAGTTCCTGGCAGGAGAAATAAATACACACCACAAGCATTTATGTTTTTCCATAAAGACAACCCTGCAGGGTAACAAAAGGTACACCCACAGGGGAGTAAAGAGCAATTATTTCCCAGGAGAAATTAAGACATAAGCAAAATATTCTGCTCATGCCTAACCAAGTGCCAAAGAAAACTTTAGACTGGACTATGCTGTCTAGTCTATACATACAAATGGAAAGAAAAACAGCTTTTAAAAGTCACCCCTAAAATCTTATGTTGGAACATTTTGATTCATTCACTGTGGCTGTAATTCTGACATCACAGAATCTTTCACCTTTCTAGAACTTTACCCCCTCTCCCACACAGAACAAATGTTCAAGAAATAGATAACATTAACAGGTGAATTATGCTAGAGGTAGATTTTTGGTATGATAATCAAGATGCAAATTCAACTGCCAAGTAGCATCAGACATAGCAACACCCAAAACCCACTGTATTGTATGTAACTTTCATTTTAAATAGAAGACTCTAAACTGAGAAGCATCTACTAAGCACTTCAAAGGATTAGAATTACCCACATTGTGTGTGGCAATAACTGCTTTCAGAAGGAAATTTAAGGCAATCGTATTTCATCATTTCACATAGGAAAAGTAAGGCATTTCTTCTAAACTTGAATATTAACCTTCCATAACTTAAATGGAGCATTTAAATCCTTTTTGATTCAATCCTAGAATACATGAAAATAAGCTAAGTTTTACACCAGAATAAAGATTACTGTCAAGTATTTTTACCAGTCATGGCTATATCAATTTGAACATGGCAGAAGTGATTTTTTATTATTATTACTACAACTTTATTATTAAAGTAATGATCCTAATTTTCTAGGAAGCAAAAAAAAATGTTATCCTGGGCTAGCTGTTCCTCCTGAAGCAAGCAAAACTCCACTGAATAAGTTTTTATGAAAAGTACAGACCATTGCTGCTGCCAGAAACAGCAACAAAAAAATGCAGAGCCAGATTCTACCACCACAACTCTTAAGGGTATTCTTCTTATTTTATCTGCTCTCTGCCAAGAGACTGTGTAGTCATTGAGAAAGCACAAGTTTCTTTATCCAATAGAAATGAAGACTTTTAGCATAAAGGTAAAAATAAATTACAGCTGAAAAACTCCAAACCAGCTGTAGAAACAGGTTTACAGAGTACTGTTTAGACATACTCAACTACTGTAATACAACCTTCACACTTGCCAGAACTTGATACAGCTGTACTCTCTGAAAGCCTGGTAGTAGCTTTTCTAAACATAAGTAACCAGTAGAAGTACACAAGGGTCAAGTTAGGGAACATTTAACCAAACTGGACAGACACAAATCCATGAAACCTAATGGAGTGCACTGGTAATGGCTATGGGATCTGTCCAATATCATGGCAAGGTCCCTCAATTACTGCAGAAAGGTCATGGTGATCCGGAGAGGTTCCTGAGAACTGGACAAAAGCAAAACACACCTCCATCCCCAGAACAGCTTGGAGGACAACCTAGGGAGCCACAGGCTGGTCAGCCTCACCCCAATCCAGGACATGTGACAGCTTCCTGGAAAATATTTCCAAGCCAAGAAGGTGATGGGAAGTAATTATCAGGGATTTAGAAGTGGAAGCAATTCTTGGCCAACCTGACAGACATCAATAAGGAAACAACTGGCATTAGGGGAGTACACAAGTGGTTTATCCTGACTTCAGCAAGGCTTCCCCACTTTTGTTTTCCATAGAATCTTCATAGACAAATGGAAAAAGCATGGTCTAGCTAAGTGGACAGTGAGACAAAACTGAAAACTGACTAACCTGCTAGGCAGAAAGATACTTAGAGAGCTAGAACACTTTGCTCTGGAGAAAAAGGGACTCAGATGGAGTATTATCACTGTGCATAAACACCTGGAGAGGAGAGAGTGGAGTAAAGAAGACAGAATCTTCTCAGTGAGAGCCAGTGAACAGAGAAGAGGGAATGATTACAAATTGATACACAAGCATTTCCATTTAAACATTAAAGCATTTTTTCTTCTTTTAAAACCTGCAAGTGACTGGAAAAGACTGCTCAGGGTCATTGTAAAATGTTCATCTTTGGAGGTGCTAAGAAATCTGATGGCACGACATTCTGTGCAACCTGCCCTAGTTGGCTTCTTTTTGAGCAGCAGGTTGGATTAGAGATCTCCAGAGGTGTTACTTCTAATATTTGGATTTTTGTACTTCAGGCTAATTGACACTAAAATATGGCCAAGAGTTGATTGGAAAATGTTGTAATGTAATTTTACTGTCTGTAGAGAACTCCACTGGCAGTCTAGTATATCAAACAATAAAAATTCCACAGCTAGAGGCTCTGGAGTAAGAGCACTCATGTTCTCAAACCATGCTAAAAATAGATAAGGACCTTCAGGCTTGTTGGCTACAAAAGAGGACAGTCATACATGGACCTGAGGAAGAAGGTCAGCTACTAGATATTCTATAGAAGAACATGCAGTTAGCTTCAACTTGATGCTAGCATGGCTAACTGGAATTGAAATCCTCCTGCTATAAGGCTTTTCTTATGCCTCTTTTAGTGTATTTTCAGGCTGGAAGGGGCTGTCAGCAACCTGAAGCTCACTGCAGGGCTAGATGACATTTAAAAGGTTGTTTCCAATCCAAACTACTCTATGATTCCATGTTGATGCCACTAGCAGCTTCCTTATAAAGTGTCAAAGAAAAGGCAAATGAAAAACTGGAGTAAAAATACATTTTACTAGGTACTACAGAAAAACCCCAAAAACATCTGTTGAGTACATCTGTTGGTGATCAGCTGTTGCCTTTTGTCTTGCCCTCCAGTGATGGACGAGATCAAGTACTGCCATCATTGCACCAGAGACAAAATAATCCAAGAGCCATGAGCACCATAAGAAACTCTCAAATAAGTGCACTTTGTCTTCATCTTTCTCCACAATAGCATTACTATCTCTCAAGGATAGGATTTAAGCAAATACTCACCCTAAGTAATTATTACACAGTTTAAGAACAACTTCCAAGTTTCTCTTCTCCATGCAGCCACTCACACAGAAAGAAGATTTTGTGCAATCTGGCAACAAAATAGTGTCTGAGCCTGGCATCATCTAAGTAGATTGCATACTTCTCCACTATGCATGCAGTCATACAAGCAATAAAAGTCTGGATTCTCCATTAACTGACAAACTACATTTGTCATGTGACAACTAGACTTGATAAAAATTCTATTTTTACTGTGAAACAAGGTTGTATGACTCTTGATCAAAATAGATTCTTCCTACTTAACCATCTGACATTTTGCCAGTGTTTTTGGAGTCCCTTTTCTTTTGTTAAAAAAACAACCAAATAAAAAGACAGTCAACCTCATAATTGCTCCTTTTATAATAGTATCTATGAATTTCTTTTGGTTTTTTCACAGGAACAAAGAAGGAAATTGAAAGAGGTAATTTTTAAAATAGATTCACCAAAAAGAGTATTAAAACCCCTTCCTCCAAGATAATGCTGCTTGAAAAGAATTCAGTGTAGCATTTCTGCAGCTATTATACACATTTGTACACACATCGCTGAGAAAGAAAAGTGCCACGTGATTTCGGATGTTGATTTGATGAATTTATGTATTACAGACAGGAATTTCCTGATTCAAAACATGGGCATGAGCAAGAGCTTCCTTTACTCCCTTTACTCCAAGGGTAAAAAAATCTCCAAAAGACAACAATTTTTCCTCATTTACTTAAGGCAGAGATCACAAAAGTATATAGCGTGAAGAGACCTATTTGCAAACAAATTACTTTCGTTGAGTTTGGATACTGGCACAAGGTTGGAACCTTTTCCTTAAACACCTGTTCGGACACAACCAACTCAAGCATAACATCAAGATGGTAACACCTCCTTTATGCTTCAACTCCTTCAAAGAGGCCTCACATTAACCCGTCCTCAGTGCCATGTTGGTGCTAGAAGGCACACAAGTAGATTTGGAACTAAAATGAGAGGTACAATCAGACAGAACTAACAGGATTTTCCCCCCAAGACCAGCTACAACACTACAAGTTCTCAGCCTAAATGGTACTTGAATAACAAAGTCCTACAACTTGTATGTCCCATCACAAGCTGCATATCTACACACACAGAAGGTGTTGCATATTTCTTCTCATCAAGAAGGAACAGATTTTACTGGGAGCCCACCACCTGTTTTTCAGCTTTTGAAGGGCTTGTCTTTAATGAAATAGTTGTCCTAATTTAGCAAAGCATATGTCCTCTATTAAAAAATAGGGCATAGCTAATTATAAAATGAAGACCAGAAATAAACCACTTGTGCATTTCAGCCTTCAAATGTCATCCACTGCCTTCTGCCAATCACTTTCCTAACACAAACAAGACACACAAAGGAGCAAATCAATTCCTAGTTAGGAATTGTTCCCAGAAGTAAGGAATCCAGAAGTGGCCAAAAGACTGAAACTGCCAGAAAACTAAGTTTGCTAAGGAGTTTTTTGGGGTTAGTGGTTTAGACTTAAAACCGCTTACCCAATTCTGAATATTTGTCGAACTTTATTTTTTTCCCCCTTCACAAGGAATGATATAGTATTATATTCAGTTTGGATTTTATGAAGTTTGGTAGAAGGATGTTCAAATTCAGCTTAGAAATGTTACCAAAGCAGTCTTGTCTCTTTCCATGCCCTTGGGCAGTGGGCAAAAGAAGATGAGGATGTGCAAGTCCTGGACACCTACAACCCTTAGCTCAGACAGGTCTGCTGGAAACTTTCTATGTCATGCATCCCCAGCTTCAAAGGTTATTCCGGCCTCTGACTGGCACTCAGTTAACAATTTCTTTTTTTTTAAATGTACAGAAGACCATCCAGTTCATCTTGCAAAGCTACCAACCAAGTCAAAGATAAGTCCCTAGAGTACAGTTAATTAGCTAATACCTATTAAAAATAATGAAATAAAAAGAGACCTTCCTTTCCCCCAGAAGAATTTTATGAAAGAGTAACATTTTATGGTATAAAATGGATGTTAGCATCTAAGTTAATTTCTAAAAAATCTATCGATAAAATTAGCAACTTTTTAAAGCCTACATCTCCCACAAATCCGTAAGTGCGTGCGTGTGTATATGCACACATTTCAATTACACAGAGACTGGTCATTTTCTTAGAAAAGAAAATTCTGGTTTATGAAAAACTGACAGCTGCTCACTTAAGTGCTGTGTCCAACCCTCCTCCTGCCCCTGCCATGTGATCTACACAACAACATGCAATATAAGCACTGAGCTTAGAGAAAATATACTTTTTGGAGACAAACTGAGTACACACAATAATTTTGCATTGCTCAGTTGACAGTTACATAAAAAATTAACATCATAAGCAGCATTTTTGAAGATTACTTTTGGTTAAGAGCAGTTGGCCACTGTCAGACTGCAAATTCACTTTTAAAAAAACAACACTGCTCAAAGAATTGGCATTTGAAATATTGCTATCCTTCCAGTCCCAACTTTGCTATTAAGAGGCAAGTCGCATCTCTCTGAAGATAGCTGAGTGAAATTCAGCCACAGGTAAAATGCAAGAACTGACACTGGACAAGTACCAAAAAAGCAGAATGCAATCACATGAGTAAGTGCAACACCAAAAGCACTATTAAGTAGCACCCTAATATTTACAGTAGTCACATGGACGTTAAGGTTAAAAAACAAACAAAAAAAACCCTCCAGAACAGTAAAGTAAGAGAGCAGTAAGTGTGATACGCTAAACTTCATATTTAACAGGACAAATAGTAATGTGTAAATGCAACTCAGACATCAAAACAGTGTGAGGAAAAAAATGCATAGCCTAGGAAGGAGCCTTTCAGCACCCAACTGTATGAGACTCTTCACTTGACTCTGGGAACCTCATGGGGTAGAAAATAATAAATACCAGAAAGAAAAACTGTCCTTGCTTTTGAAGATGTAGTACACAGGGAAGATACCTCCAGGAGGTGTCACAGTTTTGTAATTAAATAATAGTAAAGGCTAATTTATTGCCTTTCCCACCCCCTTACCCTCAACTAAAGTTTCCCACGAGGCTTCACAGATTCTAAAAACCAATATAAATAATTGGTAAATGATTATGATTCATCTCTTTAGACAAAAGAGTGTAAGACTACCATGGTATACTGTTTTTCACAGCTGACATAAGCACTGCATGTAAAGTAAATTCAGAAACACTTCGTGCAGAAACAAATCCTAACATATGGCAAAACCTATAGGTCATGAATGCCAGAACTTTTGGATTAAAAAGATTTTCATACACAATATCAGGCATGTCAGAACTCTTGCCATCACCGAATTATCAGAAATCTACTTTGAAATGAAAGGCAGCATTCACAATGAGTTAGTATCCAACAGCACCTTCAAAAAAAGGACAAGTCTGAAAGCCTGGCTTTGTAATGCAGACCTTGACCATGTTTCCCAACTGACAGATTTGAGAAGCTAACATACTCAAAATGAACACAGACTGACCAATCTCTCCACAGTGCTACACGCTGGCAATTCCTAGGAAGTTTTAGCTACTGTATACCAGGTCACACATCATAATTAACACCACTTCTGTGGAACCATTGTTGCCTGTGCTTTGTCGCAACTTTATCTCATGACAAAGGTTTCTGTACTGGTGTTTACTTTAGCAGGACATCCCTCCTGGGATCTCCCTCCAAGTGCTTTGTGAATAGAAAACACCATAAATAAAAGTTTGAAGAAGGAACATTTTCAAACTAAGAACAGAGTGAAAGTTATTCCTAAAGAGTTTGCATTAAAATCTTCCCAAATTAAATATTCAGATTCAAAAAGAAAAAGTATGTCAACAAGGCTTATGATCCAGAAAGCATGTTGATCTCCTTGTTTAAGGTGCTGTTTCACCTATTTCTCCCAGAGCTTCAACTGTTTTTCCCCCTGCCGTCCTCTGTTTTCTACAGCACCAGGCTCCTGTGTTACATCAAGTCTTTCATGATACATTTTAGCTGATCAACTGGAGCTGCTGCAAATTGTCACTAAACCAACTTCTGGAAGGAGAAAGTGCAGGAGATGCCCAAAGAAGTTTTCATCCACAACTGCAGGATTCTGGATGGTTGACTTATAAAAAGACATTAGTTCATATGGTCTGAACATCGGTATTGTCAACATTTTGTACCATTATTTAGCTCCTCTCAAATTTGACTGGTTCTCAGGTCTCATTTAATGAAGAAGTCACTTGTGAAGAAGACACGTTGAAAAGTTATTTTGCAAAGCAGCAATTTCACCTCAATGCCACAGCTTCCTTTCATTTGTAAGAGCACAGGTTATTCCTCCAACTCATATTACAAAGCCAGTTTCCTTGTATTACAGAAGCCTCAGTCGTTCCCTTGAGTATGAGAAACTGCCTCAGGTGGTAAGAGGGACAGCATCCAGCTAACCTTTTCCTAAAGGTCCCATGCCAACAGCTGGCACTACAGTCAACACCCACTCAGCCTTATGTCCAGCACAGAAGGTTTTCCTGGGCAGAAATATTACAGAAACACTGCCAACTTGGCAACAGTTAAAGGGTAACATCCTTCAATTCAGTCCCCTCATCTGTGATGATGAGTAGTGTCTTGTTTGGTCAGCTGCAACAGCATTACACTTTAAGACAGGTCCTTAAACAGAACACTTGACTTTTGATAGCTTCTACAACAAAAGGCTGCTCTATCCACTATCAGACACAAGGCCTCCTCTTATTTAAAAACCAAGCAAGGAGCTAAATAAGTGAGAGAAAGTAGAAAGATTTAAACCCATGGCAAGAAAGTGAAAGACAGCAGTAAGACTCTTGCCAAGGTAACTGATGATTTGCATCAGTTTATCTGCATAGGCAAAACCCCTACATGTTCTGCTCCATGATTTCTTGCTCCAGTGATCTATTAGCATCAGTAGCACTGTTCAAACACAACTACTGGAACACATTCAGAAAGACTCATCTCAAACTTTAACACTTCAGTCTGAATCTACTGCATACTACAACAAGCCTGAAATCTCAAGCTCCACATATTTTTCAGGTGAGCAGATTTCAAGGAATAATCTGCCTTATAACAACTATTTTAAAAGTCCAAATGAAAACTAGGAAAGTAAATGTGTGTTTAATATTTTACATTTAAAAAGAGGTAAATTCCTGTAAACAAAGTTTTGTTTATATATTAATTTATTATAATTTCTTAAATGATCATTGTGTTTATATCCGATCTTCATGACATGATTTTTCAGGTATGCAATTTTATTTACTTTTAAGCTTCATTCAGTGCAACTTTTAGCCTTAGAAAATTAAGCTAATGGAAAACAAACACATTCAAAGGCACTGTCAGTGATATACCAGAGTCTATATACTCATTTAGACTCCTCAAACATCCAACTGTCCAGTGCATCTTAACATGACAATTGTAGCTTCCAATTAAATCACATTCAATAAAGCCTTGGCCAACCAAATAAATAAAGGCAGTCCAGTGTAGTTTATGTGATCAGTCACAAACACTTAGCTGCCTGAGATTATCACACACACACAGCACAGATGTGAATTTCAAAAAAGTTTATTACTGCTAAGTGTAACAATGTAGCAATCCATGTAACACCCAATTTTCTGGTCATAAAAGCTCTCTATTTTAGTAGTGATATCTTGAGCAAGAGTTATCCTTGCCCAAATGTAACTGTTTAACATTGATATAAGAACCAATTTGGGCAAATTCAGGAAGTTCTGCAGTTCCACAGCAGATAGGAAGGAAAGCTGTGTAAAAAAACCCAGCCGTTTAAAAAATCATTTGCAGTTGTCTTCCTGAAATCTCACCTAAGACATCAGCAAGCAGCAAATGGGAAAACAGCCTTCAAGAAGCTCAGCTAACAAAGGTACTTTTCTCCACCCCTAAAATGATATATCATAGTTCAGCATCAGCCTACAAAGTCCAAAAGGCTGAAAACTGAGCACAGACACCACTCCATGAACTTCCAAATGGATATTCAGGTTGCTTTTAAAGTACACAGAAAAAGGTGTTAGCCCTCCACCCAGGAGCATAATCACACCCTAATAAAAAGCAACTTTTTATAGCAATTAAGTGGCTCATTTGCCAAAGGCACCAAAAACCCCAGCAGTTTATGAAAAAAAAATAAAGTAGGCCTTCCTTTATCAGGTTTAGATTGTTCTCCTCTGTATCACTCAGGAAACACAACTAGTATGAGACCTTCTCCAAGTTCCACAGTAACTGATGATGCATAGATGTTACCAGGAAACACAATCCTTGAGGCATATTAATGATGAAGTTTTGGTCATGGGGTTTGGGGATTTTTATAATTTATTTTAACTTTAAACCACTATTCTAACTAATTCTCAAGACTGGTAATGGCCTGCACTGCAAAGATTAATTTGCTACATGTAGTCTGCACTCCCAGGATCCAATGTCCACTCTGAATGGAGGAGAGAGGTGAACTAAAAACACTCCGGTGGTACTAATCCTCCTCTTCCCCACAGTGCCTATCAGGTACTTATGGAACAGTTAATTTCTCCATCCCTTCACTGAGGGCTGCAAAACACTCCGTGTCACTCACATTCTTCCCGAAAAATTGTACATTGATTGAAGCAATCAGTCCTCTGAATTCACAAGAAAGCTCGGGCATGCATCCACACCTTCCCGTCATTGAGATAAACACCTCCCAGCAGCATGACCAGAACTATCGACAAAGACCCTTTCAACTTTGTGAAAATCTAAGATTTCCCCTTTCAGGAGGAATTCAAAGAGGTTTTGATTGTAACTTCCAGGTTCACTCCATTTATGCAGGAGTTTTTCTAGGGAGAGTAAAATTGACTGAAACCCCATGACAGGAAGAATATCTTTAGCTTAAAGCGTCTGACTTCATCAACTCTTCAGAAAGCAGAGCTCATTTGGCAATAAATGAAAAGAACTGCAGAATCTGCACTAAAAGTGGCATCTTTCCCCTTTTCTTTACACAATCTTCATGCATATTTTGGATGCAAGAGGTGTATTCTTTGGCAGTTGCCGTCTGAACTCCCAAAGAATGGAGCAGACCACAAGATCCTCTCCCTCGCTCCACCTACAAACCCTTAACAATAAAAAAAGGGGGTGGTGGTGATCCTATACGGTTGCCCAATACACCAAAGGGAATGCACACATCCTACAGAGTTGCCTAAATACTTGGAAGGCAATACACATACAAGTCAGCTAAAAGTTAAAGAAAGCTTAAAACTAGCTGGCAAGAACACAAACTTTCTGTACTTGCCATTGGTTTGCCTGACACCAGCTGACTGTTGCAGTAGTCCTTCACACCAGAAGCAAAGCAGCTGAAATTCATCCCGGATGCAACTCCAGCGAGACTAATAGGTTTCCACAAGAACGAATCAGGCTCCGTATATCTAAAACCAAGCCCACTAAAGTTTCACTGAAGCGAAATTGCAGGAGTACAATCTATGGATAACAGCTGGAGAACATTAACTCTCTCCCCAGCCCTTGCTGGGGTTAATTTTTTTTCTTTCTGTTCAGACAGGAAGCAGTCATATAGCATACTTCAAAATATAAGGATCCTGGGATATAAAGACGAGTAGAAAAAGATTACAAAGAGCGTTCTGCAAGTTTTTAGCAAAGTTAACGCTGCCATAACCCCCGATCCGCCTTCGAACAGCAAGCCGCGCCACTGCCCCGACATCACGAGCTGAGACAGCACTTAAATTCCTGTATAATGTATAAAAAACAACTAAAACCAAGGGTGTTTTTAAGGGGCGCAGCGGGAGCCCGAGGACTGTGTCGCGGATCCGGGCGGGGGTCGGTCGCGGATGCCGGCGGTCCCGGCCGGGGACAGGAGGACCCCGCCGCAGCGCCCCCCGCCCGGTCCCCCCTCCCCGGCCGGGACGACCCCGGCGCTGCTCCCGCACCCCGCTGCTCCTGCCGCCCCCCGGCTCACCCTCGCTGCCGTACTGCTTGCCATTGTTCGCGCCCATCCTGCCGCCTTCATGCTCGTCGCCGCTTTCCCACGCCGCCGCTCAGCATCGCTGCCGCGGGGCGCCGAGCACAGCCCGGGGCACTGCTGGGGAAACAGCCCCCAAAGGTTTTCACGGCGACATGTCCAAAGCAGCCTTGCAACTCCCTCCGCTTCTTCTCGGATGGCCGACACCCTCC
>VXBI01007741.1:0-24416 GCA_013397375.1 Toxostoma redivivum
GGAGATGCCCAGGGCTCTGGGATAATCAATCCCTCACCCCAGCCCGGGAGGTGGCGCTGGCAGACTGCCGTGCACTCTGCCGCGTTATCAGCTCCCGCAGCAAGCACAGACCCAAGGCAGGCGCGGTTTTATCTCTTATCTCGGTGCACGCCGGGTGGATGACGCTTTCTCAGCCGCTAATCTTGTGTCTGTCCCGAGTCCCGGAGGAGCCAGGGGAGCCGCTGGGCTTGGGAGCACTCCCAGCATGTAACCCTCAACTTCCAGGTCTGAAAGCCACGGTCAAAGGCAGCTCTAATTCAATTAAATGAGAGAACTGAATTTTCCTGGTAAAGAAAACACGATTGCTTTGTGGAACAGGAGGCCTGAGGGGCAAGGAGAAGGTGAAAAGTGCTGGCTGTGCCCAGCAGAAAATGCAGATTATTTTCTGGCCCATCTTGACTCAGTTTTTTGCTCCTTTGGGGTGTGCAGGATGCAGAGGTTTATGGATGGCAAAGCTCAGAGTTCTGGGACATCAGGAGTTACTTTTGGCTGGATGTGTTGCACAGCACCCGGGGCTTTCACAGCCACGTCCGTGGTGAGCTTGATGAAAACCTTTTTTTGGAAACGTCTTTTTTTTCAGAGAAAAACCAAAAAACTCTACCCTGGCTGCGGCCTGTGTGATAAACAGGTGGCTGCAGGTAAAACCCAGCCCTGCACCCTCAGGCTGCCCTTTCCTCAACATCTTCAGCGTTTCTGACACAGATGAGTCACTGGAAATCCCCTGTCTGGAGACATTTTTGCTCATCCTCTGGGGCTTTTCTCTCAAGCACCATTTGATGCCACTTTGAGAGTCACACACAGAGTCCTTGCTTAGATTTTCCTGCACTAAAATGCTCGAAAGTTTGGGGAATGAGAGGAAGAAAGGGAAAGAGGGATGTATTTTAGGCAGGGCAGGTTTGCAGAGAGCCCATCTTCCAGAAAATGTCACTCACACCTTCCAGGTTTGGATATGAATTTCCCAAGCTGTGTTTGCAGTTAGGAGTTGCTGATAGCTTTCCTCAGGAGCCAGCTTGGGAGAAAGTGCTGGATGTGTTTCAGGTTAAAATCCCTGTGCTTCCCAAAAGTTTGGAAGAGATCAGAAGCTGAGCTGGAAACAGGAGGCTCACAGGGCACTGTGCAGCAATAACCAGATGGAAAGGGAAAAGTCTGGAGTCTCCTGAGGTTGGGAATGCCATGGAAAAACACAGCAACTTGAGAAGGTGCATTTCCACCAAAAGGTGCCTCTTCTCTGCTGTGATCAACAGGGTCCAGCAGTTTACATCCATCAATGAGAAATCCATTCTAGATTTGAGTCTGAATTCTCACTGTTGGTGGATAAAAGTTAAGGTATCAGAGGTGCATTTTGGACAAAGGGCAAAACTGTGGATCAACATGTCTGGAAACATGCTGGGAATAGCTGGAAATGAGCGCTCCTGTGCTTCAAAGATCTTGGGGGATGTTCAAGTTGGAGGAGGCTTGGAGACAGCAGCATCACATTTAGAGGGTGCACAGAGCAGAAAACCCAAATGCTGCTGGTACCAAGCACAGAGAAGCAGACAAAGAGTCAAGAAACCCCTTGAACACAAGGAAAACTCAGCCCCAACATCCAGAAAGACACAGGGAGGAAAGTTCCAGTGACAGAGTCAGGTTATAGCTCTGGGGGTTCATTTGCACCCCTTGTGCTGGTTCTTTGACCCAGCAGCATTGGCTTCTGTGAACAGAGACCCAACTGCAAGAGATTTCTGCTAAAACCCCTGAAGTTCCTGCTGGAGAGCCCAGGAGTGCTGTCCTGGACCCTGGGGATGTGTCTTGGATGGGAGGGGAGGGCAATTCCCAACCACATAGGTTGGATCATCATTTAGGGATGGCACTGGGTATTTTTTCCATCCCCCTGTGGTGATTGAGGATTCTGGATGATCTTTAAAGGATGCAGGAGAAGGTGGAGGAATCCTGAGGAGCCCTTGGGGTGGGGAGAAGCAAAGGGGCCACACTTTGAGAAGAAGAAGAGCCCAAAAGGTTGTTCTGGAATGATAAACTCGGCTTCAGGACAGACTTTAGCAGGAACTTTGGACTCTCCTTCCCCAACATCAGCCTAATGGGTACAAATCTGCCAATTAGGGACAAATCTGCCAATTAAGGAACAATTAAGGTTCATCTTTAAATCCATTCTCTCTGCTCAGCAAAGCTCTGGCAAGCATTTAACGACCAGCAATAGGTCAAGGTCCTTGTCCCTTTCATCTGAGGATCTCACAGCCCTTGATGAGGCTCGGCTGCCTTTCACTGTGGTAGGTAAAGGCTGTAATGTTATTTTAATATCATGAGCCTCATTTATAAGGATAAATTACAGTGGGAGATAAAGAGCACATGGACCCATGTGGATAAAAATAAAAACCCATATTGCCCCATTATCTGGCATTGGTTAAGCTTCTGCTTGTCGAAGTTTTTTTGGCTAATTTCTCTCCTTTATTTTTTTTTAATGAAAAGCTATTTATTTATAGCTAAACGCCAACTTTGAAGCCCGAGCCAAGCATTTGGGAGCTGCTCCGATAGGGCCCTTGAAAAGGAGAATTATGTGCGTTTCAGATGTTTCCAGAAGTTATTGTTTCAAGGACTGGGACATTTCTCCCAAGGAGCTCTCCCTCCCCTTGGCGTTTCCAGAGGACACGGCAGATGTGTCTGAGCTGGGAGAAGGGTGGTGACAAGTGTGTGTGGGGGAGAGGCACGGGGAGGGGAGCAGATGAAAGGGGAATTCAGGCAGGAAAAGGCCTGAAGGTCCAGGGTTGGAGGAAGGTGCTTGGTGATGCCCCACAGGAGCCTCAGCCTCACCAGGGTGTGGGACATGAACCTGGGAATCTGAATCCTGGAAAGCTTTGGGATGGAAGGGACCTTAAAGACCCCCCCATTCCAGGGGCAGAGACACCTCCCAGTGTCCCAGGTTGCTCCAAGCCCTGTCCAACCTGGCCAGGGTTCCACAGCTTCTCTGGGAAATGGGGTCAAGGACCTGAGCACCTCCTTCAGCACTGATAGCACTGAGGGCTTCCAGCTCAAGAGCTTCCTGCCATGGAGCTCTCACCAGGACACAGCACAGGAGGGTCCTCACACCTCTGGCACCACTGCCTGGGCTCTGCTGCATTTCCAGAGGCCTTTTTGGGGGATCTGGACACTTCCCTTTGCAATGGAAACGTTTCCTGCACTTCTCCCAGGGGATCACTCAAGGCTTCAAGCAAAATCCTGTTGGCTGCAAGGGATAGGACAAGAAAACCTTTAAAGATCCCTTCCAGCCCAACCTATTCCATGACTCTGATAACCCCAAACTGATCCCAGCACACACAGGGAAACCCAGGGCTTCACTGAGAGCTGTTTCCCACCCTGGTGCATGAGATTGTCCCATCTCAGTGCTTTTGTGCTTCCAGGCACCAACAGAGAGGCTGTTCCTGGCCCCTTCTGCAGCAGTGAGATCCCCTGATGGCCATGGGACATGGGGACATGGGACATGGGAACACTGGAAATGTTTTGCAGGGAACTGACAGATGGATTTCCACAAAGACACAAGGGGATTATGGAAACACACGACTTTCCTGTGGCTCTGCTGGGGTGTCCTCATCCCCTCCCGACTGGCAGCAAGACAGAGAGGCTTTGATGGGCTGGAGGGGACCCTGGCCCAGTGCCCAGGATGATGGTGAGGGGCACCCTCAGAGCCACAATTCCTGTGGGATGATATCACTGACACAGCCCGGGGCTCCATCCCAGAGAACAGCGGCTGTGTGAGCCAGGGGAGAGGGGAAGAGCAGTAGGATCATCCCCCAGAGATGTGTGGAGCAGCTTGGACAATTTCCTGGGAAATGAGGAATTTTGCTGCCTCCTGATGGATTCTCCATCCCTAACTTGTTCTATGCTGCCCCTGTAAGTACAAAATCAAATCCCACAGCAGGTTTTCCCCAAAAGCTTTAGAGAAAAGCAGCCCTTTGGACAACTGAGTCCTTCAGAGGCAAATAAAAGGTTGGATTTTGGGGAATGGTTCTTCTCCCAGAGGATGCTGGGCACTGCCCAGGCTCCCCAGGGAATGGGCACAGCCCCGAGGCTGCCAGAGCTCCAGGAGGGGTTGGACACCAGGGATGCTCAGGGTGGGATTTGGGGGTGTCTGTGCAGGGCCAGGGGCTGGATGTGGTGATCCCTGTGGATCCAGCTCAGGATATTCTGTGTTTCTGTGACCCTGTATTTTCACCATTGTGCCCCAGCTCCACTGCTCTGGGGTCATTTGGGAGCCTGGGCCTAGAGCTCAGCAGCTCAGGCTCTCTGAGGGGAAGGCACTGTCCCAGGAGCTGCCATTTCCTTGGGATTTCCGCAGGATCCCATCAACCTTGGGCCAAAACTGGTGCAGAGTTTCTGTAGCATCACACCTGATGTCATCCTATTCCCTGTGCCATTGTCTCATAAATGATCTCTGCTTGTTTAGGGTAAGGACACCACATCAGTGCTCCATCCCTGGAGCCCCTTTCCCCAGCCTGCTGTTGGCACAGAAATCTTTTGGGATTTGCCATGAGCTTTAGAGCCCAGCCCAGGAGGGGAGCAGTGTGCTGGGCACACAGGAGGTGACTTGGGGTTGATTTAAGGTGTTCCAGGAATCCACTCCAGGAGCCCACCTGGCTCTGGCACAGCTGATTTCCAGAATGGGAGGGGGAAGGTGGAGTTCTTCCATGACAGGTCCTTCTCCAGCCCCTCTTGTGGAGCAGGAGAGATGCCTGAGCTCAGCAGCCTGTCCTGGCTCTGTTCCCATCCTCTGGCAGGGTCAGGATCCCTCAGGTCCTACCTGAGAACTCCCCTGGAGATCTCAGAGCAGCATCAGCCTCGCTGTTACCTGCAGCACCCAAATTCCACTTCCCCGCCCATGAAAGTTAGAGCAGAGTCCCTGACAAGCAAGAAACTCTCTCCAAATAATGGAACACCCTCCTGGAAGCACTTCTCCTCCCAAGCCTTCCTTACAGAGGGAAGGGGCATTTTCTGCATTATATTGGAGCCCCTCTGCTCTGGAGCCAGGCTGGGAGAGCTGGGGGTGATCACTGGAGAGGAGAAGGCTCCAGGGAGAGCTCAGAGCCCCTGCCAGGGACTAAAGGGGCTCCAGGAGAGCTGGAGAGGGACTGGGGACAAGGGATGGAGGGACAGGACACAGGGAATGGCTCCCACTGCCAGAGGGCAGGGCGGGATGGGATATGGGGAAGAAATTCCTCCATGGGAGGGTGGTGATGCCCTGGCACAGGGTGCCCAGAGCAGCTGTGGCTGCCCTGGATCCCTGGCAGTGTCCCAGGGGTGGAATGAGGGGAGTTTTAAGGTGCCTTCCTATCACATTTTATCCTCTTTTTTTCTGCCAGTGTCAGGATTAAATGCTCAAGAGATTATATTTCTTGTTTGGACTCAGTTGTTTATTAATTTTTATAGTTTTACAGCACTTCTAGCTAACAAGCTAAAAATGGAGACATATCTCTCTCTCTACAAGGCCTTTTAAGGGCCAATCTGTTCCATAAAGAATGGACATTAAATTATTTCTACTTTTAACCCAATAACCAACCACCTGCAACCCGTGGAATTCTCTATCCAATTACATAAAATCACCTGAACCCAGGAAGAAGAAGGTGAAGAAGAAACCTCCATCCTAAAACCTCCATCTTGCTTTCCCTATATCACTATATTCCAAACCCCCAAATTCCAAATTTTCCACCATGTGATATTACACACTTCTATTCAAATGACACACCAGTGATCCCAGCTCTATCACTCAATTTTGGAAGCCTTGTTCACGGCCTCAGGTCAAAAGCAGTGCCCTCCTGGGGGTCAGTGCCTGCAAGCCCAAACCCCTCAGTTTCAAGGGTTCCAACACCTTCCAACCCAAACTTTTCCATGATTCTGCATAGACCCAAACCACCCATTGCCAGCCCCTGCAGAGGTGGTGCTCAGCATCCTTCTCATGGGCACTACAAGTACTGATGGATACAGGGATGCTTTTAATTTTTGCAACACCAGAGGGGGAAAGTTTCAAAATTGAAATTGCAATTTGTAAATAGCTGAGTCAACAAAACACACCAAAATCCCAGCTTTTCATCCCGGAGTCATGATGCCACCATGGGCAAGGGGAGGAATAGAGGAGTCCAGGCCTGTTTGAAGTGCAGCTCCCAGCTCCCCCTTCATTTTGGAGCCACCAGCAATGTATCCATGAGCCAGAGATCTCCCGTTGCCCCCCTGGAAATCTGAAAGCCATCAGCACGCTTGGGAAAGGGAGGAAAAGAAAAATGTGTTTGCCAGTTGCAGCAGATGTGAGGGCAGTGTCCTGGACAGCTTTTATAATTCTATAAATATCGGGGGCAGGAGGTTGTTATTAACCACCAGTAATTAATACAACATGCACTGTCCAATTAACAGCGTCCTGCCCTCCTGTGCATGTGGGGAATTCCCAGATGTGGCACAAAGCCGGCAGAAATCAGGATCAGGCAGGGGTAGCCCTGGATCCAGTCCCCCTGAGCGTGGAGGATGAGCTGATCAGAAAGCAGATGATGGCAAAGGCTGCAGACATCAAAGGCTGCACCAGCACATCCCTGCACAGCTTCCAGCACACGCGGGGCGCGCCGGGTGCCAGCGCTCACCCGGAGAGCCCAGCACGGAGAGGTGGCAAAGGGAACGAATCCCAGAGCTGCAGCTGCTCCCTGCATGGTTGTGGAGAATCAGTCTAATCCTTCTCTTACTCTGAGCAATTTAAACCCCAGTCAGAAGCTCAGAAATCCTGGCATGATGCTCAGAACACCTGTGGATTTGATTACGAGCCATGGAACAAGTTACCACCTTTGTTTGAGAACAGAGAGTTACTGGAGTAGTGTTAGTATGGAGAAGGTAAATGTAGATTTTAGGGTTTTAGATAAAGAGGTTTTAGGGGACAAGATGGAGGAAAATGGGTGTGTCTGAATCTCTTTCCTCTTCTTCTTGCTCTCCATTTCTGCTGTAGAGTTGGCACTTTAGGATTGGTTTAAAGTAGAAACTCACTGTCTAACATAGATGATAGTTATTGGGAAGTAATTGTAAACATTGGAGACGTAATTTTAAGTATAAAAGATAAAACCGCCCAGAGAGGAGAGAGAGATGCCCATGGCTGCAGTGCAGGGTGAACCTCTGTCAGGCAGACAAGAAATGTTCTAGATAACAGAGAATAAACAACCTTGAGACCAGACCACTCAAGCTCTGTGTTTTATTCTACGAACATGGACTGAGAAAATAACACCTCCACATATCTCGGGGCAGCAAACACAGAAGGTACCCCGACACATGGTAATGAGCACAGCAGAGAGCTGCTGGACATCTGCATGTCCAAGGACACTCCCTGGCTCTGAGGAAACCCTGCCCTGCACAGGACGAGGTGTGGAAATGTCCGGCTAACTCCTCTGGGTGCTGCCGGAAAAGCCTGGAGAGCATTTCACTAATGGATGCTCTTGCTCCTCTTCCAGGAATATCTGAGGCTGGATGCTTTCAACAGTGCTCTGGGAAGTTGGGACTGATGGATTTCCAAAGCAAGCCAAGGAGATATTTGGGGTGCTGTCTTGGTTTGACAGACAGGTGTCTGCTGAGAAAGGCAGGAGCCTGTCTTTGAAATGGACAATGTAAACCCCCTCCCTCCAAATTACTATAATATTGAAATTAAGGGGCTCTCAGGCAAAGATATGGGAATAGGAATAACAGTTCTTTACTAGGAAAATTAAGATAGAAATACAGAATTACAGAGAACAAACCCAAACCCTGCCAGAGTGAGAATGCAAGCTGCCCTGTCAGTCAGTCAGGGGCTGGGGCAGCGCCATCCCATGGTGTCCATCCTCCTGCAGTGACAGATGTGGCTCTGCTGCAGCAGTGCTCCTGGAGAAGGGGCAGTTTTCCTCCCCAGGCCCAGGGATGATGTGCAAGGCTCTGGTTTTCCTCTGGGATCCAGTGGGAAAAGGCTGCTCTGGTGTTCCCAATCCCAGCTTGGATCCGGGTAGGAAATGCTCGGCTCCTCCCCCTGGCTGGAGCATCTCCCCATGGGATGATGGAATTGGATCAGCCATGGCCTGGGACTGCATGGCCATGGACAGGAGAGATCTCCTGGAGGGAGGATGGGTTTGGGGAAGATAAAGAACACTGGAACAGCTGGGTTAACAGCTGGGGATGGAATGCACAGCCCTGGGCACATCCTGCATTGAAACCCAAGATAGGTGGGAAGGTGGAGGGGTCGTGCTGAGCCCCTGTGAGCTGGGTTAGTGCAGAGGAGCAGGGACCCAGGGCCTTCTGATGTGTGCAGGGAAGAAGCTCAAATGTGCTGTGGTGGAAAAATGGGAGCGTGTGTGGTGCTGAGGGAGATCAGGAGCTTTCAGAACCGGCTGTGTGGACCAGGATCAGTTTTTTCCATATTGGGTTTGCCCACAGCAGCAAGGATGGCTCTCAGCCCTGTCTGATTGTAACTCGGAGCTGTCAGGACCAAAGAAATGATTTCAGGAAAGCTGAAATTTCAGGGAGTCATGTTCCACTGCAGGGCACCAAGCCCGGGGAGCCCTGGCAGCACTGCCACTGCCCACGAGGAATTTGCACCTCTGCTCATTGCTGGAAGTCCCTAAGAACATCCCCTGAGGTGACCTGTCAGTGGTGACCCTCAGTTTAACTCCTGAGCTGGGTTTGTGAGCCCAAATCCTTCCCCAAGGCACAGCAAGACAGGCTGCAAGGTGGGAGCACTCAGAGCAAGCAAACAGCAGAAACCTGCTCTGGCTGCTGCTTTCCCACCCAACGGGAGCCAAGCAATGGCATCCAAACGGACTTTGGGAAGCTCAGGTCAGCTCTGCTCCCTCAGTGTCTCTGCCCTGACCCTCCTGGGTGTTCCTGGGTGAGGGGGGATCCCCGAGCAGCAGCAGCACTTGGAAACCTCTCCCCTCATCAGCACCAATGAGCCCAGGGTTTGTAACTCTGGAAAGGCTCTTGTTTGGACTCCCACCAGCTAATTTTGGCTACTTTGAGATGGCTCCCTGAGGGGGATGCTCATGGTGGGAGGGAGAAGCCAGGCCTGGGTATGTGCTTGGTATTATCCTCTCTAGGCTTGGGCGGAAGTGCAAATGCACCCCTTGAAGCTGGTGGCCTGGAACTGAGTCCTGAGGATGTTGTCCAAGCTTCTTTCCTGAGCACCCTCCCCTTGCAACGTTGTCTTCACCTTACCCAGACCCTCATGCTCAGCTCAGGATGATTTAACATGAATTAAGAGCAAGGGACGAGCAAAAGGGGGTTGTAGCAAAGGGGTTATAAAGCCCCTCCCCTTGGAGGCACAAATCCCATTCACAGCCTGTGGCTGAGCTGGCCACAGCCACGGGATTTTGGCTGCAGGCTCCTGGTGCTGAGGTGTGAGGGAGAATGAGTTGCACTGCGAGTATCAGTGATTTATTTTATTGCCTGTGTGCAAAAGAGTCTTGGCACAGCAAGGGGAGGTCGCTGCCAGCTCCAGGCCAGCCGGGCTATCCCTGGTGGAAAATGAAATGGATGAATGGGAATATTTTTCCATAAGAGCAGAGTGAGGGAAGGAAATGATCCTCCTTGAACATCCATCTCTAATTCCCTGACCTTGGAGCAGTCTGGCAGCCGTGCCTTGGGATGAGAAGAGCTGATAAAACCCTCACCAAGCCCTTGTTCCCAGCTCCATCTGGGCTATCCCGCAGGGAGGACTTGCATTCCCTCAAAGGGCCATTTCCAAGCCAGTCTGTCCTGGTTTGACAGACAGGTGTCTGCTGAGAAAGGCAGGAGCCTCTCTTTGAAATGGAGAATGTAAACCCCATCCCTCCACATTACTATAATTCTGAAATTAAGGGGCTCTCAGGCAAAGATATGGGAATAGGAATAACAGTTCTTTACTAGGAAAATTAAAATAGAAATACAGAATTACAGAGAACAAACCCAAACCCTGCCAGAGTGAGAATGCAAGCTGCCCCGTCAGTCAGTCAGGGGTTGGGGCAGTGCCATCCCATGGTGTCCATCCTCCTGCAGTGACAGATGTGGCTCTGCTGCAGCAGTGCTCCTGGAGAAGGGGCAGTTTTCCTCCCCAGGCCCAGGGATGATGTGCAAGGCTCTGGTTTTCCTCTGGGATCCAGTGGGAAAAGGCTGCTCTGGTGTTCCCAATCCCAGCTTGGATCCGGGTAGGAAATGCTCGGCTCCTCCCCCTGGCTGGAGCATCTCCCCATGGGATGATGGAATTGGATCAGCCATGGCCTGGGACTGCATGGCCATGGACAGGAGAGATCTCCTGGAGGGAGGATGGGTTTGGGAAAGATAAAGAACACTGGAACAGCTGGGTTAACAGCTGGGGATGGAATACACAGCCCTGGGCACATCCTGCATTGAAACCAAGGCACATTCCCATGTCCTGCATTGAGGTGACTCCAGTGGCACAGGACCAAGGCAGTGCCACCACCTCAGCTGCCTGGGCTGGGAGGAGGATGAAGCCCCCGGAGCGATCCATGTGCTGAAGAATTCCTGGCTTCTTTCCTGCCTCTCT
Source organism: Toxostoma redivivum (assembly GCA_013397375.1). NCBI lineage: Eukaryota > Metazoa > Chordata > Aves > Passeriformes > Mimidae > Toxostoma > Toxostoma redivivum. The sequence continues at coordinate 10,559 of VXBI01007741.1, forward strand.
GAACACTCAACTCAACTCAACCCAACCCAACCCAACCCAACCCAACCCAACCCAACTCAAAGTTTTGGGTCTCCTGAAGGCTTTAATTCTGAATCTAAAACTCATAAAGGCTCCCAAACTCAAAAAATCTGTCAGAAAACACCACCTGGGTCATCCAGGTGCATGCAAACCCAGGCACCAAAGCTGTGCAAAGAGGAAAATATCCATAGGGAAATATCCATGTGCACGGAGGGAAATGTCCTTGCAGGTCTTTGCCACAAAAATCTGAGGTGTCAGCCCAGCCTGGGCTGTTCCTCCCATGGGGATCCTCCAATGCCTCAGATGTTTGCAGAACACCCTGATTCTCCTCCTGCTCTTGGTTTGATATTCCAGGCTGTTACCATGTCCTCAGGTACTCCCTACACTGACAAACTGAGGGATGGAGAGGCAAAAAGCTGCTGGAAATTGGGATTTATCCATCTCAGGGAAACAGAGGGGTTTCCAAGGCTTTGGGGGAATTGTGTTGCTTTGTGTTCTTGTTTGCCCAGGATTTCTGGTGAGGTTTTTAGTCCAGACCTGCGAGGTGCTGGGCTGAGAGATAATTAATAGAAAATCAATAGATAATTAATATTCTCTTTGTTATTCAGCCTCATCTCGTGTCCCTGAGCCCACCAAAGGATCATTTTTCCCTGCACAGCAGAGTGAGGCACTGCTGTGAGCCCTTCCCTGTCTCTCCTCTATCTCAGATGGCATTTCCTCAAGGATAGGGAGCCAAATCCTGTGAATTCCATACAGGAGGGCAGGATCCAGTCCTCAGTGCCAAGAACCAGCACGGAGACAGCTCCAGGATGGCACTCCCAGCCCTTACCGACCTGCTGCTCCCAGCCTGGAGCCCTCCTGTCACCCACTGCACCCCAGGACTCTGACTTGGGGCTCTCCAGGGAGAGTTTCCCTTCTCCTCTCCTGGCAGGGCTGCTCCATGTACATGGCCAGAGCTGGGAGAAGGATTCAGGAGCAGGCCTGGGGGGAGGATGGAGCTGGGATGTGCTGGGGTTATCTCTTTAACAGGTTTCTCCTGTCCCTGAACATATGTGCAGGAACACATCCCTGGAAAAATATGTGAGTGGGTGAGCTTGGCCCCGGCTCCCTCCAGATGGGACATTCCAGAGCCCACATCACAAAGCCATCAGCCGGGCTTTGACAGAGCTGCCAGCACCTCCAGCCTCTATCAGAGCTCAAAAATGTCCATATGATCCCTGCTCCCCCCAAAAACTCCTTCTTGCTCTCATTTGCAAGCAGGAAATGTTGGCAAAAGGGGAAAAGTGGGGGAGGAAAAAAAAGTAGTGGGGGAAAAAGAAAGAAATGAGAGGGAAGAACAAAGCTTCCAGAGGGAAATGGGGAAGAGGTGAGATATGAGGTGCAATATTGCTGAGCCCAGTGCACAGAGTGGCACCCCAAGGGGCACAGACACCAAATTTCATCCCCAGGGTGCCCAAACCCAGCTGGTGTGGATCCATTTTCCAGCAAACCCTGCAGGGTTGTTCCACAGCATCCCCTGGAATGGCAGGAGGGGACCAGGAGATGCTCCCAGGTTGCTCAGCCCTTACAAGTCGTAGCAGCACCTCTCCCACAGGGGGGATTTTTGGCTTTGAGCAGCACCAGCCCCACAGTTTTAGGGCTGATCCCGTCTCCATCTGCAGAGAAGGGAGGTTTTGCTGAGGCCAGGGTGACATCCCCCAGCTGGGATGCATTTCAGCAGCTCCAGAGATTGTTCCAGGCTCAAGAGCTGTTTCCCTGCACACAGCCGAGTGTAATTCCCAGGAAAACCAGCTGAGCCCTTGGCCTGAGCTCAAAACGCATTAGGAAATCAAAAGCATTTATTTTATCCAATTTTTCTCCTGAGCTTTGCTCAATACTCCCAGAACAAGGAGCTTTAATAGACTTTGGTTTGTGACTGCAGACACCTTCCATAGCTTGGCTCTTTCATCACGTGGGAACTTGAATATCCATCATCTGGAATCTGCTTAGTGCCGTGTTCTCCTTCCCTGCTCCTGCATTTGCATTTTGTCCACTGGTGCCTAATGAATTTAGAGTGTCAGGGCTTATAAATCATGAAATCCAGCAACTCTTTGCATCCCATTTTCTACCAAGAATCCCCAAGAGCCACAAAGGCATTTAAAACCTCTCAGGCCCCGTGCTATGGGGATAATCTCCAATCTGAATGTTTGCTGTGCTCAAAATTGTTAAAATACGGCAGATTTGGAGGAGTGCAAGAAGGAAATTGTTCACCAGCTCAGATTGAACCTAAAATTTTGAACAAATTTGGCAAAAAATGCCCAGACAAACCTTACTCCTTCTTGTGATTGCCCAGAAGAATGTTTGGTGTAGGGTTTTAAAAAAATTTTACAGATATTTTAGTCCTAAAAGCAGCCAGCACAGCAGGGTTTACTCCTCACCCAAAAAACTCCACTTGAATATCAAAAGAACCATTTGCTTCTTCCTAAAATAAATAATTTGGCACAAAATGCCTTTGCTCTGACCTGGCCTGAACTTCCCTTGGCTCCTTGCTGCTGCTTTCACTCCTGAGCCTTGGCCCACACTCCAGGGATGGCTGCAAACACCTCGGGCTCAGCTGCCTTGGGATCACACCCTGGACATCCAGCCCTGCAACGGGAGCTGGGAGCACCCAGATTTGAAGTGGGTGGAAAACTCTGGCACGTTCCCAGTGATCCAAAGGCACTCTGGGGCAGGGGCATCCCAGAAACACTCCAGGAAGAAAAGCAGCTTGGACAGACCCACGTTCAGTCCCTCAAAACCTATTTCCTTAAAATCAATATTCCATTGCTTTCCAAGGATAAAGCAGGCTCCCACTGCTCACCAGGACCTGCAGGGAGCTGATGATTTATTGATGATTTATTATTGGATTTTCCCCATGTAAACCTGGATCCCTGAAGTATCAATGGTCAACCCCACAGGTGACCCAACCATGCTGGAAGTTTTTTTCCATATTTTGAGCCACCAAACACCTGATTATTTCCCAAAGCAACAGTTCTGTTTCAAAATCAGGAACTCATAAACCCAAACCCCCAGACTAGGAATCAGAACTGGGCTCACCCAGATCCTTGAAGCAAACTTTGGGTTGGGGTGGGGTAGAGGGGTTTTTTTTTTCACCCATTCTTTCTCAAAATCCTTATTCTTTAACAAACTTGTTGCCAGCCAAAATACAATTTTTCTTTGAATGTCAAAACAGGATGTTTTTGACAATCTCAGGACATTCAAAGAGCATTTTTTTGTTTTCTTTTTGAAACAGGAAACTCGTCTGAGAGCCCTTTCCTGCAAATGGTTTCAGTTGTGACAAAACTGCCACTTTCTGACACAGCCTGGGGTATTTTTTTTATACAAAAAGATGCCACATGTAAAAATGTTTGAAAAACCCATCCAGCTTACTCAGTCCTGAAGGTGGGTGTGAATTTCTCTCCTTAAAAAGCTCATTAAAGGGAAATATGTGGAGATCGAGCTGGGGAGCAGCTGGGAATGGGGATGTTTGTCATGGATCTTTGGAGATCTTTAATCCTGGATTAAAGTGGATCTATCCACGGCATCGCAATCCAGGTGTCTCTGCTGCATCCCCAGATGCCCATGGCACCTCTTTGGGCACAAGGAGATGGAGGATGCTGGAGAAATATCAGTGATGAGATGCTCAGCTCTCAACGAGGAACCGAAACGAGATTTGCAAGTCAAACTCTCTCCCCCTCTTTGCACCAGCAGGGAAAAGGGGCTGCAGCAGCTGCAGGGGAATGAAAGGAGGGTGGGGGGCTCATGGTGGGTGACAGGGGAGGGGCTGGTGGGGTCTGGGTGGTGGAAAATGCTCTGGGAAACCCTGGGTGTTCTCTGATGTCAGTGTCTGGATCCTGCCTGGAACCTCAGAGCTGCTCCTGCCTTCCCAGGTGTTGAACCTGAGCTGTGGGGGGATTGCAGCAGGAGGAAACCCAAACCCTCACCACTAAAAATGGACCTGGATCCCTGGATGGAGGCTGTGGAATCTCTGCACCCCCCAAGCGGATCCCTGGATCTCATCACGTGACCCTGGATGCATTAATGAAGGCACTCCAGGAGCTCTCCCCTTCTCTTAGCCTGCCTTTTACAACCTCCAACACAGGAGTGGGGAAAAACAATCTGATTTACTCTCAGGCACAGATATTCCAAGATTTTTGTCTTCTATTTGCTTAGAGATGGAATCAACTCATCCCAGCCTGGCTTCACCTCCTTATGGAACCAACTCATCCCAGCCCAGTTTCACATTATCAGCTCTTTGTGGGTCCAACTCATCCCAACCTGGCTTCACCTCCTTTTAGGATCAATTCATCCCAGCCTGGCTTCACACCATCACCTCCTTGGCTGGGCTCATCTGGTCCTTGGCAGGACAAGCACTCCACGCTCCAAATGGCCAAAGAGCAGCTGTGGGTTGAGACGGCTCCTCCAGAGGCTTCTAAACATGCCCTGGGCATTGCATGGCAAAGCTCTGGGATGTCCCCATGAGACCCCAGCTCTGTCAAAGCTCAGGGAGCACCCATGAGCCAGGTGGGGCTCACCAGGCCCCCAGTTAGAGTGGGAAAGGTGAAATCACCATGGAGCCCCATCTGGTTTCTGTATTGTTGGGTGGTCTGGAAGTTCTGGGATTAATGGGATCCATCCACTGTTCTTTGCATTCCCCCTCTCTGTTTTGGCCAGGCTTCTGTGGGGACTTGCAGGAGAAGTCAGAATATCAGTATCAGAAGGAATGTAGGGAAATATTCATCCCTTCTGTCAAGGAGATCCAGAGGAAGGCAGGAGGAATTCACCAAATGCGAGATGAAGACAGGAAGATGTGTCCTGCTGGTTCCATTTGTATTTCTGCCACCCAGAGCAGGGACAGGAGGGATCTGGCTTCTCATCACTGTGCTGGATACAAGCAAAGAGCAACAGCAGCACAAGGGCTCTGACAGGAGAGACCAAAATCTTTGCTTGAACTGCAAGGAAAAGAGGAGCAGCTTTACCAGGATTTCAGCAAAGGGAGAACACTGCACTGAGAAATGCCTTGATTTTTTCTTGAACAGCCTAGATTAAGCAGACTGTGGTGCTGGAATTGATGCTCTCCTCCCTCAGACCATGCAGTGTCCAGTGGGCACTGCTGGGATGGATCAGTGCTCCAGCACTGCCCATCAGAAATGTTCCACAGGAGAGCAAAGCACCAATTAAATCGTTCCCCAGATGGGATTTTCAGACTCATCTTTCATCTAATTGGATTAACTTGGCTCATTTCCTGCTCTCCCTGTGATGCCACTGACGAGATGTGCAATCCCAGGTTTATGGTGTCCTGACTGGGATCGCTCAGGGCCAGGAGGGAGCTTTGAGGCACAACAGCCCCAGCCTGGCTCCGTGGATTCTGCATCCTCTGAGTCCCCCAAGCTCCATCTCTGCACCCCCCAAGCTCCATCTCTGCACCCAAGTGTCAGGAGAACACAGAATATCAGAATCCCAGGATGGTTTGGATTGGAAGGGACTTTAAAGCTGAGCCAGTCCCACCCCTGTCATGGACTGGGACAACTTCCACTATCCCAGGTTGCTCCAAGCCCCGTCTAACCCAGCCTTGGGCACTTCCAGGGGCAGCCACAGCTGCTGGAGGAATCCCATCCCAGCCCCTCCCCCCCTCACAGAGAAGAATTCCTCCCCAAAATCCCATCTGTCCCTGCCCTCTGTCCATGGGGACCCACTCCCTGTCCTGTCCCCACCGCTGGCCCAAGGAACCACGAGCAGCCTGGGGGCTCCTGAGCCACTCCAGAGTATCTCAGGGCCTTGGAGCTGCAGGTTCTGGGCAGTGCCAGACCTGCTGTGCTTGTGCACAGGAACATCCTGGAGTGATCCCAGATTTCCTCCTGTTGCCTTTTGGGGGCCTCAGCCTTGCCCTGTTCCTGATGTGAGGGGATGGGAGGGAGGGCTGGGTGCTCTCAGCCCCCTTATCTGCTCTTTAAACAATGTTAAGCCTCTAAAAATAAATCCTTTGGGAGAGTTTGGTTTTATTCAGCTCCTCGCCTGGCAGTGCTCCTAAAACATCCAGAAGTTTTCACGGAGCTCTTTAGGATAATATTTAGGATTTCCATCACTCTTTTCATCCTGAAGTGCTTTTCCAATCTGAGACCACTGCTGTAGTCAAACTGTTCATGGAATAGTGGGGTTGGGTTTTCCCTAAAATCCTACATCATCCTGGGAGCCCTGTGCATCCTCCATGCCTTGGAATCAGTGAGGACTCAGCACACTGCTCACCCATGAGGGGATTGTTGGGATGATGCCACTGCAAAGGGAGCACTGGGGAGTGGTCCTGCTTTGGGAAAAAGTGGTGGTCTTTCGAAAAAAGAAAAAAAAAATAAACCAAAAAAAACCAAAAAACAACAGGTACAGAATATAAAGGACACTGAATTTGGCTCTAATCCTCTGCTGGGGCATCTGCTGGACACCCAAAGCAGGACAAGCACTTCCAGGGTGAATTCCTACACATCTCTGCCTTCAGAGCTGCTTTGGCTCCAGACAGAATGATGTTTCTCAGGTTTGGGAGCAGCTTTAAGGGTGAAGGAGCTGCCAGCCCTCAGTGCAGCAGCACTCGATGCAGGGACAGGCTGAGGGCAGCACAGCAGCTCACTCACCTTCTCCAGAGGACACGTTTACCCTGCACTGGGATTTTCCACCTATCTGCCCTTGGCCAGACCCCAAACACTTAAACCCCTCTTCCTGCCCTGCTGTGGGGGAGATGGAGATGCTCACCCCATTCTAACAGGGTCAACTCTCCCTGTTTATTGATAAACTGATATCAAACACCTGGGATAAAATCCAGCTCTGACCCCACAGCTAAACCCAGCACTGGACAAAGCCCAGGGAGAAAATCCCAGGACAGTTTTGGGTCACAGCAGCCACACAAAGAGGGGTCAGTGCCAAAGGCCCTGTTCAGATGTTGTCCTTGGACCTGATTCTTCCAGGCAGGAATTTAACATGTTGTTTTCCTAACAGTTGCCACAAATACATGATTGGCCCCCAAATCCTTGTTCTTCTCAGTGCTGGAGTCCAGGAAGATTTTAGAGTGAGAGGTGGCAGAAGAAGATTTTGGCTCCAGCAGACCAGGAGTTTGTGCTGCTATAGAGGATGCTCTGGAGCATCAGTTTCCAGGAAGGCTCCAGAGGAGCATCCATGCAAATTGAGGCAGGATTGCCAGGGAAAATGAAGAAAATTTGGAAAAACTTAGCCTGGAGCTTGTTGCAGGAACTCTCCCTTGTTGCAGGAGCTCTCCTCCCTCTTCCAGATATGCTGGTGTTGCCTGGCCCTGGAAAACGTTGGGAGTGTGGCAGTGGAGTGTGGCTGATGTTAAACAGGACAGGACCTGTGGGTTCATTTGGAAAAAATGCAAATGGGTTGAAATGGAGACGAGTGTGTGTGGCTGGGGGAGCAGGAGGTGAGGAGGCCCTGGCACAGGTTTTTCAGAGAAACTATGGCTGTCTCATCCCTGGAAATGCTCAAGGCCAGGTTGGATGGAGCTTGGAGCAACCTGGGACAGTAGAAGGTGTCCCTGCCCTGGCAGGGGGTGGAAGGAGAGGAGCTTCAAGGATCCTTTCAATCCAAGCCATTCTGGGATTCCATGGCACTATTCCCACCATTACTAAGACCAACAACCCCTCTGCTCCCCAAAATCTGCCCCTGCCTCAGCAGGGCAGCGGCTGGAGAGGGAGCAGGGTCCTGGCAGGGTGGCCAGAGCTAGAAAGATGATGGAGAATGGGATGAGGGAGAAGAATTGAATGATGGAAAAGGATGGGAAGATGGAGAAGGATGAGATGATGGAAAAGGGTGGGATGATGAAGGATGAGATTATGGAGAAGGGTAGGATGATGGAGCAGGATGGAATGATGGGGACCGATGTCATCTCCCCACTAATGAGGCTGGCGGCAGGAATGTGCAGTGCCTGGAGCTGCCTGGGCCGGAGTCAGAGGGGCGGTAATTACCTAATTACTGCCTAATGAGGGACAATTGAAATGGATGCGCCGAACTTGGAAAAACCCAAGGAGTTTCTAGAGAGACCAAACGGCCGAGATCTCAGCTGGAGCGGGGAAAGGGAGGCTACAGGGCCCTGCCGAGCCAGGCTGGGGAGGGCGATCCCACATCTGACCCATCCCGGAGCCAGCCCGCGGGATGAGCTCATCCCACAGCCGCGGCGAAAGCGAAGCAGCAGCTCGGCAGGAGAGAAGACAGATGGATGTGCTGCCCCAGCCCCGGGGATGGCTCCTCTCCCCCGCGGCTCGGGGCGTTCCAGCCGCCGCTTCCATCACGTCTGGCAGTGCCTGGGCAGAGCTGGAAATGATGTTTAATGTGTCTGCCGGCGAAGGAGGTGATTAATTAGTCTGGGGGCATGGAAGTGCTGGTGCTGCTTGTGGCCGTGGAGCTGCTTTCATCCAGGGAGGCGCAGGACAAGCTGTGGACACCCAGGAGTTGGGACAGCTCTTTATTTGCTTTATTGGATAAATACATTTAATCCTTAAGCCTTGGCTGACCTCCTGCATGAATGGGTGCCCTGTTGGGAAAAACCCATCCCACCCAGAGCAGGGCAGCTCCCGTGGTGGCTGCGGTGGGAACGCCGTGCCAAGGGGAAGGGCAGGGCCCCGGGCTCTTGGCACAACAAGAAACGCCGGGATGGAGGAAGACCTGCGGAGATTAATCCTCCCAGCGAAAGCTGGGTTATTTCTGCTGCCGCCAGATAAAAGGCTGGAAGTTCATGTGGAGGTTTATCCAGGCCGGGTGCAGCAGGGAGATGTTTCCTGCGGACAGGTGAAGCGCTCGGGACCGAAGGCAGAGCAGACGGAGTTTGGGGATCTCCATCCCCGCCGTGCCCCCGGCGCGGCTCGGGCGGGAGGGGTCGCGCCGGGCCGATAGCAGCCCCGGAAAGCCACCGGAGACACCCGGCCCGCCTCTGCCTCTCGTCACAGCTCCCTGCCAAGGAGGCTCCTGCACCTTGTCAGCCTCCCGTAATGGGAACCAGCTGCCGGTGGGGGATGGAGCGGGGCCGGAGCAGCGGGGGAAGGGACCAGGCACCATTCCTGCTCCTTGTCCAGAGCTCCGGCGGCAGCGAGGGATGGGGATGGGGAGGAGGCTCCCGAAGAACCTGGAAGTGGGGACTGCCGAGGTTGCTGGGGATGCTGGGGTTGCTGAAGTTGCTGAGTTTGCTGAGGATGCCCGGCCTCCCAGAGCCAGTCGGGACCTGCTCACCTGTGGGTGCTGCAGACACGTCGCTGAGCTGCTTTTCAAGCTCAGTGGGGTTTCCTATTCACCAGGGTGGGTGTGATGTTCCTGCCTGCCTTCCCCTGTCCCAGAGGAAAGATTTGTACAGAGGGAATTCCATACCCCAGAGCTGAGTTCAAGGCTAAAACTCACGTCCAAGAGACAATATTTTATCCCAAAATATCCATTTCACCTCTCAAACTGTGCAGAGCTCAGATCTCTGCTCTGCACAGAGAACAGATCTCCCAGGAGATGAACACAGTGGATTGTTCTTGTATGTGACAGCATCCTCCTTCCCTGTGCTCCTGCTCTCCAAAGTCATGCAACACCCCAAACTCTCCTCTTTCCTTTCAGGATTTTCACCCTCGGTAAGGTGGAAATGGGAGCAGAGTGAGGATTTACACCCATGGCCAGGCTGGGCTTCTGGGAAGAGCAGCATCTTCAAGGAACTGGCTCCATAATCGGGTTAGCCACGCTCATTTTCAGGAACAGGTTGCTGTTAACGAGTTTTAATTAAAACCATCTTCACAGTGTCAGCAAGTTGAAACCAAGGGCAGTGTTTCATATCCACAGTAATGTTCCCAGCTGGATCACAGGCAGGGTGTCTGCAGGATTCTAATTTTGGGGCAAAAAAAGCCAAATTTGTCAACCCAAGTGGCTCAAGCCCTGCTTGGACCCTGCACACAAATTCAAGGGCAGCTCAGCCTCTTCCAGCAGTGTGGATCCTTCTCCCTCCTCCATCTCCCAAACTTTCTCCAGGCTAATTTTAGCAATCAGTCCCTCCAGAAGTTTTCTCCAGAGCTTAATCCCACTTATGGAGGGGGAAAGGAAGAGTCTTCCTGCAGTGGAATTACTCTCTGCTCTTTTCTTGCCATGAAATTCAGGTTTTGGCTCTTTGCAACCTCTGGAAGAGATTTTCCCCTGCTTTTTCCCAGCCCTGGCTCTGCCCAGAGATTTCACAGCTCGTTGCAGCCACACTTCGAGTCCATCTTGAGTGCTTTAAAGGCTCTTCTGTGCTGTCTCCAGCTTTCAGTGCTCCAGGGAGATGGGATCAGGGAGGGACACAGGATCGTGGCTCTTTTGGATGTGCTGCTGCTGGAATGAGGTGGGATCCAGGCCAGGTTTGGGCTCCTGAAATCCCAGGGTGCAGGACAGGACCCAGGAATGCAACCCCGGCACAGCTGCCTTCCTTTGGCAGCTCTGCCTGCTGGATCAGATTCCTGGGCTGCTCAGAAAAGGGATTTAATTCACCAAGAGACAAAATTCCACTTCAGTCCATCAGTGGAAAATGAATATTGAATTCCAGGGGCTGTTTGGGTCCCTTTTCCTACTCATCCCCCAATATAAGAAGAGTTAAAACCTTGTACTTCCCATCAGAGAAATGCAATATTTTCCCTTTTTTTTCCCTCCCAAACCAGGTGTCCAACCCAAATCTGTGGCTGCTGTTGGTTTTTTGTCTCCCTCTTGTGCCAGGCCTGGAAAAGCTTTCCAGGGAGGAGGTGAGATGGGTCTCAGCTCCTCGCTGAGGATGGGGCGAGCTTGAAGGGTTGTTGGGACATGGGACAGGAATTAAAGGTGTGCCTTTAATGCGAGATTAAAAGAATTCCAAAGGCACAGATCCTGCATGGGCACGAGCATCACTCATCCAGCACAAAGCCCAAGGACCAGCTGTGTTTTTTGGGAATCTCAACTCTGCCTTTTTTACCTGCACTAAAAAGACTTGGCTTGCTGTTAAATGAAGGGAAAATGCTGCTGGAGTGGGAATTTTGAAGCTGGCTGTCCCAAGGCAGGGTTTGGTCTGAAATCCCGGGTTCTCCCAGCGCTGGCAGATGCAGGAGCGATGGGAAGCAGATGTTGGAGGGGGCAGGAGAGCGGCGGGGCCGATCCCGGGGCATCCCGGCACACGGGATCCTGACCCAAAGCAGATGGGAAGGGAGGGAGGCTTTTTCCAGGGACCTGGGGAGATAAAGTGATTGAAAACGATCACGTGCAGAAAGAGAGCAGAGACGCCCCAGGGTCGGGGGATAAAATTTGGGCTGAAGCCTCCAGCGGGGCGGGGTTTGCTGCATCTCCCTGCAGGGATGCCCAAAATCGTGTCTGGGAAGCAGCGTTAATCCATCCCCGTGCCAAGCCCAGCTCGTGGCACGTTTTACAGATCCCAGGGCTGCTTTCCCCTTTTCTGCCCATCCCTCACTCGGGTCCTGCAGCAGGACCTCGGGTTCCACATGGAAAAAATGCAGGGAGAAGTCTTGGATCCCTCAGTCGGGGGAAATGTGGGGATTTCTTTAGCTGGGATGAGAAGCAGTGCCCAATGATCCCCACATCTCTGTTTGGACCCACGGGAAAGGATTTTGGGGTTGGTTTTGGGACTTTGCCTGGAATGCCAGGTCTCCATCTCTCTGATTCCTACAGACCCCCCCTTCCAATCCCATAAAGCACAGCAAAATTCCCTCTTTTTCCACCTGAGCTCAGAAAAAGCAGAGGAAATAGGGTGGATGTGGCGTTGCAATGGGTGATCCCTGCCCCCAGCACAGATTTCTTGGGCATTTGTGGAAAAAGCTGCTGGGTTGTTTTGGTTTTTTTTGGAGGGGGGGGAGGTTGAGGAGGTGGCAGCACAAGGCCAAATCTGACCTGCAGTGAAAATCCAGGGAAAAACTACTTTATCCAGGGCTTTTTTTTTTTTTTTTGCCAACATTCTCCCTGCAGTGTCCTGGGCAGCAAAAAGACCAACCCCAAAGTCCTTTTCTTTTGCCTTTGTGAGACTGGGACTCTGCACTCCCAAATCCCTGCTGTTCCCTTTGCAGCCCAGCCTTGGAGAAGAATAACCCCATTGAATGGGCCAAGTTAATCAGGTGAGCTCCTGACACACCTCATTTATCTTCCCTGGGCCCGGGAGACCCAAAAAATGGGATTAAGAGCAGTGATAAACAAAAGATCCCAGACGGCCAAGAGATTTGTGGATTTTCCCCTGATCTGAACTCTGGGCCCAACATTTGGTTTTTATTTGGGAATAATAGGAAGTGACAGAATTGGGCTTTTTCTGCCTCACTTTGTGACCAATAAAAATATCCTGGAGGAGGTGGGAGGGAGGTCTGGGAAGGGATGGGCAGTGGGATCCACTAATCTATTTTTGGGAGTTCATGGAGGTTCTTCTCCACCTTGTTACTGCAGAGGGATGGCAGATCCCACCTCCCCTGCCCTGGTGCTTCCCTGGATCTCCCTGCCCAGAGGGGAGCAGGAGCTCATTCCTGAGTTATGGAGAGCGCAGGCCTCGGGATGGAAACACTCCCAAAACATTCCCAGCCTCCAGAGCCACCCCCATCCATCACCCTGCACCCAGCCCCCAACATCCATCACCCCAGGAGCCCTCTGTGCCCCCCTCTGATGCCTTGCAGACCCACAGCAAATCTCCCTCCTCCCCTGCCCACCCTCAGCCAGCCCTCACATCCAACAGAAATCCCATTTTCCGTGTAAAAATCTCCTTTCCTTACAAACATTTCCCCCTCCCAGCTCTGTCTTCACCAGGGAGTTTTGGGTGCTTCCACTGGGCATCAGAGGCTCCATGAATGTGCCAGCACATGGAAATGCTTCCCTAGATATTTTGGGGGACAAATGGAAATCCTTTCCTAGGATTTATAGGAAACAGAGACATGGGGGAGTCCAAAGCCCTGGAAATTAAAGTTTTCCAGCAGTTTTCTCCTTTCACAGTTGCCCTTTCTGCCCCAGATGAATTATGTTCCTTCATTTGGAATTTCCCAAGGGGAGCACAGAAATCCATCACTAGGGTCTGAAAAATCAGCAGTGATCTCTTCAGTTCTGAATTTCGGGGTTTTGGGTTGTTTTTTCTGAAAGATTTTAAATGTTTCATTAAAAGAAACAAAAATAAATGAACAAAAATCTTTTTATGTATTTTATGTATTTTTATGTATTTACCCTCTTCTAAGAGCTTTGTTCCTTATTCCTGGGGCTCCTAAATCAGGATCATTGGCAAACTGTGGCTCTAAGGGATGCATCTTTACAGGAAGGTTGTTGGATTGTTTTAATTTAATAGAAAACAATCCTCGAAGGAAAAAATCCAGCACACAATGGTGGAAATGGCCCCTTTTTTGCTCTTTAAAATAAAAGAGCAGCGAGGGCTGGGCTGTGCAGGTGTTTAAGAGGGAATGCTCTGATCTGGACATCAAATTCCAGGGAAAACTCAGCCACCCCACGGTTTTAAGGAGTTCTCCAAGTTGGAATTTCATTTCTTACAGAACTTGTCTACAGGTTGGTGGAGGTGGACAAGAACAAAAGAGGTGCTTCCCAAAAATCAGTGTTCCACACTGGATTCCAGGTGCACTGGGGTTTAACTTCTTGGGTCACCTGGAAACACCTTCCTGAAATCCTGGGAGCCAGGAGAGCCAGAGTTTGCCTCTCCCTAAGGCTCTTTGTCTTTTGGGGTTGGAATTTCCCATTTTCAGCATCCCAAAGCTTCCCAAAGGAGGAGCAGGAGGAGGGGCCCTGACCCCAATCCCAAAGGAAGCAGCAGCTCTGTCCCTATTGCCAGAGGGAGGGTGGGAGGAACAGGGTGGGAACTTGGGGGTGG